>JAMPIV010018452.1:600000-1097500 GCA_024509875.1 Oreohelix idahoensis
ATAGACAGATTCTATGAATGCTTTAGACACACATTTCTAAATATGTCAGTATACATTAATGTTTTTGACATATGTACTACTTCTGAACATCTATTGTTTTAGACATATGTGATACACATCATTTGACAGCAGTCTGAAGTGCTGTAAAATGTTAACATCCCAAAACTGGCACTTTAAACCAAATTAATAGTTTTTAGGATACTATGAAAACATTACAGGGCTACAGTCAATGGAGTACAGACGAGACAACAGAATCTTACAACAAGCTGAACCGTTTAAGAGACTCGAAGGACACCCCAACTGCAATTGAATAAACAGGCTAGGAACATGCAGACTCAAGCAAACTAATTTTGTTGCTCAGGCAAAAGAAAAAATTAAGAAAGATACCACGCTAGCAAATTCAATCGCAAAGAAAATACCACAATTATCCCACTGAGGAAAAGAAAATGCTTTCCTGAGCTAATATCTGTTATTCCAGGCATTGAACGTAAAGGAATTCGGAGAGAACCAAAGAAAACGTATAAAAACTAAGTATATTGACCAAAAATTTCCAGCAAAGCTCTGGACACATGCATATACTGATGGTTCAACAAAAAATGCAATTGAAAATGGGGGAGCTCACAAAATTAAAGAATAGAATTCACTCTATGGCAACTGTCACTGGCAAATACTGCAGTAACTTCAATGCTGAAGCAGAAGTCCTGAAACAGGCAGTGGAAACTCTCATTGAGTACAAAGCACATGCAGAAAAACAGATAGTCTTTACAGATGCTCTCTCAGTTATATCAGCCCTGAAGAGCCACCATGCTAAAGGATTGAAAGATCTGATAGACTCACTTAAAAGCGTGGCCAAATACTTCAACAAGTGCACAATCCATGAATACCAGCCCACTGCAACATTCCAGGCAACAAAGAGGGAGATAAATGTGCTAAAGAAGAGGGAGCACTGCAACAAAATGATACAGGCCTAGAGACAACTTATGAAATGACTAAAACAACTATAAAAGCCATTTTCTAGTTCTAATGGGACAGAGAACACCCAGGTAACAGAAAAGATCACCAGCTATCCAGACGAGACCTGGTCATCATTTTCCAGCTATACACTGGACACACGAGACTGATGTACCATCTATATCACAAGTACAGGATTGGTCCTACAGATCTCTGCTCCTGTGACACCAGCCCCATGACAGCTGAGCATCTGCTCGAGTGCTGCTCAACTTACAGCAGTGAATGGGGTGGCATATGGCAACACCACAGTTCTCTCCACAAAAAACTGGATATGTCAGAAACCTTGAGCTGATTACTGCCTTTATTAGTCATTAATGTTGAAGCCTGAGGGTGAACGAGGAGGAAGAAGAAGACACAATACAGTAAAGCAGTATATAACAAGATCAGAAATTAATATATAGGCCTAGGCCTAATGACTGGTGAGGGTATGGCAGGAAAGTGTAGGTCTAGTGAAGCTCTCATATCATATAGGCCTAGGCCCTAGGTACTGATGACAAATAAATGATTGAAATGGAGAAAAATAGGCCTTGGCAGTGTGTTCGATATCGCTTTAAAAAAATATATATATAAAAATTCAGAGACGCAGTAATAAGGGGGTCAGGATTACGAATTCAATATTGTTCTTTAGGCCTACAGGTTAAAAAATAAAAAGAAGAAAGTTAGCGACTTAGCCTAATTGGTCTCCGAATCGGTAGACATTTGGGCGAAGTTGGACACACTTTTTTGTTATTTTTTTCATTTCAACCCTACGTTTTTCCATTCACAACACCAGGAGTTACATAATTGCTCTACTGATGCTTTACCTCTCAGTCACAGCCTACAGTGAGTTGTGTAGCGTGCAGTTTACTGCACGACAGCAGTTGAGTTACTATCGATAACTGGTAATATGTCTCAAAAACTGAGCAACATCACAAACTGTGATACTTATAATTCTAAGTACAGCTAGCATGTGATTTCAAAGAACTATGAAAGCACGCGAGTCAACAAAAATATCAGACGTACCTCTGAACAGACACAGATGTGTCTTACAGTGTGAAATCATCTTCACATATTGCCTGGCCAGGTCCTTGATAGCAAGAGCTGCCAACGTGGAAAATTATGTTTTGAAAAGTAGCTAGACTTTTAAAACTTAGAATCCTTGAGTACTGGATGGTAATTACTCACAGAATGTATGGAGGGACAAAGTACACCTGGAAGTTATAAATGCATCGATTAATAACAGTACTGAGTGCACGCCGGTATACCACTCATGGAACCTGGCAGATGTCCTTAAACAGCTGTCTGCCAGGAAATACAATAAATGACAAAAGACAGATTACAGTATACACGGACGGTCCTTTTAAACAAGGAGACAGTTAGAGATAGGTTTTTTTTGTTTTTGTTTTGTTAAGAACAGTATCCCGTTCAACCTCTGCTGAATTATAATTATGATATATAGTGTCTCTAATTCCAGATAATATGTTAAATTGCTTATACCCGACCTGTCCAATTAGTGTAAATAGGGTAAATTAAAATTTCCAAATTATGTGTGTGTTTTTCCCTTTTTGTCCAAAAATTGTTGCTTCCTTCAAAAAAACAAACAAACAAGGAAAAAATACGGGAGGCTGTGAAAGCTGATGTGTTTAGGTTGATATTAGGGACAGGGGTATGTATATTCTAACACGGACAATGATCAAACGATATTCATATTGCTGTTTTTTCTTTCACACGTGAATGAAATTAAACCCACTCCACTTTGGTTGCAATTTTCAAAATGGTAATTTACTCCTGATTTTATCCATTCTGCAGAATTTTTTTTTTTTTTTAAATTAAAGAAGAAAAATATCCCGTTCAACCTCTAATGGGTTATAATTAGGATATATATTATTTTCAATTCCAAATAATATGAACAACTGCCGATATGAGAAAGTGGCATCACATTTGTCAAATCATTGTATTTAAGGGACAATCACAATTATGCTTATACGTTAATTAAATAAACAAAACAAAAAAATATTTAAAAAAAAAAAACAATCAAACAAACAAACAAAATAAAAAAAGAAACTCTGAACAAGAATAATAAAGTGGAGGGGTGTAAAGGCCTGGTTGTTCCAGTTACATAACTGACTTTAACAGACATTTAATTGACTTTCATCTGTTAAAAGTCATATGCATTGTAAGAACAGCATCAGACCATCACATTCCCAGCCACTGTATATTAACATTTGTTCGTGTTAAATAGTGTTTGACTATATTATGCAGTTCCCTAGGTCTATCTATTCTTTAAACCTCTTCTATATTTATAGGTAAGTTGAACTGAGGCGGTTGTCAAACGAAAGGCGTTGTTGTATATAAATTTACTGTTCTGAATTCCATAACCCATTGCGTTTGTCCCACAGTTGACCAAATGTCTGTTCCTTAGTTTCAATGAATCTTTCTTTTCTAAGTTTCCTTGTTCTTGACAATCCCTTCAAACAAATTATATGACCAAACCATACACACAGCGGCCATTACACCTCTTGTACCATTTTCTACGATTATTAGCAGTGTTGCCACAGCTGGGTATTTTTTTTAACTACTTCTGGGTTTTTTGGCTTCTGTCTGTGTATCTGGGTATTTATTTCCCCAAATCTGCGTTAATCTGGGTATATTTGACAATTGGCATTTACAATGTATGTAAAAGTATTCTTTTTAAATTTTAGACTTAAGCAGATAAACAGCATATTTTTTTTATTTTTTGTGTGGTTATTATAAGATTATAAAATGAGCGATGATGAAGGTACGCTAGGTAGTTGTAGCAGCATGACGACACACACGCCACCGCGCAAAAAAGTGAAGCCATGGTATCAGCAGGCTTTTTGTGAGGAATGGCTAATAGATAGGGAAGTGAAGGATTGAATAAAGCCGGACTCTGGCAATCGCTGTGCTGCGATTTGTACGGTCTGTTCCTGTACATTAACTAATGCCAACAGAACAGCTTTATTGACACATAAAAGCACACAGAAGCACATGAAAAACTTCGAAGCCAAAAGCAAAACTATGAACATTAGCAAGTTTTTCATCAAACCAAAAGAGCCCTGTCTCCAAGACAAAATTGCTAAAGCGGAGATACTGTTGTCGGCTTTCATGGCAGAACATAATACTCCGTTTTCGCAAGCTGATCATTTGATTGAATGTTGCAAGCAGATGTTTCCAGACAGCACAATTGCTCAAAAAATGTCACCGAAGCGCACCAAGGCTGCCTATGTGATGCAGTACCGGTACGGCATTGCTCACTTGGACAAAACAGTGTTCTGGCGCAAATACAGCTATTGGATCCAAAGCAAGCTCTCGAGATCAACAAACCTTTTGTCATTCCATTAGCAGCGCAGTTCCTAACAGTTGTTTCAGAAGAGAGCCTTGATTGTCTGTCTGATCAATGGCGAGAACTGGCATCGTACCGAAAAGATCTTGGACATCTGGTGGATGAGGATCCGCCCACATTCTGGCTGGGACTGCAACAAGTAACTGATGCTAATAACCAGAAGAAATTTGATGTTTTGGCTGACCTCATGTGCACGCTTATGGCACTAACTCACTCCTCAGCATGCGTCGAAAGAGTATTTTCGAAGGTTAACTTAGTTGAAACTAAACAAACCAACAAGCTTTTGTGTGAAACAGTTTTCAATCGAATACTAGCCAAGCAAGCAGTTGCCAAAGATGGAGTTTGTCATAAGTTTAATCCTAGTTTTTTTTTTTTTTTTTTTTGCGTACGCCCGCTAATACTCGAGGCGAAATCTCAGGTTATTATTAATGTCTAACCTGACATTGATTTTACGTGAGTATCCCTTTTCTTGTACAGAAACAGGTGTCCCTCGCCATTCAGGCAGATACTCTCCGATTTCGGAGGTACCCATTAGAGCTGGGTCGGCTCAGGAGCCGCCAATCCCTGGTCGACGACACTCCTTCAAATGTATTCGCCAGGTCTCGAGTTAATCCAGTCCAATTCCCGGTCGACGAAAAATCCTCAAATGCCGTCGCCCGGGTTTGATCCTGAATCACCTGGTCGCCAGAGCGGTGTTGTAACCACTACGCTAGCGCGGCTCCTTAATCCTAGTAAAAGCGTGATTGAAGATGTGCGTGAAGGACGTTGTCGGCAGAGATATGCAACGATTTTTGAACTCCACAATCAAGATTCCACTTTGTCAATTCATTCACATGATCTTGACGAAGGAGAAGTTGTTGACATGGATGCCGAGTCGCTGACAAGTGACAATTTTCATCAATAACAAGTTACAACTAATATTTTATATTTCATTTGAGGAACATTTTGTTAATGTAACTACTGTAAGTATGTTACTGTTAAAATATCTAATTTTCAAAATTGTTTTTTTTTTTAAATAAAGTTTTGCCTCGTTTTGGCGAGGCGCGTCCCGTTCAACTTAGTCGGTTATATTAGGGCGCATGTCCAAACATAAAATACTTTTAGGTCTGGGGTCATTTTCAAGAGTTCATATATTGGGGTGTTAATAAGATCATTTTTTAAATAATGTGAATTTTTGGTAATAAAATGTAAAATAAAAATGAAGAAATAAATAAAAATTGGTAGCACACAGCTTATTTGTGCTAAAGTTGCACTAAAAGATTGTGTAAGCATCGTCTATCCCGTGTATTTGAGACTTAAAATAATCTGGGTATTTCTGGGTTTTTTTTTAAAAGAAGAAAATCTGGGTTTATCTCTAGAACTTGAGTGGCAACCTTGATTATTAGAAGTCATCTGCTTTGAACGTCGTGTCTCAAGTCCGTGACTTGATCCTCATATTTGATTACTTTGATAGTGTGCTGCTCATCTAATCTGGATTTAGACATCCCTATCAGCTCAATCATTGTAATCCAGTGTGATGACGGAGAACTCCGCCTATGCCGGTCCCAAGCCCGGATGAAAAAGGAGGAGGGCGGCCTGCATGGAGGCCGTAAGGAGGCAGCCCCTCCACCATGCAAAGGCACAACAGGCCAATCACCTGTTTGCTTTAAACCACGATTACGAGTAACACAAGAGAGAAAACCGGACTGATTCTAAAGGCGACGAACTGGAACGGACCGAGGACTAGAATGGAACCAGGCCAGGAGGAAGACAGCCGATAGAATAGTCTGGCGCTCTCTCTTCCAAACCTCTACACCTCACGGTAGAAGGGGAACGACTAAGTAAGTAAGTGATGACGGAGAGTGCGGCAATACGTCAGACCATCTTTGAGACTTTCAAAGCATTTCTGGGTATGTCCCTTGCCCAGGGAGGCCTACTGTCATTTACCGGACGTTTGCTCTGTCAAGAATAATTGCTCAGTTCGTATTGATTGGTTTGGAAAGTGTTGGCTGTCCTGCTGTAATGAACTATGTGTTTGTAATATTAAGCATGCGTTTTCTGTTTAGTCGTGCAACGACTGCAGTTGGAACTGGGCCCATTCAGTTCTCTACTGTGTCGCAATGCAAATTACTCTTTTCCTAGCCAGTGGTGTACTAAGGGGTTGCGGGTGGGGGCGGCCCGTCCAGGGTGACAGCCTGGAAGGGGGTGCCCTCGGACAATGTTGTGATAGTACTGTCTGTTAAAAATGTACATACAAGTGTATTTCTTTATGAGGGAGTGTGTGTCGTAAATTTGATAGGTAGTAGAGATAGATTTGGTCCTTCTGGATAGAACAGGCCAAGTGGTAAATAAATGAGAATTAAGGTATGAGAAATAGAGTTCACGAGTGAATAGTTTAAGGGTAGAATCTGTCACTGGATTGCGAAGATACTCTAGTCCAGCCTATCTTTACTACTGTAATTTGTTAACAGACCATTCTAATCTTCATACAAGTAACATATATGTTTAACTATACACACACCCACACACACAGTCATGTGACAACTAGACGCACAAACGTGAAAACTATGGTAAATGGGGTATGGGTTTGGGCTGAGCTAACCAACACAAGTAATTAAGTTTTGTTAAGTTTATTTTCATATAAATTGTTCACAACATCCTTACTTACTTACTTAGTCGTTCCCCTTCTACCGTGAGGTGTAGAGGTTTGGAAGAGAGAGCGGCTGTCTTCCTCCTGGCCTGGTTCCATTCTAGTCCTCGGTCCTTCAAAGATTGTCTAATGTTGTCCTCCCAGCGGACTCTGGGTCGTCCTGGAGGTCTGGATCCTTGGCTCTTTGTTCCCCATGCTTGTCGTGGTATCCGATCTTCTCCCATTCTGCAGACATGGCCAAACCATCTTAATTGGGACTGTTCTACTTGGGTCTGCAGGGGGTAGGATTTAAGGCCTTGACGTATCGTCTGGTTGCGTACCATGTCTCTTCTTGTTACTTCAACCACCTTCCTCAGATACCTCATTTCTGAGGTTTGGATCTGGCTTTTATGAGTTGTAGTCATTGCCCATGACTCGCATCCATATGTCAAGACTGGGACATAGGTGGAGCGGTATACAGCCATCTTCGTTTTCTTACCAACCTCTCTCTTGCTGAGGAATCCTCGATTTATGGCCCGAAAAAGTCTCCCAGTTGCTGCTTTTCGAGTGGCCAACTCTTCTTTGATGCCTCCCTTTTGGTCTGTGATAGCTCCGAGGTATTTAAAGTGGTCGACCTGCTCCAGGACCTGTTCTCCCAGCTTAATCTGATGTCTTCTTTCTTCTCGTGATATCACCATGGATTTTGTTTTAGAGCTGCTTATGACCATCCCTCTCTTCTCCAGCTCTTCCTTCCAGACTTGCAGGTTGGATTGGAGATGTGCCTCTGATTTAGCAATCAGGGCAATATCATCAGCAAATGCCAGCTCCGAAATATAGACCTGTCTCATCTTCCAGTACCCCACTGAATACTTTCTTGTTCTCTCCTTACATGCCTTGATGACATCGTCCATAAGGAGTATGAAGAGGTAAGGTGATAGGATATCACCTTGTCTTACACCAGTGGTGGTCCTGAACTCTTCTGACTTATGGTTTGCTGTCCTCACATAATTTCTGCAAGACTTGTAGAAGCGCTCACAACATCCAACATATATAATTCAATTAAATCATAGGTTACAGAATTTGGAAAATAACCCCAATAAGTGCCATCCCCTCTGTTGAGAAAAGATCCCGCAAGAAGTTAAGAACCCCAAAAGGTCAAAGATTAACACTAGGGTATAGAAATAGATGATACAGTAAAGAACAAAGTTCCTAGTTAATCTATCCTGAAAAATAACAGTATTAGCAAACAAAACAAGAAGTGGGTACAATGATTATACAAATAGAAGAAAATCTACACTCCTCTTTTCTCACACTCTGTCAATCTGTGGCCACATTCAATCTCGCTTACCTACTAGTTGGTTAACAACATCTTGAACATATCACCAGGGTACATGTAATAGAATCCAGTGTTGTGCTTCGCCGAAATAAGCCCCAGTTCCTCCACTAATGATTAATCCTCTTAATGGGGAACGCTTACTTTGGTGGGGATTATTGGATATGATAATGTTATGTCGGAGAGTTCAGGTAGTAAAGTAATTACCAAGATTTAGTGTTCACAGTGGACAGTAGTTAGTACTTCCAATAGTTAAAGGCAATGTCTGGTGGGTAAATCTTTCTGGATAAATCCACTTGACAACACAATGGTCAGTAGTTGGGCTTAATGTTAAGTATAGATATTTTGCCACAGCGGGCTGATAAAATTTAATGTAAAAATCTGGGTACTTTATATGTCCAGTATTAATTTAATTCTTAATGTCTCTTTAGTTTGGACTCTCTCTGTCTCTGGATGAAGTAAGAGGACCGCACAGGTCAACCTCTAGGACCCGTTAATAATTAAGAATTGTTACTGGAGCTATTCAGGCCGCTGGCAGGCTGGTTTGTGATCAGTACTAGATTTAGGAAAAATAAAACATTTAATCACAATATCAATATCCTTTCCTATCACGCGCAAAATTGAGATCTCTTATCCACTCCGTCATTTACTTAAATTAAAAGCACCCGTGTCTTAGCCTATCTTATCGTGCTTCGCTCACCTGGGACTGATTTGGGTTTAAGGTATGCGCCCTTCTATTCCTCCCCCGGTAAACTCTCAGCACACAATATCAGTGTTTATTAAGTTATTGACTGCTTTACAAATATCGCTTGTCATTACTAGCTATTTGTTTCGCCACATGATATTACACTAGTCATTTACACAATTACACGTAAGGAATTAGAAGTAAATTTATATTCTGTCAATAGTCTGTCGCCTAGTGTATTTATTATACAATTAAGCATCTTTTTCTGGGTGATAACGGGTGATTAAGTTTACTTAACACTGGAAACATTTAGCTGTGCGCCATTTACTACGCTAGTCAATTAACACATAGAAAATCCCAGTGAATTATAATGAGGAACTTAACACATTAAATCACCAAAATGCTAATATATATATATGTATATATGTATATATATATATGTATATATATATGTATATATATATATGTATATATATGTATGTGTGTGTATATATATATATATATATATATATATATATATATATATATATATATATATATATATATATATATATATATATATATATATATATATATTACCGCAATCAGAAATTGAAGAATCTCCACGAATGCTATGACACACTTTCACAATGCTAGAATCACGAGCTAGATTTCCAAAATATCCTGAGTGTACTGATAAACTGACTTTGGTAGGCTGTGAGTATATATACGGAAAAGCTTTTATTTCTCTAACGGTTGCGAGAATCGCGCCTTCGTCCATATCAGGGGAATCAACTCGTTCGACTCTCGATATAAGATTTACTGCCCCCTGGTGCCGACCAACAACACAGAAACAGCTAAGCGAACAGCCCGCGTTTGATCTCGTCTCTTCTGCTGTAGATCAGATTATTATCTTCCCTGGGATCGCGAACAAACGAATGTGGTCGGTAACTTTGATTATCGCCCCTTTTTGCATTCGCTTAAGTCCCCTGAAATGTTGGGACATCAAACCGTTAGCGGCACACTCCTGCTCGCGTTTTCCCCCTGATCAAAGAACCCAATTACGTCTAATCGCGCCCTCCTGTTTGTTCCACAATGCTAATTGCCAAATCGGCTCGCGTGATAATTGAGATAGCGAATCATGGCTCTTGTTGACTGTTATTTTGCCTGTCTGAACGAAGGTAAACCTTGTCAGCGCATAACAGAAGAAATAGGCGTGGCTAAAAATGAGTTCATAGACAGCGAATTAGCGTCAGCGAATTGCATGTTTCGCGTAGCAAAAATTATAAACCTAAGATGGGGAAGCAAAGGTGAACGGTCACTGTTGCACTGTATGTGACAGCGTGCTAAAGGTAGGATCCGCCCCAGGTGCCAAATACCTAAATTACGCCCCTGGTCCTAGCGACACATATCATGCTGAGATCACAAGTTCCACAGTCTGCTTCTCATGATATAGGGGACACAGAGCATACCTCAAAAGTTCACCCTTCTCCAAGCTTCGCAGCTGATACTAGAAGGTCATACACAAGGCTCATTATAAAGTCGAGTCTTAGGGGTGCAGTTTACAATGGTTGTTCCTAGAAAAAAAAGGCCTTTACAAAGCTTCTTCCGTGAATCAAATCGTTTTGCTGCTGCTGTTTTACTGCTTTTCCCCCCCTGTTAATATCCTCTTATTTTTGCATCATTTTACTATCCTCTTATGTATCCCCCTTATCTTATTCCGATTATCCAGTGTGTGTTGATGTTGATAAAGAAATGACGCGCGCTGTGTGTGCACATCCACGACTCAGTACCACAAAGAAGCACATCATTGTTGAGGTACCATAGAGTTTTACAAAAGAATCTGTTTTTCACAAAGTGACTTTTACATAGTTTTATAGTTGGAATGCTGGTAAGCACGATATGACGTTTCCCCGTGTAGTTCCCGGAAAGGAAGAAAGGGGGGGGGGGGGGGGTTTGATGAGACAATTAACGAATGGGACTTCTGTTCTCTCAGGTATGCCATTAGATGATGAGACATATGAGGTTGCACTCATGACTGAAAACCTTATCTTGTAAAACGACTTGCTACAGAAACCACCGCTACGAGAACTAGTGCTTTTTCTTGGCTTCCTCGAGGGGCTTCTGCTTTAGATGCATAGATCTTCATATTATATCGTTCACGTGTTGATAAGAGTGTGTCTGTATGCTCTTACAATCGTGTTTACTATGTTTGCATAGTAGTCTTTGTTATGAGACTACAGGAATCGACACGGTGCGACTACGGATTTGGGTCCAGTCCTTATATTACTAATTGTCTACGTGAAACTTGCAGTAGCGAGCAGCTAAAAAATATCACCTTTTCAAAATAATACAGAAAAGTTACTTGCTAGTATTGTCCTATTCACATAAGAGTGAAACAGTAGGTTGATAGTGTACATCCCTGTCGCACTCCTTTGGTGGCACTTTATAGGATAATATATACGAAAAGTCAAGGGCCACCCTATTATTTTCAATACACTTTTATATAAGCGCATAGAATTATTAAATGAAGGAAGTCTTTAGTAAAAATGGGTGCAATATCTTCATCTGACAGTCCTCTATGCACGTTAAGCATAAAAACAACTCACCGACAACTATGGTGATCACGTGCAATTTGGTGTGCTGACCATAAATTCACATTTTTAATCTGTTTTTTCAAACTTCCGTACAACCAAACAGGTGAAGTAATCGTGCTGATTGACATTCCACGTGCAATGGCGACTTTTCGTGAACAGAGTTCACTCTTAATTTGTTTTACAATCAGCAGACTTAGATAATTTTCATCACTTGCAAAAACCATGCCACCGAGAAGAAGTCTTGACAGCTTACAAAGAATGAGGGCTATAGCGTGGGTTGAAAGTGGTTTATCTGTCCGTGAGGTTGCTAGACGGCTTGCAGTGCCACACTCTACTATCCAAAGAATTTTGGAGAGCTTTAAAGCCACAGGAAGTGTGGAGGATCGCCACCGGCCAGATCGCTCTAGATGCACCAATAGACATGATGACCGGTACCTCTTATTGTCAGCCCTGCGCCATCGAACAGTGACTTGTTCCACTCTAAGATGTCAGCTGAGACAATCTGTAAACGTTAATGTCAGTCAAAGCACCATTCGCAGACGTTTACATGAATTTGGACTGGCTGCTCGACGTCCTGCAGTCAGAATCCCTCTTACTCCTGCTCATCGCAGAGCCCATGTTGCTTGGTGTCGCGAGCACATCCGATGGACAAGGCAACAATGGAGTCAAGTTCTCTTCACTGATGAATCTCGCTTCACTGTGTCATTCAATGATGGCAGGATTCGAGTTTGGAGACGACCAGGAGAGCGATTTACTGATGACACAATTCGAGAGGTGGATCGTTATGGTAGGGGTTCTGTCATGGCCTGGGGGGGGGGGGGGGCTTCTACAGACACGGCAGGACCCCACTCTACATCATCCAAGGCAACTTGACCGGCCCAAGATACCAGAACGAAATCTTGAGACCAATTGTTCAGCCTGCTCTGGAGGCCATAGGGGGTAATGCCATCCTTCAAGATGATAACGCTCGACCCCATCGAGCTCGTGTGGTGAATGAGTTTATTCAGCAACATGGGATCATCAGGATGGCGTGGCCAGCTCATTCACCTGACCTTTCTCCGATTGAGCACCTCTGGGATGTCCTTGGTCGAAGATTGTCAACAAATCACCCCCTGCCAATGGATGTTGCACAGCTGACTGCATTTCTGCTTCAGGAATGGCAAGCTGTTCCTCAGGATACTCTTCGGACCCTTGTGGACTCGATGCGTCAACGCTGTCTTGAATGCCTTGCTGCAAACGGTGGTCATACCCGATTTTGAAATGTCTATTTGTCCAGTATCTATTGTGTGACCTTTGAAAAGGTGGGTGACACACTTCACAGCTTCATTGCGTTTGAATGTGTGTTTCCATTTCTTTACGTTACATGTCAATTTGGTATTCAATAAATGCCGTTTTGACTGATACCAATTACGTTTATATCAGATTTGTTGTATGGTTTCAACCAACGTTTTTCTAAGTGGCCCTTGACTTTTGACGAGTAGTATACCTTATCATGGTACGCCATTCGTCTCTTCGGGGTAGGAAGAGTGAATACAGTGCTTTTCATCATCTTAAACTGCCTTCTTCGCATCAAAGGTCAGCTTCCGTTGATCTACAATGTCTTCTGTCTCTTGTCTTGATGGTGCACTCTGATAGACTCTTTCCTGTCTCTTGTCTTGATGGTGCACTCTGATAGACTCTTTCCTGTCTCTTGTCTTGATGGTGCACTCTGATAGACTCTTTCCTGTCCATCTTTTGATGTTATCTTTCCACTTATAGTGCTGTCTTCCTCTTGCAAGTCTGCTTTCAGCTCAGCCTTTTATTAGGGTCTCCATTAAGGTGTTATGTTTTTTTTACAAGGCCCAAATATTAAAGCTGTCTAATTTTGATCTCCTTCCTTAATTATCTTTTCCCGTTTTACTCCTAACGAAGCATGGATCCACTCCTGCAACTGGTCATCTTGCAAACAGCATGCTCAAAGTATTCATGTTATCTTGTAGTGGTGGTTTATGTAGCAATTTGTTATACACGATGAAGTTGCTAGCACCATGCAGCATACTGTAGTGTTATGACCTAATTATAAATATTATATAATGTGCCTCTGAAAACATCATGTCATTAAATACTGTCGACTTTATCGACTGTTCATAATTCTGGATGGAATTCTGGTGCGATTTTTCACAATGATACTACTTTTTCTTTCATTCCTGAAAATTGTTAGCAGACTCTGAAAGCTTGCTGACTGGTACTAGCCCACGTGCCATCACTTTGTGAACACTGTTTTAATAGATCTATTTTGGGGAGCCGCGCTGGTGTAATGGTTACCACATTGCGCTGGCGATCAGGTGTTCAAGGTTGAAGCTCGGGCGTGGGCATTTGAAGCAGTATCACCGACCGGGATTTTGACTGAATAACCTGAACGGCTCCTGAGATAAACCCTCTTTGGATGGGAAGGAGCTAAGCTACTGACCGGGTTGGAAGGAAAGTCCACAGGCTCCCCAGCCTCGCAATGACATGTCATTGGGCCGAAGGGCTGAAAGCCCAAGTGCCGCTGGTTAAAAATTTTAGGAAGATTAAGGCATCTGTATTCTCTGCATTGTCCTAAAGTTTTAATATTTCTGCGTGCCTTTTTTTCAGCGAAAAATACGTTGTGTCGTAGATTATAGCTGTGCTGCGATATCTGCAACTTTCGGTCTGGTACATCCGATTTCAGCAAGACGTTTTATTCGGATTTGCTGTCCTTAGCATTTGATTGTTCCCATCCCACCTTCTAGGCAGCAGGTGGTTTGAAATCAGAGTTTTCCTAGACGATTTGCCATTCACGGCTTACAGGCATCATCTTGTAGCTTTCTGGTTTTAGCGCTACAGAGACTTCCCCCTCGCCTCTTCTCCTGTTAGTTAAAACGGGTGCCGGCACAGGAGGCCAGGAGTTGGGTTTTTGCTGTCAGAGGCTATGTATTACGAATGTCTTGAGTATTTAAACGGAAATTGAGCTCACATCCTCAACTACACTCCTGGCTATGACAGCTTTTGGGACTGTCGATTGGGAATAAATACGAGCTGCACTCACATATTTATGTAACACCCCTGGAGCATAGGATAGGTCTAACGAGAACATGACTTACTTCACTGTTCTCTCTACAGCTACAATTAGAACTGTGCAGTTAACTACCTGACGTGTCCTGTGTCATCCCTACCACTAGTTCACCAGTTCTCTTCTCCACTTTTGGGAGCTATACTAATCTTCTATCCAACATCCATCTCGCCACAACCTTTGACCTCCCCAAGGAGCTTAGGCCATCAACGTACACGTGCCAAGTCCTCCTGCCACCAGCTCGAGCTCTTTCCACATCTTACTCATCATTTTCACGTCTGCCTCTAGTTCTTGTCTCCGTGTGTTTTTATTTCTACGTCTGCCTCTAGTTCTTGTCTCCGTGTGTTTTTATTTCTACGTCTGCCTCTAGTTCATGTCTCCGTGTGTTTTTATTTCTACGTCTGCCTCTAGTTCTTGTCTCCGTGTGTTTTTATTTCTACGTCTGCCTCTAGTTCTTGTCTCCGTGTGTTTTTATTTCTACGTCTGCCTCTAGTTCTTTTCTCCGTGTGTTTTTATTTCTACGTCTGCCTCTAGTTCTTTTCTCCGTGTGTTTTTATTTCTACGTCTGCCTTTGTTACCTTGGAGATTCCAGAACAAGGACTGCCTTGTAATGCTATCAACAGGTTTCCTCAATGTGTGTCCTATCCATTGCCAGAGTCTTCTTCTCGTCTCTGAAAGGAATTGAGGACAACCTTAAAAGAGATAACGAAAACCTGATACAAGACAGAACGGCTTGGCGTTAACTGATTGAATACCTATGCCACGTAGGATCTGGCAGGCCATTGAATGAAAATGCCAACGACAAAGCAGGACTGTCACAGAAACATTAGTGCGCAGGTAATTCGGATTACAATTAAGTGTCAAATATTAAAAAACGTAGATCATCATTATTTTCCTTTGTGCTTGTTACGTGGCGTGAAGCCACCCCTGTAGCTGATTCCCTGGCGGAAAGCCTGCACTAATCTAAGCCTGCACTAATCTAAGCCTTCACTAATCTAAGCCTGCACCAATCAGTCACGTACGCTTGCTGTGGTGGTTTCTGGGGCAACTTGTCTTACTTGATGAGCTTGATAGCCCCAGGCACATTCTCATACCAGTCACCGTGTACGACGATGCCTGAATGTGAACAAAAGTAGATGCAGTAGATCTATAATGATTGTTTTTGGTGGTCATCGTTTCACTTTGGACTCCCTATTGTGCACCAAGCCAGTGCTACAGCTGATCCACTTGCATGAAGCATGCACCAAAGTATTCACGAGTTCTTGAAGTGATCGTTTTTGTAGCAATCAATTTACATAATGAGTTTGACAGTTCCATGTAATTTGTACAGTACCTCAGAAAATGACTTTCACCCTTCAATGAAGTTTGTGCAATTCCCTTTCATTCTATCATTCAAATCTAGGTCTTTCTGCTGGGTGAGATGTGAGATTAAACTGCCTCCATGTATTTTGGGTTACAAGAAACATTGCTCAGCGATCCACGAGTCATAATTGTATCACTTCTCTGGGGATTTTTTAATGCTGCACAATATGCCTTTTCTTTTATTAGAACGTTTGTTAATAATTAGGTTTTTATCTACGCTGTTTTGGTTTGAAAACTTTCGCCTGCCTGATCATTCTGATATCTTCCTATACGTGGTCTGGGTACTGCTTTTGGGTGTAGGCTAGCAACGTCGTCCATGATGTTTCCAAATATTGGCAAATTAACAGATCTGGTCCGGCCAGCGCCATCTTGTAAATAGTAGTCTCCGTAGGCAAATCTTCCCAACGGAAATGACCTCTTGTAGCGACCGCCCCGAGGAGCCGGCCTGAAGAACAATCGGGGACTTGAAAATGGGAAGAAGTCAGATGGGTAGATACCGGAGTCATCAGAAATTGCGTCTACAAGAAGCCTGATGACGAAAAAAAGGAAATTATAAAAATTGTAATAATAAGAAAATCAACAGCCATAAAGAAACATACGAGATTATGTCGGTTAACATAATTATCTTATCATCTGTAGATAATATTTAAAAAAAGGGTAAAGGTAGCCCCAAGGCAGGCAGATACTGTGTTAGAGACTACATCATACAAGGTCCATCAGTTTTAATGATGTGGGGTGACCAGTTCCCGTACTCGCTGCCTTTGCCTTCCCTAGCTCAAGAATACAGTCAAGTACCCATTCACAGCTGGGTAGACCAGAATGTGACGCTGCCATGTTTCGAACCCAGTAACTATGCCGCGGGAGGTAAGCACATAAACCATCTAGCCAATCGGACGCTCAGAAAATACAGTGAGATTTTGATTCAAGTGAGTCTGTTCTTTTGTTGTGTTTGTTTCTGCCCGCAAAAATACCTCTTTCCTGGTGACGTGATAAATAAAAAACAAAATCATAATGGAGGCTAGTATCAGCGAAATACATTTAATATTGATAATAAACCAATACGTCTTGCTAATTCTAATCCTAGTTTAGACTTTGGTACCGGTACTGCTTCTCTGCTGTTCTTTTTCTTTCATGGGGATATACATTATTTCTGCTCATTTTGTTTTTCATGGAAAAGTATATGTGAGAACAGTCTGTGAGAAGAAAGAAATACTTATAGAATGTGTTGTTTCTGTACACACACATTGGGATCCTCACCGGTGCTGCGGAGTTTGTGCACTGTGCTGAGATCATTCTTGTGTGATCTAAGGGAGGAGATCTGAGCACTGGAGTTGTTCGTGTGCAATGAAGATGGTCCTTAAGAAACCAAAAAACAAAACGCAAAATAAAAATAAAAACAAAAAAACGTTCTTCCCGTTATGTATAGAGATGTTCCATTCACAAATTATATAATGACCAAAAACCTTTGTTTTTGATAACTAAATGAATCTGTGTATGGATAAGGAACTTTCCCACTGTTTGTTGCGTCTGCATGATACGCTCTGGTATGTTTATTCGGCAATAACAATATATGGCCTGACAGTAGGTATATAGAGGAGCAGATGTGGCATCAGATCACCACCTTCTGATAGCCAAAGTAAAAATGAAACTCAAGAGATATGCAACAATGTAAAATTATAAACAACAATTTAATGTAGGACATCTAAGAAATCAAGAAACAAGAGACACATTTGCGGTCACAATATCCAACAAATTCCAAGTGCTCCAACAGCTGGAAGATGTAGAGAATACAGAAGACTATTGTCAGCAAATCAAAACTGTATGGAATGAGACATGTGAAGAAATACTGGGAAAAAGTGAACGACAACAAAAAGCATGGATAACAACAGAAACCATCAAGAAGATAAAAGACATAAAAAAAAACAAGAAAGCAGATTTAAACACAAGCAAAACCAGAAGTTCCAAAGCCAAGGCTCAAGAAGTGTTCACAGAAGCAAACAAAGAAGTAAAAAGAAGTATCAAAAGAGACAAGAGGAAGTATATTGAGGAGTTGGCAAGAGAGGCAGAAGATGCTGCAGCCAAAGGAAATATGAGACAACTGTATAACAGCACAAAAGAATAATAGTTGAACAAAGTCTGGAATGGATTTCACCACTATACATTGGATTTGTGGACTACGAAAAGGCTTTTGACAGTGTAGACAGAAAATCACTTTGGAAATTCATGAGGCATTATGGAGTTCCCCTGAAGATCATTAATTTGATAAAGAAAACATATGAAGACATGACATGCAGAGTTCTTCACGAAGGACAGCTTAAAAACGGGAGTGCGACAGAGATGCCTCTTGTCTCCATTTCGTTTCTTACAAGCAATAGACTGGGTAATGAGAACATCGACAACACACAACAGAAGTGGAATCCAGCGGACTCTGACTAAGCAGTTGGATGATCTGGATTTTGCTGATGACTTGGCTCTTCTGTCCCATAGCCGTAATCAGTTGCAGGACAAATTGAAAAACTCGATGAGAGGTCACAGGAAATGGGTCTGAAAATACACAGGGAAAAGACAAAAATAATGAGAATAAATGCAGGTGATAACAAGGTTGAACTTGAAGAAACACCACAAGATGTAGAATCGTACACATATCTTGGCAGCAATATAGACAAAGTTGGAGGGACAGACAGTGATATCAAAATAAGAATACAAACAGCAAGAGGAGCTTTCATTACATTGGGAAATATATGGAGATCAAGAGAAATCGGATCCAACACGAAAATAAGAATCTTCAACTCAAATGTGAAGTCAGTACTATTATATGGCTCTGAAAGATGGAAAGCAACAAAGACAACAACCAAAACGCTACAGGCTTTCATAAATGGGTGCTTGCGTAGAATAGAAGGATTAAAATGGTAGGACAAGGTTACCAACGTGGAACTGATGGCAAGAACCAGACAAGCGCCAGTGGAACAAGAGATGAGAAGAAGACGATGGCGATGGATAGGACACACATTGAGGAAACCTGTTGATAGCATTACAAGGCAGTACTTGTTCTGGAACCCCCAGGGCAAGAGAAGCAGAGGTAGACCAAGAAGCACATGAAGAAGAGAGCTGTAAACAGATATGAAAATGATGAGGAGAACGTGGAAAGAACTTGAGATGATAGCACGTGGCAGGAGGACTTGGCATGTGTTTGTAGAAGGCCTATGCTCCTTTGGGAGTGGATGGTTATGATGATGACAGTAGCCCTACATTTCTTTAATTCAATGGAATCCGTCCAATATATCACTGCTCCAGACTCATCTCCCGTAATCATGTGATAATTTATCAGATTTTCTCTTTAGTTTTGGCTTGGAAACCCTTGCCAATCAGTGTTGCCACAGCTGGGTATTTTTTACTAGATCTGGGTTTTTTTGGCTTCCGTCTGGGTAATTTTTTTTTCCAAATCTGCATTAATCTGGGTATATTTGACAATTGACATTTACAATGTATGTATATTCTGTGCACTGAGCATTATACATTATATTTATATTATAATTAAATGTAACAAATTATGTGCTATATATTTTTTATTCCACTTAAATTTAATTATTGTTTTTAACCACATCAATGATGTTGTTTTTTGACTCGTTAACATCAGCTACCTATTTCCTGTTATTCTGTTAATGGTTGTCATCTACAAAACTCAGTCATTTTTGCGATGTGTTTTAAAGTATTCTTTTAAAATTTTAGACTTCAGCAAATGAACAGCATTTTTTGTTTGTTTGTCAAAAAATAATTAAAATTAAGATTATAAAATGATTGATGATGAAGGTACGCTAGGTAGTTGTAGCAGCATGACGACACACACCACCGCGTAAAAAAGTGAAGCCATGATATCAGCAGTCTTTTTTTTATAAGGAATGGCTAACAGACAGCGAACTGAAGGATTTGATAAGGCCGGACTCTGGCAATCGCTATGCTGCGATTTGTACGGTGTGTTCCTGTACATTAACTAACGCCAACAAAACAGCTTTATTAAAACATAAAAGCCCGCAGAAGCACATGAAAAACTTCGAAGCCAAAAGCAAAACTCTGAACATTAACAAGTTTTTCATCAAACCAAAAGAGCCCTGTCTCCAAGACAAAGTTGCTAAAGCGGAGATAATTTATGTCGACTTTCATGGCAGAACATAATACTCCCAAGCTGATCATTTGATTGAATGTTGCAAGCAGATGTTTCCAGATAGCACAATTGCTCAAAAAATGTCACTGAAGCGCACCAAGGCTGCCTATGTGATATATTGGGATGTTAATAACATCATTTTTATAAAATTGTGAATTTTTGGTAATAAAAAATAAAATAAAAATGAAGAAATAAATAAAAATTGGTAGCACACAGCTTGTTTGAGCTTAAGTTGCACCAAAAGATTGTGTAAGCATCGGCTATCCCCGAGTATTTGAGGCATAAAATAATCTGGGTATTTCTGGGTTTTTAAAGAAGAAAATCTGGGTTTATCTCTAGAACTTGAGTGGCAACCTTGTTGCCAATAAATCCTGGCAAACATAGTGTATTTTGAAATGCATGGCTCGTTTTTTTTATTTCTGATCAACTGGATAGGAAGGACAGCAAACATTTTGATTACACGCCACAGCTGAAGATGCTACGTGTAATATAATCTTCTGGCAGTCTGCGAAGGACGTGAAAAAACTCAAATCAAGTTCAGACTTTTAAACTGAGTTACAGTTTTAGGGAGCCGTGGTAGCACAGTGGTTAGTGCACTGGCTTCCTAGGTCGGTGGTCCATGGTTCAATCCCCAGTGGAGGTGGGATATTTTAGACCGCAAACAGCTCCGGGGTTGACCCAGCCTCATGAACTGGGTACCAGAGCAACTCTGGGAAGGTTAAGGCGGCCGGCGTGATGCTGATCACAGCACTCCTAGTGTGCCGATGGTCAAGAAAATATGGGCCTAACACCATTTTCCCAATATGCCTCAATGGGCGTGTAACGGGATCCTTTACCTTTTACAATTTTAATAATCATAATATAAATACAATAAATCCGCTGCTCATGAGTCTGCGCTCTACGTTAGCAATTTCGGCGGAAACATAGATGTCTCATCATCATCAGATGCTATCTCCACAACGAAGGTCGGCTGGAGTGGGTCACCAACGTCTGTGTCTTGTCTTGATGATGCACTATAACAGTCTCTTTCCTGTCTTATCTTCCCACTTATAGCGTTGTCTTTTTCTTGCACGTTTGCCTTTAACTCTCTTCAGTAACGTATTATGTCCTTTTACTTGGTCAAAAAAAATTAGATATTAATTTTGATCTGCTTCATTAATTCTCTTTTAATTCCTAGGTTTCCTAGGACCTCTTTAATTTTTATTTTGCTGTCTCTTCCATGACACGTTCCCCATTTTTCTATATATCCCCATCTCAGTGACCTCTAATTCTTTCAAGCTATTAATTAAAATTTAATATATAGTCATTCCTAATTTGGAAGTGATCGTCGAAGGAGTGCAGACAAGTTGAACATTCGAAAATGGTACCACAATCGTAATTTTGGTGTGTATGCAAAATATGGACTTCTATTCTGAATAGACTCCGATATCTTTACAAATGAGCTGGTAATGAATGAATGCATCTTTGATCACGCATAAATCCACTTCCTTGCATTTCGTGAAAGGACAAAATACGAGTAACACATGACGAGGTGCTGTCACATGCTGGCCTTCAAAGCATGTCTGCACTGCGTATACAGCGTAGGCTATGCTGGTTTGGCCATGTCCACCGCATGGAAGATAGTTGCATCCCCAAATATATTTTCTACGACAACTGGCAAAAGAACAGCTGGGCGAACAAAAATGAGGTTTAAAGACGTGTGAAAGAAAGAAATGAAGGCATTGGACATAAATCCAGCAACCTGGAAGGATGAAGCTGCTGATCACACCAAGTGGCGCCACCTAAGATTGGACGAAAAGAAGCTCTCATACAAGCAGAAGAGAATAAAACAAGCCGAAAAGAACAGTTGAAGGCTATAACTTTAGACGCGTATTCAGTTGTGATGGCAGAAGACTATTATTATGCTTGATCATGTTAAACGGATGGGTGTGAAAAAAAAATCGAAAAAAGGTGATTCGTCTTACGAGGACAAAAGACAAAGAAAATAGCCAACGTTATGGCCACAAGGCCTTCGTCAGGGAAAGGAAAGAAAGTGAAGGCTAGATATGACACATAAGAACCTAAATAAATATAAAAATAAAATCTAGGTACTTCCCTAGAAGCATCGAAGTCCTAACACATTTGCTGCCCGCGAACGGACGAGCGTGCCCGGAAAAGGAAATGACTGCCACCACCACATGTACACAATACATACTAAGAAACTAAAAAACGAAACTGAACAATAAACTACCCAAACGTAATATTATTGGGGACTGGAAATTGAAGAGGACAGAATGAGTTGGAGATAAATAAATATGAAATAAAAAATCAAGACATATTAAAAACAGTGTATTATATATTCATACATATCATTAGAGGGCGGCAGAAAATAGGATAAGAGTGGAAATAGTCAAAATAGAACAAGAGAGGAAAGGGTGACCTCAGACAAAGGTGTGTAGAGTGTTAAGACCAGCAGTTTTAGACATCCCATGCGTTGGATAAGACGGTTCTCAAGCTGTTCTCGGCTAGCAGTGTCAGAGAAGCAGGATCTGATCGCCGTGACCTGGATGTCGATGGACCATGGTGGTCAGGACCATTAAAGTGTATGGCAACTGGTGTGAATTTTTGATGAGAGATGTCATTCAAGGGCTGGCTGAATCTGTCCCCAAGTCGTTTGCCTGTTTGGCCAATATAGGTTTTATTGTTGATCTGGTTGGTTGCGAGTGTGCAAGAAAGTGATCACATATCACAACAGCATCATCATCATCTCGCCCACCCTATCACAATTGACGTCGTCGGCAGGATAGGCAGACAGTGACACCGAGCAAACAGAAAACGAACAAATATTGTAAACACCCAGCAGTGCATTCTTGCAGCAAGATGGCCTCAAGGAGTACACGTGTTCCGAGCAGAGGGGAGTGCGAGGATGCAGATTCAACAGCAGTAGTGCAAAGTGAGGGCCAGAGCAATGCGCCTGTGAAGGTAGTATACGTGACGGTGCCGGAGGTAAGGCGATTTGGTGGAAAGGCAAGTCCCACTTGGCAAGAGTTTTTGAACGACGTAGAGGGCGTGTGGAAGGTAGCGCTCTTTACTGCCGAAGATAAGGTAGACGTTATCTGGAATAACGTTACACCAGTGGTATCTAGAGAATTACGGATACGTGGCGGAGCCAAGGCCAACCCCGAGAAGTTACTCAAAATAGTGGAAGAAGCGTACAGTGAGCGACAGCTAGTCAATGAGATGACTAGGAATTTCCAGGCCGTGAGTCATGGGCCTAGGGAATTTGCTGTTTTCGGTGAAGGCAAAAAGCCTGATACACTGGTGCAGGTAGCCAGTGTAGGTCACACTGAAAAGGACGCACTCGAAGCAGAAGTTCTCTCCTAAAGTCCCAGCTAGCACAGCTATCACAGACCAGTTCTTCAGTACAAGAGGAAGTGCAAAGAGAGAAAGCACCATGCCAACCGCGGAAACAGACAAAGCAAGACGAGGGGGTGTGTGAGTAAGAACCTCAACTAGACCTTCTTGTATGTGAGAGTTAGGCTGTTGTCAAGGAAAGCTGTGAGCTGACAGCACCAACAAACGCAGTTGCACCGACAAGGCGAAAAGGGGTTTGCAAGTGGTATAGTGTCCACAGGGGATGGGGGTTTATCACACCAGATGATGGAGCTATTGATGTATTCGTACATCAGACCAAGATCTTCAGAAAGGGATTCCGGAGTCTGGCAAGGAACGAGCAAGTAGAGTTTGATAGCAAACCATTTGTCCAGGTCATGGAAGCAGTCTATGTATGCGTCATTGGCGGCCAAGAATGTAAGGGTAGTAGGAGGCGACCCATGGCACAGAGAAAGCCTACAAGGTTGAGGTGCTACGATTGTGGAGAGTTCTCAGGCCACATGGCAGCCAAATGCCCTCAATGCCCGCTTCCGAAACGATGCTTTGGGTGCAAGTCCACAGAACATTTGATATTCGCCTGTCCCTCAAGGAGCTCTTTCCCTAAGCGTACCACCACAACTAGGTTGCCTTTAGGGTGCAAGCCAAGAGATGGCCGTGACAACTGTCACCCTGGGGGCGCCGAGAAAATTGGTAGTCGTTTAGGGGAGGAAACTCGTCCTAAGCAGATAGGAGCAAATGCACGTCGATGTTCAGAAGAAGAAACTCGTCTAAAGCAGATTGTGGGGAATGTAAGTCGCCGTCCACACAAAACTAGTGTTAAACACGTCAGGAGCAATCCCCCTACAAAGTCGACAGCTGCATGCACTGACAATAAGAAGTCACAAGCCAGCAACGACGCTGCACAAGTAGACGAATCTTTCAGACCACAGCAACTGCCAGCCCAGCAACGTACGACTAGGAACATGACGACCAAGAGGGTCCCCAGCCGGGTTGTACCGATTACAGAATCTGAGCCCAAAGCAACGCTGCTCAGAAAGAATCAGGCGCAGCACCAACGATCTGAGAGATTACAATTGAAGCGCCAGAGGTAGTGCTGTTGTCGGGACGACAACAAAATCAGGCGGGGAATATGTGACAGCGCAATCTTCTCACAGCCGTTTCGTCTGCCGTTCTCAGCGCCATCCTTTTTTACTATCACATGGCGATTGTCTCCGAAGGTTCAGTGTTACTTTCTACCACATCTCTAAAAATAGAAGATATTATTATGCCCGCTTGGAGCAACACAATCAAGCCTAGAAAGAGTTTTGTTGTACCGTATTGTGTTTTGGCCGGTCTGAATATCTTCGCGTGTGTTATTTGCGTGGCCAAATTACTACGCGGCGCGCACTTAAGTTGAGCGATTAGCCCAAGGGCCTATATAAAGAGAGAGTGAGCCTGCAAAAAGGACTATTTTGCAAGAGCCGCCCAGAGAGAACAAACGAAGTTAGGCACGCCATGTGTAAGTAGAAGATGAACAAAGTGATGACACATTAACAATTGAGCACTGGCTGGGTGTTTTGTTTGCTTTGTTTTATGTGTTTAATGTTTGCTTCATTGCTTGTGGTCGCTGACAGGGTTGTATGAATAAATACAGCCCCTGTCTTAGAACCAGAGTTTTATTGTTGATCGGGTCGGTTGCGAGTGTGCAAGAAAGTGATCACATATCACAACAGCATCATCATCATCTCGCCCACCTTATCACACACACACTCACACACACACACACATACACACACACACACACACATATATATATATATATATATATATATACACATATAAATGATATGATATGATATATACTCCGGGACCCAAAGATGCAGCAATAGAGAATGCAGTCAGCGACCCATAGCTTGACTGCTTGCGTCAGAGCCAGCGAACCAGAGCTGACCAAGATCCTACTCCACCTCCACGTGGTGGTCCTGGAAACAGGCTGCATCACTGCAGTCTGGCTGAGACAGTAGGGATCAAAGAGGGAAGGCAAACCCGGTCCCAAAAAATGCCATGCTGAAGTCCGATGTATCGGCCGAAAGGCGCAGATATCGCAGCTCCGGTGTAAACAGACACAACGCAATCAACGCCCTTTTCAGGACGAACGAGGAAGAAGGAGAAGAATATATACTCCCAGTGGAGTACAGGCTTGCAACAAATTCACACCATGCCTTCCTGACCTGTGCCATCCGTTCAATGTCTTTCCATGTATTATTTATATCTCTTTCATGTCTGCCACCAGTTCCCTTTTCCATATGTTTTAGGTCTCCTATTTCTCTAACCAGGAGGTTTCCAGAACTAAGGACTACATGTATACTACTGTCAACAGGTTCCGCAGTGTGTATTCTATCCAATGCCAGTGTCGTCTCTTCATATCTTGTTCCAGTGACATTTGTCTGGATCTGTCCGTCAGTTCCATATTTGTGAAATTGTCCTATAATTTCAATGTTTCTATTCTGTACAAGCACCCATTTATAAATGTCTGTAACTTGTTCCAAACAATTGCCCAAAAGAAAAATGCACACAGTGCATTTATTAATCCCCCCCCCCCCCCCCCTTCCCCATTCCCCCCAGATTGTTTTTCCCGCAAAAGAAAATTAAAGGGCCCCTGTAGTTGCCCAGGGGCCTGTGAGGAGGCAAGGTAAGACCAGGGCTATTGCTCCTTCTGGCATGTCCTAAGATGTCACTACTATGAGGTTGTTCCCAGGACTTGCAACCTCGTCACGTGAAACAAAAGCGACAGATACCAACACTGCAAGAGCACATACATACTTTTGTGCAGGATTTCCGCGACAAGACAAGCTGCTATGGTGGCTCGATACACCATAGGGAACAACAACAAAAATTATGAAGAAACTTAAACGGGAAAAGTTCTTTGAAAACAAAAATGGCAGAAATGTTTTACAGAACAACGGAAACTTTCTAAGTAACAGCAACATTTATTTTACCTTCCGTTAACGTTGTTGTTGCTGCTGTCTCGCCCATACCTGGGCAGGGGTGGTTGTCGCCTTGATTCATCTCTGGGCTGATCAAAAATGGAAGCTAAAACAGCCTGGAGGTCATTCGAGGGCAACTGACTATTACCTTGGTCATCTATTGAACGAGCCATTCTTAATCTTGGAGCCTCATGTCCGAAACTTAATGAGTCCGTATCAGTTGACCTGAAGTAGTGGATAATTGTAGAGAGTTTACTGTTTTTCCAGTGTTACTGGCATAGCTATTCTTCAAAGTCTAGGACATTATGTACAATAGAAACGTTAAAACATGGCTGACAAAACACTTTTGTCGTGTACAACAAGATTTTATCTTCTTTCTGACAATAATTGTTCGTGTATAACAAGATTTTATCTTTTTTCTGACAATAATTTTTCATGTAAAACTAGATTTCATCTTCTTTCATTCTGTTCCAACTATACAGCTGAGGTTCAAGCTCTAGAGCAAGCTGCAAATATGATTTATAACACCAACTCTGACTGCCACCAGGTAGTCATCCTCACAGATGCACTGTCTGTCCTGCAAGCTCTCAAGGGTGGTAAACTCCCGCATCTGAGAAATGAACTAAACAAGGTAGCTGCCAAAAAGAGAACCATACTTCAGTGGGTACCATCTCATTGTGGTGTACCCGGAAATGAAAAGGCAGATAAACTTGCAAAAAAGGGAGGAGAATGTGAACAAGAAGATAATGAAGTCACATACTTTGAGAAAAAGAGAGCTATCCAGACTATCAGAAGAGAACAGAACCAACCCAAAGACGACTATCACACTCTCGACCGGCAGGGACAGACAACTATTTTTCGACTCAGGACAGGGCATAACAAACTGAATAAACACATGCACAAGCTACGATTGTCTGCTTCACCACTGTGCACATGTGGATTAAACGAACAAACTGCTGAGCATGTTCTACAGGACTGTCCTCTGTATGACCAGTTAAGAAAGATATACTGGCCCAATGACTCAACACTAAACTCAAAGCTATATGGAGTTAAAGAGGAACTTCAAACAACAGTCGAATTCATCATGAGAACTCGTCTGACGGTGTAATCATCAAAGATGCGATCGCAAGAAGAAGAAGATCTTCTTTCAGACAATAAGTTTTCATGTACGGTACACGTAGATTTCATCTTATTTCAGACAATAATTGTTTATGTACAACAAGGTTTTATCTTCTTTCTGACAATAATTTTCCATGTACTTGTTATTACGTTCGTCTGACGTTAATATTGTCATGTGCCGTCAGACATTATCATCTCTCCGGCAATAGTTGTTCGTGTACTTTTTATTACGTTCGTCTGACGTTAATATTGTCATGTGCCGTCAGACATTATCATCTATCTCTCCGACAATAATTGTTCGTGTACTTTTTATTACGTTCGTCTGACGTTAATATTGTCATGTGCCGTCAGACATTATCATCTCTCCGACAATAATTATTCTTGTACTTTTTATTACGTTCATCTGACGTTAATATTGTCATGTGCCGTCAGACATTATCATCTTTCTGACAATCATTTTTGTTCTCGTGCAGCAACAGTAATGCTGTTATGTAAAATAAGGTATTACCTTCTTTCACACAATAATTTTTCGCGTACAGCAAGATGTTATGTTCTTCTAACAATTATTTTGTCGCATATAACTACACATTAGGCCAGTCTTTTTAATTTTTTTTTTTTTCTGCGGAAAAAAAATATTAACGTTTGTTTATTTTTGACAATACTATTTTTGTGAACACGTAACAAGGTATGTTATTGTTCAGTCCATTTTCAAAGAATACTCATATAGCATGCAGACTTACATTACTCCATTTAAATGAAAATGTATTGCTTATAAGCAGTTGTGATCAGAAACCGTGTACTTGCAAGCAAGTAATGTGATCATTCGAATAGTGCCCACATCGAACAATTGAACTCTAACTGGGTGGATCCACTTGGGTCGGGACTCACAATTTCCATCTTCTTGTTGATTTTGTGGTTGTTTTCTTTTTTTCTCGTTTGTTTTATTTTGTTTTCTCAGAACTGAGATTTGAACTAACATCTCTTTAAAGTGAAACATCCGTAAAAACGTCATTGATGCGAGTCATGGTAAATGACTGCAACCCACAAAGCCAGCTTCAAACCTCAGAAATGAGATGTATGAGGAAGGTGGTTGAAGTAACAAGAAGAGACATGGCCCGCAACTAGACAATATGTCATGGCCTCAAAATTCAGCATCTGCAGACCCAAGTGGAACAGTCCCAATTGCGATGATTTGGCCATGTCTGCAGAATGGAAGAAGATTGGCTACTGCGACACATATGGACAACTAAGAGCCACGGATCTAGACCTCCAGGACGACCCAAAGTTTGAAGGGAGGACAACATTAGATAATCACTGAAGGACTGAGGACTAGACTTGAACCAGGCCAGGAGGAAGACCGCCGATAGGATAGTATGGCGTTCTCTCTGGCAAACCTCTACACGCCAGGGTATAAGAGGAACGACCAAGTAAGTAATTTAACGCTTTAAAGTTTGTAATTATGTATGTACATGTAAATAGTGTAATTAATGTGTGATAATATTGAAGACACATCCGTTAAGACATTAATATTTAGAAAGTGTTATAAATCCTTCATGTTCTGAGCCATCTATGGCAGAAAAAATTGTACGCACCATTAAACAAAGAAAAGATAATTAGAAGTGGAAATTATAAGAACACAACAGAAAGAAGTGCTGCGGAGGGATCAAGAACAATAAAACTAGTGAAACATGAACGAAGCTCTGTGCCCCACGGGTAGTTAAAAGGTCATACACACTACACACTCATCGTCAGACTAGGACAGACTAAAGCAGAGGTCATACACACTACACACTCATCGTCAGACTAACACAGACTAAAGCAGAGGCAGAGAATAATAATGAGACGAAAAACAGACGCGAAACTGAAGGCAAAAGTAGATTCTTTTGAATAACATTTTAAACAAATAAAGAGGGAAAACACGAGACCTGTAAACAGTAAATAAATAAATATTACACACATAAAGATTCTATTGATTCGCGGTTAACTACGATTTTTTGCAAAGCGTTTTCGCAATCCAGCCAGCTAAACTTCCATTGGCCTAGACAGATGAGTTAGTTTTGGCATGTACTTGAACTCGAAGCAACCAGAATAGCAATATACAGCGACGCAGAAGTTTTAAAGCATCAGTGTTACTAATAATGTCACTAGTGAAAACAGAACTTTAACGCGGAAAACAAAGATGATAAGTGATATACAAATAACTGTTGTTATTCTTACCGTTTGCCCAGCCGTAACATCTGAAGGCCACGCCTCAATATGTTTTTGTTGACGTCAACATCTTCCAGAATATTTTTATCTGACCCCTGCACTAGACTGTTGCCTGAGGGAAAAAAAAAAACCAACAGAATTCGCACACCATAATGCAGAAATCAACACTATACTTATTGCCTTACTGAAAGGTATGTAACCAACAATGAAAATATTATGGCCGCTTTTTGGAAAAATATGGAAAATGCCCACATTGCACCGTGAAAGCTTTATCTAACACTTCTAACACTCATTAGAAGAAATCACTTGGCTTATAATCTTTTCGTGGTGCATTCTCTGGAAAATGAGGACACGGCGAGCAATTCACCGTGATAGCTAAATTGACCACTCGTTAACGAGCACGCAGACTGTTCACTTGTTAAAACCATGGCGCATTGATTTTGTATTTCAGTATTATTATATGTAAGCTTCATCATGATTTTAGTAATAAAATGTATTATTTGGATGCAATTATTTTAATTATGCATCTATGTACTTTTTTCTTCTTCTAAGAAACGGTCCGTAGCCTTCGAAGGACAATCAAAGAGGCCCGTAGCCTTCATTGAACAACCAAAGGGGTTTAAGTCACAAGAAAAGTTAAGAACTCGTGCTCTAGAGAACTTCAGTGAGCTCCCTTGCCAGAAAAAAAATCTTCTGAAACAAATGACAGATAAAGATCTAAGTAGAGAAACATACTTGTTTATTGTAACAGCAATCAGAAAAGATGTTGGCCCTTATAGGAAAATGTAAAATTATGGTTATAGTTTTTGGTGCATGCTAAGAAAACTGATGCTTTTTTTCAGAGCGTGGAATACCTGGTTCAACCCTAAGTGAATTATAATTTGGGTATATAGTGTTCTATATTCTATGCACATTATTACATTTGATTGATTTTTCTTATGTTGGTTCTCCAAGCTGCTAATTTGCATGTGTTCGTTGTGGGTTTCCTAAAGTCTGTAGCGTATATGGTGGGTCTCCTTCCATGTTCTTTAAATTTTTTCTCTTTACCACATTCCGTTTTAGGGGTTTATAGACTTTGGTTTACTATATCTTTTTTTTTTAACTGCAATTGACATTATCTCAGATATATCTACATTGCATTTGTTAATTTTTATAATTACAAAAAATAAAAAAATAAACGAAGCAAAAAGAACTAACTACCTGGAAGTATTTTTCTCAAGAACTTTAATGTTGTTCTTCATCCACAGGCCTATCAGTGGATGCATTTGAGATAATTTCAATTGCAGTAAAATAAAATACGGAAAGACATACAGCAAAAACAAAACCTAAAAACCTCTCAAAACGTAACACAGTAAATAGAGATATGCTTAAGAACATGCAAGGGAATACACCTTTAACATTAGATAGATAACGCCACAACAAACAGACAAACTGCAGCCTGGAAGAACAAACACAAGAAAAAGAACCAATGTAATCTGCCATAAAGAATAAAGAACGCTATGTACCCAAACGGGGTTAAACCTGGTATTTCACGCATAAGATAAACATCAGTCTTCTTGTGCATAGACAAAAACCAACAAGAAAAAAAATTATCATACGAAAATGGAAAAACAAATAATTCACAAGCGGACACCCAAACACAGTCGGCTGCTACAAAAAACTTTACGACGACTATTAGTGTTTGATAGCTGCAACCAGAATAGCAATCATATATTGTGACAAGAACACGTACCTGTTACAAAAGCAATGGCACAGAAACACATCCATATTTCGGGTAAGCTGTTCATTGGACTAGCGTCAGTTCACTTTTACTACGGTATCTTGATGTTGTCAACAGTGATGTTCCCAGCCACGCCAAGTTACTGAAATCTGATTCTCTGAAACCGCTTATAAAGTGCTCACCTTCTATTACATTAATGCCGAAAATGTAACCAATGCTGTGATTCGTTACTTCTGTCCGCCTTACGTTCGTCTGCTGACAAAATTTAAGCCTGGGTGATATTTCATGGTTAACCGTTTGTTTTTGGTCAAGTGGGTGTCATACGTACACATCCCTGTTAAAACGAACTGTTTCATTGGCTAAGAGGTTTGATTGAAAACTCCCTCGTTTAGTGTATTCAAGAGGACAGCACACACGAGAGTGAGCGTGAGAGAGAGAGAGAGAGAGAGAGAGAGAGAGAGATATGAGAGGGGGAGAGACTGACATAATTTTTACGAAATCCTTTTTCTTAGCCATTGAGCTGCCAATGAAGCACAGAGACTCAATTCACGCTATGCCATTCTGCCTAGTGCCATCTGTCCATGACCACTCTATGCATGAATCATTCTTCCCATGTTTTGTCTCCAGCTCTCCTAACTGCGTGTCTTTGGTTTCCAGGACAACTATTACCCAGTGGTACCACTAACTGGTTTCCGCAGTGTTTGTTCTAACGTTCCAGGTGTATGTTTTATCATTCTGCGTGTCATTTCTGGAAGTTCCCGAACGAGGTAGAAGGTGAGTCGGCAATTGGACGACGAACAGTTAATATCTGGAAATCTGAATATCAATAAATAAAACACATTTTTGGGATAAGAAAGTTTATAAACCTTGCAAGAGGAGACATTTAAAAAAATTTTCTAGGTGGAGGAAAAAAAAAAACAGAAAGCAAGCAGTGTAAAAATTGTTCACGCACAAAGAGGTAAGCCAATAATTTCATCAGATTTTTGTTTTAAATATGCTTAAATGTTTATTCCATTTATTCATAATTAATAGTGGACAGCAATTGTTGGAGGAGGGGAAGCAAATGTTAATTAGCCTGTCTCATTACCATCCCAGCTTAAAAAAAAATAAATTACGTACATTGTTACAGCGGTTAAAAAAGAAAGAGCAAAATAAAATAAAGAGAACAAAAAATATAGGGTCCCCACAATGTGGTGTGAGATATTGACGCCCACAATGTGATGTGTGATATTGTCGACCACAATGTGGTGTGTCATATTGACGCCCACAATGTGGTGTGTGATATTGACGCCCACAATGTGGTGTGTGATATTGACGCCCACAATGTGGTGTGTGTGTGATATTGACGAACGTGTATTTTTAGGAATATTAACTCAGTTGTCCGATTAGAAATCTATCAATCATTTAAATAAATATTGGCAACAAGAAAGTAAGATTAAAAAAAAAAGAAAAACATAACAATACCTGCCGGTGGTGAATTCATCTTGAATTCATTTGTCACACAATGTTTTGCGTCTCTTTGCGCACCTGAGTGCGCATCAAATATTGAATGTGAGCTGAACTGAATATGGGTGGTCATGCGTATGGGAGCCGTGCAAATGTGTGCACAAAATATTATTGAACAGGAAGCCTGTTGAGGAAGGATCGCGTCGGTTTGACGTCCAGAAAAAAGGTACAGAGTTTCTGTTATCCGTTTAATGGCAGTTAAGTATTTTGTAGCGGAAGAGATTTGCATCTTTGTTTAATGATAGCTTATTTGTCATTCTAGTGTAAGAGAATGTATTTACCGGTAAGGTTCATGCAATGTTGAGCTTGGGAAGAGTAGACAGCTATCTGTTTTGGAGTTATGTAAATCACATGGCATATTGTATTACTGACTATGATTCTTGTATTAGTATAAATGTTCATTTTAGTTCTGGAGATTTTCAGAATTTTTGTTGAGTTATTTTGTGTGTGTGGTGTCTGTAACTAATTTGATTGAGTGACCTCTCGCAGTACATTATGAGCCAAGTCTGGAGGACGATGTCATAAGGTTATATGGTTTAACTATAATGTGACATCATTGTTTGAGGTATTCAAATCTGTTTTGTTACCTAATTAAACCCAGGTATTAACATTTAAATATATCGAGAAAACAACACGATTTAAGTGCGGAGATTGTGGTACCAGGACATCTTCTTCTTCTTTGATTCTTAGCCGCCGACTGTCAAAGCAGTCATTGGCCATCACGCCTGGTAGCGTCTTGTAGGGCAACAAAGAACTGTTTCCGCTTTATTCGGTCAGCGGCCTTCCTTCTCGAAGTGCCCCTGTTCTGGTTCATTCTTTGCATCTCGGCCTCCACGGTTCTCTGTCATGTTGTATTTGGTCGGCCTATCTTTCGTTTTCCTTCAGGGGTCCATAGCATAGCTGTTCTTTTGAAATGGCATCAAGGTCTCTTCTGAGGACGTGGCCAACCAAATTCCAGCATCTGTCAACTATGATGGTGTGCATGGCCTCTTGATTGCTCCGAGTAAGCAGTTCTTGGTTGGTGATGGTATTCGGCCAAAAGATTGGGAGAATTTTCCTTAGGCAGATTGTGCGGAAAGAGGACAATTTCGACATTTCCTTCTCTTTTACTGTCCAGCATTGCACACCAACAGAGAAGCACAGAAAGTACACAGCTCTCATATAATCTTAATTTGGTGTTTGTGCTGTACTGGGAAGACTTCCATTTGTTGTTGAGACTAGCAAAGACTGTTCTCGCTTTATTAATTCTGTTCTTGATGCCTTTGTTTGTTCCGCCGTCAGGTGTTTGTAAAGTTTCTTTTCTTCTTTCCACTCTGTAAAGTGTCAGTCTGTATGCTCTGTAAGGAAGAGTGGTGTGTTGTTGAGATCAGGCATGCTCCAGTCTACCCAGCTGTAAATGGGTAACTCACCCTAGTCCTGAGTTAGGGAAGGCAAAGGCTCCAGGGGAAGCAGGCCCTAAACTTGGTCACTCCAACCGACGCAGGATGGTGTATGTATGAAGTAGAAGTGTAGAGTGTGATTACCGCGAATGGTGTACTGTTCGTGTGCTGACCAATATAACCACTCAAACACTTGTGTCTACAAGGCACCAATGCAGACTGCTGGAATCTTTGTTTACTCAATTTATTCAGACGTACACACTGGGACATACGAGTACATCATGGTATGTTGACATATCAATTTGTAGGTATACATAGCAGATCTGAAGGCATGACACATTCAGAAATAATGGGCAGTACATCAAAAGTTCAATGTCATGATATATTATGGCCGCATCCCCCTATCTGACTAAACGCGTCAGTGAAGGCAGATCGGTAAATAACTAAGGTTACTTGACGTCCATAGTTTGTAGTATATGTTATGAAACCACGAAAGAGGGGGTTTCTAGCAAGATTGAGATCTCCCTGTCACTGTCCGATAATAGGATAAATAATCTGTTCTCTTGGCAGTGATCAAAACATATGATGACCGAAATCTAACATGGCCGCCTCCCTGAGTTGTCGTTCACTCATTCATAGGAAGGAGAATATAAGCCAGAGTTAATTTATAATGGGTATATAAATGATTTCATAAATGTTTCCATACAGCTCTACGGTGATCAGGTTAATTCACGTAGCCATAACCGCTGTAGGAAAGTCTGTCATCTTTGTCGATACAAAACACGACCCTAGCGATACGAAGCACAATGTTCCATCTAGGTCGAATCGACATGAGATCATCAAAATAGGGTCTGGCAATACATGGAGTCCGAATTATACATTGTACCATACCTTAGGAGAGTCTCTAACATAAACTATAGTAGAGATGCCATCTCCTTTAGAAGAAAACCACTTCATGCATCATATTTTCTTAAGAATCTACCAGCCCTTTGAAAAGTGCGTACCCACCATTATCACGGTACATCGGAACTCATCACGACTTGTCAAGACAACTCATACTTCCGCTAGACCGGAATAACAAGAATCTAGTCCCTCCTACCCATCCAAAATATACAATATAGGACTGATTCTACTTGTACTAATAATATGTAATACATATGAATTCAGGCCATAAACACAATAAGCAAATTAATATATTTTCTGGCCCTAAAAAATAAGTACAAACGTAAGCGCAATATCCTTGCGCCGGATCAATATCCAGAACGATTACTCCTATAATCAAAAGTGTGAATCAAACATGGATTCTCTCGCTTTTACCATAGACAGCATTTTCATACACAAATGAATGAATGTCTATATTTTTTTCATATTAAATAGCCATATCGATTTTTGTAATATGTGCGTCAAAATATGCACGCAACAGATTACCACACCCCTCGGGAAAAAAAAATGGTACATTTTTTTTTTTGAAATCCATCTAGGAGCAACATACAATAGGCTCACAACGCACCAATACAATGCGCAGATGATAAGCATAAGTTTTATGACCTTAGAGAAAGTACTTCTCTAAGTATAAATATTTCCAGAGAGGTGTCACCAACGCATACTACAATAATAGCAATGACACAATTTCCACCTTAGTTTATACATAAATTTCATCTAAGATATCTTAACATCATGATCATCAAAGACGAAAAACATTGAAAGATCAGCGGTGAATAAATATCAATGAACCGCTAAAAAGTGTTACAATCAATATATGATATATTACATATGTGTACACATTTCAACATAGAAACAACTGTATCAAAGTTGTATAACAGTTATGAATCATGTGGGCATCTAGACAAAATATCTGCCATCACATTTTCTGACCCACTGATAGCTCGCACCGAAAAATGAAATGGCTGTAGAGCAATCGCGTATCGTGTTGATCTCGCGCTCTTCAGATTTTTACTCTGAATAGCCGTAAGAGCTTTCTGGTCAGTTTCCACAATGAAATGCGCGCCCAGAAGAAATCTTTGCAGTTTAAGGATTGACCAAACCATAGCCAATAATTCACGGTCTAGGACCGAGTAATTCTTCTCCGCGGCATTTAATTTCCGAGAAATATACATCACAGGATGCAGAGTTCCAGAGTACTCTTGCATTAGTGCAGCTCCAATCCCGGTGGATGAAGCGTCACTACGAAGAATAAATGTCTTATCCTTAGAAGGCAATACTAGGATAGGTGAAGTAGAAAACATAGTTTTAACCTTATCCAAAGAGGATTGACATTCTTGAGTCCAATGGACTACATTAGGAGACCCTTTCTTTAGCAAGGAAGAAAGAGGTGACATAATGGAGGACAGATTCGGGATGAATCGCCCATAAAATTGTATTAGACCTAAGAGACTTAGCACTTGCTTTTTAGTCTTAGGAATAGAAATGTTAAGTATCTTACTTGTATTATGGTCTTCTGTTTTTAGGAACCCATGACCAACACGGTGTCCTAAGAAAGATATTTCGCTAAAACCAATACATGCTTTCGATGGTTTCGCTGTCAGGTTATGCTCGCGTAAGATAGACAATAGTTCATTTATACCATTATAGTGATCGTTCCAAGTATCACTGAAAAGACAGATGTCATCAAGATACGCAATGACATCTGAGCGATGAGATAGGATTCGACGCATCATGCGTACAAATGTAGCAGGGGCGTTCATAAGACCGAAAGGCATGAAATTCCATTGGAATAGACCCCTAGGCGTCGAAAAAGCAGTAAACGGTTTGGCGTGTTCGGATAGTGGAACTTGCCAATATCCCTTAGACAAATCGAGTTTAGTAAAGAAGTGAGAATTCGATAGTCTCGTAAGTAGCTCTTCTAGTAAAGGCATAGGTTCCGCATCAAATTTAGTCACTTGATTCAATTTGCAATAATCACGCAAAGACGTATGTTATTGTCTTTTTTTCCGTACTATAACCATCGGCGAAGAATATGCTGATGTGGATGGTTCAATAATTTTTAACTCTATCATCTCATCTAACTCTTTCTCTACCTGTGCTTGAAAATGTATCGGGATAGGATACGGTCTGACTCTTATAGGACTATGGTCAGTAAGAATAATGTCATGTTGAATGACATCCGTTTGACCAGGAATGTCAGTAAGGACATCCTGAAATTGTTCTAACAAAGTAGAAACTTGTTTCTGCTCTCCTGGAGATAATTCTGGAGAAATTGCAACATCTTTCCATGATTCATTAGAGTGAAGAGGAATCATTGGAAAAGGTAAATTTACATCCGAGAAACTCGTTTCCTCATCCTGTATTACTGACAGAGATGAGTACTGTCCATGTTGGACTGGAAAATCGTCCGTTGCCTGGAAAACAGGTTGTAAATAATCAGGACGTTCATGGAATTCCGTGAGCATGTTGATGTGGAAGGTTTTACGCTTCCCGTCAATATCGACGATATAGTCAACATCGGAAACTTTTGATATTATATCGTACGGACCTTTCCAAGAAATGAGAAGTCTATTTTCCCTACAAGGTAGCAAGACAAATGCTTTGTCACCTGGACAAAGTTGACGCAAACATCTCTTTTTATTGGCAAATTCCCTTGCCTTCTGTTTCGCAAATTCAGAAGAAGCAGTTGCCAATTTGCATGCTTCAATAATCTTGTGTCTAAGTGCGATGACATATTCATAAGAGGATTTTGTGTCATCGACAATATTATCAGCAGTTATAAGATCATGAAGTAAGGACATAGGACCTCGCGGTTTCGCGCCAAAGACAAGTTCAAAGGGAGAAAATCCTGTATGTTCGTTGGCGACCTCTCTATATGCAAAGAGAGCCGCGGGTAAAACCCTATCCCAATCCTGAGGATGATCTTCTGTTATCTTACCTAGTAGGTTTTTCAGAGTTCTATTCAAACGTTCCACCATCCCATTGGACATAGGATGATAAATACTACTCAGCGATCTCTCTATCTTCAGAGTCGACATTACTTGAGACATGGTATCCGATATGAGTTGGGTACCATGGTCGGATAATATTTCTGCTGGAAACCCCAGACGAGAAAATATTAACCAAAGAGCATCTGCGACATCAGCAGTAGTTATGCTCTTTAGAGGAACAGCCTCCGGCCAACGTGTGCACATATCAACACACGTCAAAATAAATTGGTGTCCTCTCGCAGACTTTATCTTAAATGGACCAATGATGTCTATCGCCATTTTTTGAAATGGCCGAATGGGAATGTCTGCAGCCTGAATAGGTGCATCATGGCGTGGACCTCTGGATTTAATCTCTTGACATACTTTACAAGATCGACAATAGATTCGTATGTCCTTATTCACAGCAGGCCAAAAGAAAGATTGAAGAACTCTAGCTTTAGTACGGGAAAAAACCCATATGTCCAGCACACTGCGAATCATGAGCGTGCTGTAAGATTTTAACTCTCATATTTTTAGGCACAAGGATTTGAGAATGAATGGACTTAGCGGAGTCTTGTACCATACGTACAAGTACGCCATTCTTCATCGTAATCCAAGATTTACGATTAGTATCCTTATTCGGAACACCTTTTGTTGCCAGAGTAAAGAATTTCTTTACAGTAGGATCATCTTCCTGCTGTTTGATAAAGGAATCGTGGGAAATCTCCAAGGGATCATCTCGGATCTGCGCATCATTATCTTCAGAATGTGAAGATTGTGGCATATTAAGAGCTTGAGCCCTAGTGATTACTGCATTAGCCGATTGCATATTAACATTTTCCCAATTAGAAATTTGCTGTGGAGTGCATTCTTTCACCCCGTGAATGCGACCGATGATAAGATCAGCGATCGGATTCGGCAAGAGACATGCTTGCACCTCTCCTGTAAAGAAAGGCGTAGCAATATTGATAATGGCAGTGGAGTACTTCTCCAATGTGCCACCAAATGTTACACATTTGACTATATTGCCTGTAGCTCGAGAAGGATTTACGAGTGATTGCCTCACTCCAATGGTAGTGCACCCCGAATCGAAAAGAATTGATACCGGAGTACCATCTATTAGGCCCCTATTAAAGACAAGAGCACCCCTTCCATTATGCGCAATTGACGCATGGAGAGCGGGAAGCGGGTGACCGCAGCTTAAAGTAGACACTGTGGTTGGATCGAATAATGTTTTGCATTGCGAGTCTTTTTTATCATTATTCTGATTATCGGTGTCGTGGAACTCCTGTTGTGCAGAGTTAGCCTGGTAATACGATTTACCATGTCTTTTGTGTTGTGATCTACCTCGGTTATAATTGTCTCTATAATTATTATTGCCTCTGTTATAACCCCTATTTGGGTTTGAATCATAATATTCATGATCATAATCATCACGCTCGTTATATTGAGTATCCCTGTAATATTGTTTCTGTTGTCTCCATGAAGCACTTGGGTAGTTCCTATAGCTACTCCCTTTTCGAGAATTTCTAACATTATGGGTACCTCTCGCGTGTCGAGGACTATCAGCCCGATTCCAGTTCTTCGAAGAAGAACCCTGATTTGAGTGGTTATCTTGGTTTTGATACTTATTCCAATTAACCTTTTTATCAAATTTATTTTTAGCTCCTTGGAATTTGTGTGAGTAATTCTGATTATATTCTGTTGCCGAAGCAACTGGCATACTCTCTTTAATGTTAGAGTTACTAAGAATCATGTCAGGGTGTGCCGTGGCATACTGGTCACAATATTCTTCCATTTGCTTTATTGTACCAGGTTTACGCTCATGTAAGAACTCTAGGAATTATTTATTTACAGAAGACATGACCTTGTCTCTTAGCAATAAATCCGTAAGACCATCAAATGTTTTCTCTGTTTTGGATAATTCAATCCATCGTGAAAGTGTAATTCGTGCTTTTGAGATGAAATCTGAGAATTCTACACCTACCTCAGGTCTCATTGTTTTAAACAAAAGACGGTAACCTTCCTCAGACAGCTGATATCTCTTTATCAAAGCTGCCCTAACAGCATCATAATTATCTTTGTCGGCCTCTTCAACAAAATATAACTTACTTAGGGACTCCCCTTTTAGATTTTCAGACAACTGATTCACATACTGTGATTTGTCAACATTATGAGATCGACAAGCCCGTTCAAATCTAGAAAGCCAAAATGTTATGTCATCACTGGTAGGGTTAAACGCTGGTACCTTGACCTTGTACACAAAGGGTTTACCATTACCACCAGATGCCTGATTAACATTACTCATACATGTCAATTTTAATTTCTCTAATTCAAACTCATGTTCTCTTATTGCTTTTCTCTCTTCAGCTTCTCTATCTAATCTTCTCTGTTCTGCAGCAGCTTCTAATTTTTTTTCTGTTCTGCAGCAGCAGCAACTTCTAATTTTTTCTGTTCTGCAGCAGCAGCAACTTCTAATTTTTTCTGTTCTGCAGCAGCAGCAACTTCTAATTTTTTCTGTTCTGCAGCAGCTTCTAATTTCTTCTGTTCTGCAGCAACTTCTAATTTTTTCTGCTCTGCATCAGCTTCTAATTTCTTCTGTTCTGCCTCAAATCTCCTTTCCTCCACTTGCATCTGCAATTTCTTTAGTTCAGCAGCAGTATCAGCTTCTTTTTCTAATCTTTTTTCTTCAGCCAGAGCTTTTTTTTCTTCAGCAGCAGCTTCTCTTTCTAATCTTTTTTCTTCAGCCAGAGCTTTTTTTTCTTCTATTTGAAGTTTTCTCTCCTCAGCCGCAGCTTTTTTTTCCTCAGCAGCAGCTTTTCTTTCTTCAACAGCAGCAGCAGTTTTTTTCTCTTCTGCAGCTAATGCTTTGTCATATTGAGCAACAGCCCATTGTTCTAAGTCTTTTCCAGTCTTATCAAGAGATTTTCCTTGTGCAATGAAATAATCTAATGTAGACATATTGTCTTCTTAAATCAGAAACCTGAAAAAGTAAATAAATTACCCTATTTCGTTTTAATGGGAGACAAGTCTATACCACAGACTTAGTCTTAGTCCAAACTTGTATGGTTTATAATAACCAATGATAACTTGAGTACCTGTGGACAACAATAACTGTATCTCAAATACTGTGGGGACAAGCCTTACAAAGGTCTTGTATACCTCAATGTAATCAAAGATCACTTGAGTACCTGTGGAAAAAATATTTCCCTTTACCAATCACTTTGGGAGACAAGCCTTACAAAGGTCTTGTACATTTTGTTTTATAACAATAACAATCATAAAGTACTGATCTGTACTATACTATCAGTGTATACCACTATACGTCATATGTCAAGTAAAGACATTACAAAGGACAAACAAGAATAGACAATATGAACACATTTGCAGAGATCAAATTAAATTAAATAGGAGAAATGAAAAAAATGATCACAGAAACCGTGATGATAACTGCCATAATATAACAAGACAAATAACGCCACAGTGTATAAACATAAGGGTGTAAAAAACTGAAATGAAAGGAAAGATGAGACCTACAATTATACAAACAAATCAAACAAAACTAAGGAACACAAAATTATTACCAAAAACAACGAAGAAAAGAACACCTCATCACAACTAACAGAAATAGCAGCAAATTGTTGCTAACAAATTTCCAATTAAGAAAATGTGTACCTATAGAATACTAGTCCAGACCAATGTCACTCGGCATACCTTGTACTAGTCACATAGAACATAAACTAATTTAATACATAACAAATAACATGTAAGCATAAATAGCATATAGCATACAATATAATTTATGTCATGAATGGAATATGTTGCAGGTATGGTGTTGTAAAGCAGGCACAGTTTATTTTAATACTAATAACTTGCCACTTTATTCAGTAATAGATTTAATTTTAAACTATTACACTGTCAATTTTTCTCTGTTGAGCATATGAAGATCCAACGATGAACTATGCACTTTATGTTCAACAACACTGTGAATCTTCTGTACGTTGAGAAATGTCAACAATACTGCTCCAGATATTTTCTACACTTGATACCACTGTCCTGTGTAATACTGTCTGTACAGCGAAAAAACTGTCAACAAGCGCTGACCTAGATACAGCATCCTATCGGTAATACAGGTCAAGCTGACATCGACTGTATAGCTGTCCTACTGGTGTTGATGTGGTCAAACAAATGTTCTTTTAGCTGTAAACTGTGATTCTCAACACAAAACTGCGTAAGCTGGACCCAGGAATCTGGCTCGCCACTGTAAAGTTTCTTTTCTTCTTTCCACTCTGTAAAGTGTCAGTCTGTATGCTCTGTAAGGAAGAGTGGTGTGTTGTTGAGATCAGGCATGCTCCAGTCTACCCAGCTGTAAATGGGTAACTCACCCTAGTCCTGAGTTAGGGAAGGCAAAGGCTCCAGGGGAAGCAGGCCCTAAACTTGGTCACTCCAACCGACGCAGGATGGTGTATGTATGAAGTAGAAGTGTAGAGTGTGATTACCGCGAATGGTGTACTGTTCGTGTGCTGACCAATATAACCACTCATACACTTGTGTCTACAAGGCACCAATGCAGACTGCTGGAATCTTTGTTTACTCAATTTATTCAGACGTACACACTGGGACATACGAGTACATCATGGTATGTTGACATATCAATTTGTAGGTATACATAGCAGATCTGAAGTCATGACACATGCAGAAATAATGGGCAGTACATCAAAAGTTCAATGTCATGATATATTATGGCCGCATCCCCCTATCTGACTAAACGCGTCAGTGAAGGCAGATCGGTAAATAACTAAGGTTACTTGACGTCCATAGTTTGTAGTATATGTTATGAAACCACGAAAGAGGGGGTTTCTAGCAAGATTGAGATCTCCCTGTCACTGTCCGATAATAGGATAAATAATCTGTTCTCTTGGCAGTGATCAAAACATATGATGACCGAAATCTAACATGGCCGCCTCCCTGAGTTGTCGTTCACTCATTCATAGGAAGGAGAATATAAGCCAGAGTTAATTTATAATGGGTATATAAATGATTTCATAAATGTTTCCATACAGCTCTACGGTGATCAGGTTAATTCACGTAGCCATAACCGCTGTAGGAAAGTCTGTCATCTTTGTCGATACAAAACACGACCCTAGCGATACGAAGCACAATATTCCATCTAGGTCGAATCGACATGAGATCATCAAAATAGGGTCTGGCAATACATGGAGTCCGAATTATACATTGTACCGTACCTTAGGAGAGTCTCTAACATAAACTATAGTAGAGATGCCATCTCCTTTAGAAGAAAACCACTTCATGCATCATATTTCCTTAAGAATCTACCAGCCCTTTGAAAAGTGCGTACCCACCATTATCACGGTACATCGGAACTCATCACGACTTGTCAAGACAACTCATACTTCCGCTAGACCGGAATAACAAGAATCTAGTCCCTCCTACCCATCCAAAATATACAATATAGGACTGATTCTACTTGTACTAATAATATGTAATACATATGAATTCAGGCCATAAACACAATAAGCAAATTAATATATTTTCTGGCCCTAAAAAATAAGTACAAACGTAAGCGCAATATCCTTGCGCCGGATCAATATCCAGAACGATTACTCCTATAATCAAAAGTGTGAATCAAACATGGATTCTCTCGCTTTTACCATAGACAGCATTTTCATACACAAATGAATGAATGTCTATATTTTTTTCATATTAAATAGCCATATCGATTTTTGTAATATGTGCGTCAAAATATGCACGCAACAGTGTTACCATGCATCCTAAGTATGTAAATGTAGCCGTCTGTTCCAGCTTCTGGTTCCTTATTGTTATTGGCTCAGGACTGCCCACATTGAGTGTCATGACCTCTGTCTTCTTTAGACTGATGTTCAGACCCACCTGCTGGCTATACTTATTCAGTCTGTCTGTTTTTTCTTTGATGTGTTGATGTGAATGTGCGAGTAGTGCAATGTCATCTGCACATTCCAGATCTTCCAATGTAGAAAACGTTGTCCATTTTATTCCTCTTGGAGTGCCCTCTGTTGTCTGGTGCATCAACCAGTCTATGGCTATCAAAAATAAAGTTGTAGTACCCTTGCCTTCACCTCAAAAGTTAGGTGACTGTGCCCAACACAACATGTAAAGTTAGCATAGAGGCTTTTAATGATGGAAACAATGCAGCTGCGAATTCCATAACCCCTCAGTTTTTCCATAGGCTGTCCCTGTGTATGCTGTAAAAAGCCTTTACAAAATCAACAAAGTTAATGTATAACTGTCTCTGCCATTCTGAGCATTGCTCTATATTGTTTCTGAGGGTGAACATATGATATGCACATCTTCTGTTCTTTCTGAATACCGGTTGTTCTTTCCTCACTTTATGGTCTACTGCTTTTGAAATTCTCTGTATAATTATCCTGCCTAGTATTTTACTGGGAACTGAGATGAGAAAAATTCCTCTCTAGTTGTTGCAGTCTGCAGGGTCGCCCTTCTTGACAATTATTCCTTTATTTCACTCCACTTGTATTGTCTCTGTTTTCCAGACTTGTGCAAATAGTGGTTCTAATAGTTCTGCTGCTAGTTCAAGGTCTGTCTTAAATAACTCTGCATCTAAATTGTCGTGACCAAGAGCTTTTCCATTCTTTAACCTTTTGATAGCCTCAGGGATATTCAGCTGCGTCTCTGGTGGTTCTTATTCAGCGTCTATGAAGTGCTCTGCCCATCTTGTTTCCTGCCCCTGAGCCGTGGTGATGAGATTTCCTTGTTTCTCTTGCTAACGTAATATTGTGTGCACCCCGTGTTACGCTGATGGCTTTAGTTATTTCATATACTGTGCTTTGTTCATTTCTCAGGGCTGCCTCTTCTGCCTGTCTCGCAAGATCGTGTGTTCCAACTTTCGCACTGAGGTCTCCCATTACTAAAATAAAATCATATCTAGGTGTGGTTTCCATTTCTTTTTGTAGCTGTTGATAGAATTCGTCCTGCACCTCTTCATCGCTGACATTTGTTGGTACATAGCATTGTATTATTGTGGTATTGGTGAATCTCCCTCTCAGTCTTGTTCTTATCAGTCTATTGTTGATGGTTTTCCATTCCAGTAATGACCTTTCCATTCCTATCTTTAGGATAATGGCTACACCTTCATAATCTCTTCCAGAGTAAAGTACTGTTTCTCCTGTTGCTGTTTTTATTCTCCCTGTCCAGGTCTATCTGCTGTCACTTATTCCCAGGATTCGTAATCTGTAGTTCCTCATCTCCGCTGTTATATGTCTTAGTTTTCCTGCCTAACTCATAGTTCTGACATTCCAGAATCCAATTCTGGTTTCGTGTTTTGCGATCAGGGCATCCGTTTTCATGCCAATGGCTTCCTTTCAGCTTTCACCACTGTCAGTCATACGAGCCTCAGACTCCGGATGACCGCCCCGCTTTAAAGCGTTTTCATTTGTTGTTTTTTCCGTAACTAATTCGTTTTTTTATTTAACATAGACAGGGGTACCAGGACATTTATTAGTACTATTTTAAGACTATTCTCCTGAGTCTGTCTGGATTTGTGTGTGTGAAAACAAACAAACTATTTTCCACGTGATGCACACAGTTGCAGACATCTTTGTGTGACCACAACTGGTCACCGCAGCTCTCGATGCGGGACCTAGTATAGTGAAGTCTCTAACACTTCACTCCGATGCGATAGTATCTGCTATGGGACTATCTTTACTTTTTGTGACTTCCAAGAACCTCTAAAGAAGTAAAGAAAGAACACAATCACCGCCCTCTCAAACAGTAGCCTCCTTGTAGGAAATCAATGGTAAAGAACTTACGTGCTATTGCAGTGGCAGTTTTTGTAGGAATTAGTTTAACATGGTGGGGTAGCCACTTACCAGAAATGTGCACAAACTCCTCACCACAGCCGCCTTTTACGACTTGCTTGGTGGGAGATGTGGTCCAATCCTTTCTTGGTCTGAACAGAGACCCCCGGTAACCACACTGTTCTTTATGCGCTAAAACAGTACGGAGAAGATACAAAGCATACTTGGCAAAAATCGAGATTGTTTACTTGTGGTGAGATACGTCTCTTTCAGCCATAGACAGAGGTCCTTTGGTCACATCACAAAGCAACTGCCAGTCTCAATTTAAAAAAAATATTTAACTCTAGTGTAGCTTTGATAAATACTTAATCCTGAAAAGGACCACTAGTACATATCAGCTAGCATTTTGAAGCCTTGATAACTGGCATTTAAGCCCTATGTGAAACAGAAAGCGAAGCGCGGAGCATGGCGTAATAGATTCTTTGATCAGGGGAACACGAGATATTCAGTCTGAAACGGACCTTGGATTGTAAAGCTTTTAAGGGAAGTAATTGCGTAGCTGATATTCGGCACGGCGGAGATAATGAAAGTCAAGTCAGAGAGGCAGAGGCGGAAGAGGTGGTAAAATTACCTTTGATTCAAGAATCGAACGGCAAATTGGCTCGGGTCTGGCAGTAGGTGTGACTTTCGCATTTAAGAACGATAGAACGAAATTTATCAATATATACCTTGTCTCTCCGATAGCCACGATCAGTTGCCCAGAAATCTATCTGAGTTCACTAGCTCGTTATCTTAAGATTTTTCGTACAGAGTGAAAATTATTAGATTTTCGTGGAGTTTTTCATTTTTCTGATTGCGGTAATTTATATACTAGCTTTAAAGTGATTTAGTGTGTTTAAAGTTTTCATTATATTTCACTGAGATTTTCTGTGCTAATTAAATAACTTATAGCTAAATTTTCCAGCCGTAAAGTAAATTTAATTACTCGCTATTTCCCAGTAAGAGATGTTTTAAATTGACTAGTACATGTACATACATTAAATAACTGTCTACTGACGTCATATATTATTTACTTCTATCCATTTTATGTAATTTTATAAATGACTAGTGTTCATATCACGCGTTAAATGAACGATAGGTTAAGTTAGACACGTGTGTTTTAAATCTAATTTATAACTGAGTGGTGTAGAGGTCCTATTTTATCACGCGTTAGATATGATATTGATAATTTGGTTAAATGTTTATATTTTCTTTTCCTAAAATATAGGCTGATCAAACCTGAGTACTAGCGGCTTTTCATATGGCCATATGAACTTATGATCATACGAACTTATAATATTATTAGCATCCAAGAATATTTAATATTGATGAGCTTCTTGCTGTGACCTGTGTGGTCCAATTTTCATCATTTCCATGAGAGAAAGCAGAATAGAAACATTAAATAATAATATTAACTGGACCAGAACTATTACCAGATTTATTTATATCAATCTCATCAGCCAGCTGTGGCGAAATATACTGTCAGCAACATTTGTGTAACATAACCTAGCGTTTCAGCCACCTGAGGCTAACAACCTAGGAACTGTATATGTTCTATTTATCCTACATCGGCGACCACCACGCATGAACCCTACTCCAACCAACTGAAGGCATAGATAACTTATTGTATCCAGGACAAATTAAAACACCTACTCTAGCGACTCCTGTGAAATTTGCAGTCAGCAACTACGGAGAGTCTGGGGCTGGATTTGGCAAAACTAAAATTTTACACTTAATAGTATTATTACTTATTAGTGTATTTCCTTGGAATGCCTGCGACAACTACTGGGGTAAGCATTGTCTGAAAGTGGCCACTGCGTGTATGTGAATTGAATGAACAGAGAAAGAAACTTATGTCTTTTGTTAACATCATATACTTATATGGTTTCTTCTTTCTTTTTTTTTTTAATAATCTCAATAACCTGATTAGTCACGGGATAGATTACATTAGGAACCTATTCTTTTCCCATCCTGACTATTTCATCACTTATTGTTACCTTTTGATCTTTTGGGTAACCTCTGTTGGGATCGTCCTTTCTTTTCCTTTACCAGAGGGGAGAACCTATTTGTTTAATTTTAATTTTGTCTGTAAACCATGATCTATTGATGCAATTGATTTATGTTGTGATTTTCTATTAATAATAACCTTTATTTATCGTGTCGGTCAACCCATATCCATTACATGTTATCCATAGTTTGTTTTCACGTTCGTGCGTATTTGTCACAGAATTGTGTGCATGTGAGTGCAGTGTAACTTGTATTTCCGTACAAGGAGAGAAAGTGCGTCTGATTTAAATATCGTCGTCCAGATAGGCTGGATTAGATAAGTTATTCTATCCAGAGACTGTCCTTTCTCTTACACGATCACCCTCGTGATAAAAACTATATCTTACCCCTTACTTTCAGATTGTCATCACTATCACCTCTGCTCAGACAGGGCTATAAACATCTAGTACCTATCTGTCGTAAATTTATTTTGAGAGAAAGAGTCTAGAAATAGTAGTCCGGTTTAGAGTGTAGAATGATGATGAAAACTCAGTGATAGAAATGTATAGATTAAATATGATGCTGCACAGAGTGCTGGAGGAGAGTAAAGACAGACTTATTTACAACAAATCGCTTCTCTCAATCTTCTCTTCCACTCTCCTGGTCAAACAATTATTAGCCAGTTTTCCAGACACACGTCTGCGCTCACACCGATTTGTTGCTTCAAACACTCAGACGACGTGGATACAGCTATATTAAACAAATAGGGAATGTTTGGGCTTTTGGGTATTCCAACACAGTCCGATATAAGTTTATGATGTTTATTTACCGTAAAGATCAAATCACAAAAAAACTATATCAAGTGTTACATAAAATTATCATAAGTACAGAAAAAAAATGCAAATATCAAGGTAGGGAGGGGGTGAAGAAGATTGGTATCGACTAAGCCCTTCCCGCTTGTATTAGACAAAGATAAACCCAGTCTCAAGATAGATAGTTATCAGGAGCATAGGAAATGTAACCCAACAGTGAATTTAATTACTCTGAAAGAGGTGTTACAATATTAGTTATGGTGGTAGACAAAAAAGTACTGTTATCCCAATGGTGTCTTCCCTTTACTAAGCAAAGAAAAAAAAAAGGGGGGGGGGGGGGGGGAAACAGAGTTAACAAATTATCCCACTAAAGGAACAATGCCGGGTATACAGAAAACGTATTACCCGGTAGGCAAGTTAACAAATGGTTTGTTGCAAAAAAATTAAATCTCCTGTCATTCATGCACACTGTGCGGATTCACACTCATATATACTCACACACTTACCGAGTTGCAGCATCGGAAAATCCCTAGAATGATAAACACACTGATTAAACTCTTGACATGTGGAACTGTTAGCTAGGCCGCACCGGACCACCACAAGATTTACTTTAAAAAAATGTCTCATCAAACTGTCTGGACGTTTAAGAACCGAGTATGGAAACTCTGAAAGATTTCGTTATTGCTGGGATTGCAAAAGGTAATCAATCTAGAGAAAAAGATGGAAAACCCATAACAACATAATCATACTTTAAAAATCAAATAATCTTCTAATTCATTCATTCATAACCCTCCACTCCCACAGGAGCATAGGCCTTCAACAAACACATGCCAAGTCCTCCTGTCACGTGCCATCATCTCAAGTTCTTTCCATGTTCTCCTCATCATTTTCACCTCTGTTTCCAACTCTCTTCTCCATGTACTTCTTGGTCTTCCTCTGCCTCTCTTGCCCTGGGGGTTCCAGAACAAGGACTGCCTTGTAATGCTATCAACAGGTTTTCTCAGTGTGTGTCCTATCCATCGCCATCGTCTTCTTCTTCAAATATCGCTAGTGCTACTATCAAGTTCTGGCCAGCGAATGATGAAGTGTATTTCTACGTGATCTGTATATCTACAACTGGAATTCAAGATGAGTGGGACATGAGAACTTTGACTGCTTTTTTGATCTCATGAACTTTGGGGGATCTGACCGCCAAATCCAAAGAGAGAAGCCGCCCCTGGCCTCTCGTATCTTCGCTCGCTGCTTGCGTCAGCTTTCCCCGTTCGCTCTGGCTGCGATCGGTTCCGTGCTTAACACCGAGATGCGAAATCGTTTCAGGGACCACTACTGTCTTTGATAGCATGCCGCCCGTCCTTCCTGAGATCTCCACCAGTGTCTTTCTTCTGATTGCTCTGGTCCATCTTGCGAGCGGTTGAGTTCGCGCGGAGATGATAAATACCAGCGAGAAACTAGCTTCTCTGCTCGGGGATCGTCTCAGTGTCTTTGATCTCGTGCCGCATACTAAATGAGTCCCGGTGGCATCGGTTCGCTCTGGCGAAACGAAAAGTTACAACAAATGTTCAGGGGTTCTAATGTTATGAAAAGCTAAAAGTCCCTTTAAATCATCCATCATATCAGGGAAAATTCACTTGTCGAACTAGACGTACGTCACAATCGTCCCCACTTTTAGACATGAAACCATTTTTCATGTTTCATTTTTTTGACAATGGAGGTGACATGATTGGTGATTTTAGGACGAGTGGTATCTTCAGTTTGCTCTTCTTCCTCTGTAGACCAGTTTCTACTCAGGAAATCAGCCCCGACATTCTGTCTTCCCGGAGTATATTCCACTTTGAAAGAATAAACGCTTAAAAGAAGCGCCCAACGCATGATCCTTGCGTTAAATTCTTTATTGGCAACCAGAAATGCTAACGGAGCGTGGTCTGTTTGCACCGTGAAAGATGTACCATAGAGAAACTCATGATGGCGTCTGATACCGTCAATCAGAGCGAGACATTCTCTTTCGACTACGCTGTAGTTCCGTTCAGCTTTATTTAATTTCTGACTGCCATAGGCAACTGGAAATAGCATGTTTGGGTCACTGTCATCGGCTTGAAGCAGTGTTGACCCGATGCCCTGACCTGACGCGTCGACCCGTAATACAAAAGGTTTGTTGAGGTCAGGCAACCTCAAAATGGGGTATGCAGACAACTGTCATTTCAAAGTGCTGTACGCGTGTTCGCACTTTTGATCCCATATGACCTTATCAGGACAACCTTTCTTTGTGAGGTCAGTCAGAGGTGCTGTCAGTCCGTTGAAGTTCTGGATGTATTTCTGATAATATGCACATAATGATAGGAAGGAACGTACATCTTTCTTTGTTCGGGGTCTTTTGGCTGCAGCTATTTTCTCCACGTTCTTCTTAATAGGCCAACTGCATCCGTGAGAAATAGTATGACCCAGGAAGTCTAACTGTTCAAACCCGATGAGACATTTGCTAGGTCTGGCTGTGAGACCCGTTTCCTGTAGTCTCCTGAGGAGCATAGCAACCGTGGCAATATGTTCTTCATAGGTTTCCGATGCAATTAATATGTCATCCATAAAATTATGGATATGTGGACTTTGCAACGGTTCTAGAAGTTTCCTCATCATCCTGGTGAACACTCCTGGTGCGTTATGCAATCCGAACGGCATCACATTAAATGTGTAATGTCCTTCACTAGTGCTGAAAGCTAACAAAGGTTTGATTTCCTCCTTGACTGGTATCTGATAATAACCTTTAATGAGGTCAATCTTGGAGAAAATCTTTGCTTTGCTGAGCTTGGTGAACAACTCAGAAAGAGTTTGGAGAGGTTCGGGCTGGAATTCCGTTACAGCGTTTAGCAGCCGGTAATCTATACACAGCCGAACTTCCTTATTGGGCTTCTGCAACAGCACTACACTGGAACTGTAAGGAGATGTAGACTCACTGATAATTCCTGCTTGGCGCAGCTTGTCTATTTCTCCGCGAAGTGCATCAGCTTTAGCGTACGGTATGGGGTAAACTCTGGTTCGAACAGGGGTCTCGTTTGTTAATTTCATATCAAATTCGATGAGATTTGTTCGACCAGGTACATCCGTTAAGACTGCACTGTACTGCTTTAGTAGAGCCCTGGTTTCTGTTTGTTATTCTGGTGAGAGATTGTCGCCAAACTTGACATCTTTAAAGGATTCTGTGGGTTGCAATGGATACTCCATGCAACCATCATCATCTTCCTCGTCTTCCGTTGCTATGGCGACAGCCAAGAGATGCTCGGAGGATGGCACCGGTCTTTCCAAATATTTCTGAAGCAGATTTATGTGGAAGACCTTCTCCTTTCCTTTGATGGAGATCTTGTAATTGGTACGTGAGATCTTTTTAAGGACGGTAAATGGCCCTTGCCATCCGATGCGAAGTTTATTGCTTCCGGTTGGAAGTAGCAACAAAACTTTCTCCCCTGGTTGTAGTTCTCTCTCTTTTGCAGCTTTGTTGTATCTTTTAGCATGATTAGCGCGGGCTTTCTTAAGGTTGGTAGTAGCTAGATCCCATCCTAGCTTTAGCCTTTCCTTGAGCTCAGATACATACTTGCTTGCAGAGACGACTGTCTCGTCAGCCTTTTGCTCTGTCAGGGACCGAAGTAAGGCTTCCAGTGGCCCCTTTATAGGTCTGCCAAATAAAAGTGTAGCTGGCGCGAATCCCGTAGACGCTTGGGGTACCTCTCGGTAGGCGAATAAGGCAGCCGATATATATAGGTCCCAGTCTTCCGGTTTCTCCTGACCCAGCTTACGTAACATGGTGGTGAGGGTACCATTAAAACGTTCCATGAGCCAATTTCCGGCCGGATGGTAGGGACTTGTGTGGATATGTTTGGCCCTCAAGATCTTAAAGATCTCCTCCATTAACAGGCTACGGAATTGGGATCCATTGTCCGTCAAAACTTGTTGAGGGAATCCCAACCGTGTAAAGATTTTCACGAGGGCTTCTGCGACATGCTTGGAATCTGTGCATGTTAGCGGCATAGCTTCGGCCCACATTGTGCAAATGTCGACTAAAGTCAGGATTAACCTGTGCTTTCTTTTGGTCCTTTCCAGGGGTCCAATGATGTCGACAGCAACCCGTTCAAATTGATTACCCACTATTGGCATTTGCCCCATAGGTACTGGGGGTGTCAAGTGCTTTGGTGCTACCCGTTGGCACTGGGCGCAGGATTTCACGTACCTGATAATGTCAGAGTTCATTCCTGGCCACCAATAGTGGTTTTTTATTCGCTGAATAGTGGCGTTTTGTCCCATATGTCCGCTAAAGGGAAGAGAGTGCCCCATTTCTAAGATCTGGCTTCTGTACTGCGTCGGTACTAGGAGCTGGTTATTCCCAGTGTCCGGGTTGCCCGTTCTACGATACAATACGCCATCCTTAGAAAAGATGTCTCCGTTGTGTCTGGGGTCCTTAGCCATGGGCAGTTTTTTAAAGCAGAGCTCCAGAGTAGGGTCCTTTTGTTGCGCCTCCTTCAGTTCATTCGGCAACAAATTTGGCGCAGGCTCCCTCTCCTTCTTGGCTTGCCCTCTTGTGGTTACCGCTGCCACAATCGGCTCCTTTGGTCTCCCAATAAACACATATCTACATCCCAGGATAACTGGTAGATAGGATCATCCATAATGGCCGCTTTAATAACACCTCTGACAAAATCAGAGTGTATTTCTACCAGTGCGATAGGAAGCGTCCTGGGTGCATCACTCGTGAAAACTCCACTAAGTTTGACGGTTTCCTCTGTCTCCTGACCCGGTTTGACTAGGTGTCTAGCAACAATACAACTAAAGCTTAATCCAGTGTCAAAGAGACAAGTAGTTGAGGTACCATTCAAAATTACAGTTCCTCGAGTTGAGGGTCGGTCCCCCTCAGGTTGAGAATCACTGACATTGACTCTACCTTTCGAGGCTGTATGCAAACATCCGACGCGGTTTGGACCGGTTTGTTCGTTGGTTATAATTCTGAGAGGAATTAGAGGAATAGGATGACTGCTCTAGATTTTGTTTACAAGATGGCTCATCTGTGGGTTTACGTTTTGTGTTGGGAAGTTCGGCCATTGCATTGGTATAGCGTTCTGCCTTATTGAGTATGTCCTCAAGCCTGACTGCGCCCTGTTCAGCCACAAATCTACGGGTTTCGTTTGACAAAGTTGACTTTATCTGTTCCACAAGAACAAGTTCAAGTAGTCCCTCATATGTAAGAGGTAGGTCAGATAATTCAATGCACTTTGTCAAATAGCCCGTGAGACGTGAAGAGAACTGCGGGAATGTTTCCGTGCTCTCTTTCCGGCTGTTTCTGAACATTTGCAGAAATTTTCCGGCGGTCATCTCAAACCGCTCTAGCAAGGCCTTTTTCAGCATGTCGTAATCATGTTGGTTGGTTCCCAGCTTTGTATATGTGTCATAAGCAGTACTTTTCAGTGACGTTGAGAGTTTAAGTGCCCAGCGGGAACTCTCCAACCCATACAGATTTGCGAGCCTCTCGAATTTTTCTAGATAGTTGTCAATTTTCTCATTGGGACAAGGAAAAGACTCTAAAGCAAAAGACATCGCAGTTAATTGGGCAGACTGAGTGCTGGAGAGATCCATTGACTGAGACTGGTGCGAAGACGGCTCTCCGTTATTCGAAGTAGAGGCGCCCCGACTCTCTAAAGCCTTAAGCGCCAGTTCATGTTGTCTTTCTCACTCTCTCTCTCTCTTTCCCTGCGGGCGTCCATCTCTGCCTCAATTTTCTTCTGCTCCAATTGACGATCGTCCGCTTCTTTCTTCCTAGCTTCTGTCCGCTCTTCCGCTTCCTTTTTCTCTTTTTCTTCTCTCTGTTGGTCCGCGTCATATCTTTCAAGTTCTTTGTTGACAAACAGGCTGCCATACCAAAGAACTGGATGCTTCTAAGACTAGAGAATAGTAAGAATGGAACAAGAAGGGGAAGAAACTCGGAACCGCTACGGGAAAAACCAAAGTAAAAATTTACTTAAGTTTCCTCCTACCTTAAATGCGTTAACTTATCGCTGCTATTATTTTCACTTAAGACTCTTAAAGCAAGCGACTATTCCACTAAACTGGCAAGTTACACTAGAAAAGAATCTCCTCTTACTAACAGTACAGAAAGAATCTACTTATTAAAACTAAAAACAATTACTTATGCCACTTGAGAAAAAAAAAAAATTGGTCCAGACATAAGTTACACTAAAAGAAAAAAATCTACCCTTACCCTGAAAGTCAATTTATATGAAATAGACCGATGTTAACTCAGACTACAAAAATCCCCTCAGAACAAATTTAATCTTTGAGCTAAGAGGACGAATTGTTAATCTACTTCTTTCCTGGAACTGTCAAACAAGGCGTCTTTAGTTGAAGCTCCACTACAAACAATCTCGCAATCCCTGCAAGTCTTATAAAAGAAAAATGTTAACTAGATGTTTAAAAAGTCAGATCACAAGGCGTCTCCCAAGCTAGTCAACTCTTATTAACCTCCTATCGCGCTTCAGAAAAAACCCTTTAAATAACAACTATGTAAAACAAATATGAATACCAGAAATCTTATCTACTGAAAAATGTAATGTTTCAACCTGCCAGAGAAAAATATAAATAACAACTATATTCCCCCCCCCCCCCCCCCCCCCCGGCGCCCGCCCCCCCCCCCCCCCCCCCGCCCCCCCTTATGTTTATCCGTACATTCTACTGCTGTGGAAAGCGAAAAAACAAACTGTAATTTATTGCGTAAATGTGGACGACCTCCAAATACTAAAAAGCGTTTTTAGTCAACTGGGGATGTAATTACTTCTTAATAACCGGCTATGCGATTTTATTGTATTTCAAGGATAAATCAGCCCCACAAAGACAGATCTCTCACAACTTTATCTAGTTAGACCCAGCCGACTTTGAATCAGACTCAAATATTCTTTATCCCGGCTATCCCCCCCCCCCCCCCCCCCCCCCCCCCCCCGCGAATGCCGGTAAAAGTGTAGCTCAAGATGCAGAACCAGCCACAAATAGACTCTGTGTGCCATTTCACCCCTAATGCATCCAATGATTCTCAAAAATAACCCTCCCCCCCCCAAACCTATCCCGGCGAGCCAGCCAATATTGACGTTAATATTGTTCGTAAATTACTCCCCCCCCCTTATTGAGGAGAAATCGCTTCTCTAGAAATAGTAGCCTCCCCTCCTCCACCCGCAACCACTCCCAATACCGCCACCTCCACCCATAACACCCCATGGTCCATGTCAACCCACCCCAAGCACCACAACAACCCCAACACTTCCCCTCTGATCCAGCACCGCCAACACCCATAACAACAGGAAGAGGGGCGGGTATGTTGGAGACGGCCAGTGGTCCTATGACAGGAGGACGGTGGTTTCAATCTATTCTCCATTATAACGGTCATTACAATACAAAAATATCAATTAACATAGTAATAGTCCACCTAGAATGATGATGAACCCACCAACTGGGTGGATGGCCACCGTCCCACAACAAAATCCCCAAGTAAACGCTTTTCGAACAGAGGCGTCATAAAGCAAAACAAAAACGACCCGAAACGAAGAATAACCAAGAACCCACCGATGCCGCGTGCGCTCCACACCGATATAGAACGCACATGTTACTTGTTTTTTGGGTGTGTTTCACACACATCATCACTTCAAAAAAAGGGAGAAAACTCAACAAAACACCTTGCATCAAATCACTCAGACGCGACCAAACTAGACCCCCCATACCCTACTGACCGCCCCGCACCAGACTACCATCCTCGCCACCCGCACTCCGCTCGTCTGGAGTCCCCCGCCCCGCCGCCGCCCGCCATCCCCCCCTTCTCCCCCCTCCCTCCCCTGTCTACCTCCGAAAAAGCCAATCACAGACACCCCACCAATCCAAGTTCACCTACTCTCCATGTGTGGAGGACCTCCCAGCCCCCCCGCAACCACCAACAACACGTTTAAAGACCAAAGACCCCGCCGAGCAGGCTCCCTAATACCCCCCCACCAACCACCCCGCGCCCACCCCCCCCCCCCCACCCCCCCCCCACCCCCCCCCCCCGCTTCTCTCAATCTTTTGGGTATTCCCACACAGTCGCTTTAGGTCAATGACCAATTATCCCCCGCCCCCCTTTGTTCTTTTTCCAGTACACACGTCTCCTGCGCTCACAACAAATTATGTTGACAATACTCAGACACACGTGGCTCCCAATACAGCTTATTAAAACAAATACAGGGATGTAATTGGGTACTTTTGAAAAAAAATTTTCCAAAAACTATCAGGTCGATTTAGGGTTTATGATAAGTTTTTTTTACGAAGATTGTATCGAACACTAAGGGATATCAAGCTGTTAAATCGGTTTCAAAACAATTATTTGCCAGTTTTCCAGACACACGTCTGCGCTCACACCGATTTGTTGCTTCAAACACTCAGACGACGTGGATACAGCTATATTAAACAAATAGGGAATGTTTGGGCTTTTGGGTATTCCAACACAGTCCGATATAGGTTTATGATGTTTTTTTACCGTAAAGATCAAATCACAAAAAAACAATATCAAGTGTTACATAAAATTATCATAAGTACAGAAAAAAAATGCAAATATCAAGGTAGGGAGGGGGTGAAGAAGATTGGTATCGACTAAGCCCTTCCCGCTTGTATTAGACAAAGATAAACCCAGTCTCAAGATAGATAGTTATCAGGAGCATAGGAAATGTAACCCAACAGTGAATTTAATTACTCTGAAAGAGGTGTTACAATATTAGTTATGGTGGTAGACAAAAAAATACTGTTATCCCAATGGTGTCTTCCCTTTACTAAGCAAAGAAAAAAAAAGGGGGGGGGGGTGAAACAGAGTTAACAAATTATCCCACTAAAGGAACAATGCCGGGTATACAGAAAACGTATTACCCGGTAGGCAAGTTAACAAATGGTTTGTTGCAAAAAAATTAAATCTCCTGTCATTCATGCACACTGTGCGGATCCACACTCATATATACTCACACACTTACCGAGTTGCAGCATCGGACAATCCCTAGAATGATAAACACACTAATTAAACTCTTGACATGTGGAACTGTCTAGCACTTCCATGTCCCGCCCCAGATATTGCGAGTTTTTACTGAGAGCAAATATTCCCGCTTATCGCCGGACTTGAAGTTTAAAGAGTTCTTGTGTTTTATTATATAAAAGGAGTCTATGGGATGGCACTGACACAATTCAACACAGGGGTGAAAATGAGGTGATGGCAATATTCCTTCACTGCGTGATGACAGCAACTGACCGGTAAAGTTTTTTTAATCCAGTGAGGAAAAACTAGGCTCAGTCACAGTCAGGTAAATCGGTAATCTCTCACAATAGAGCAGTATATAAAATATCGCTACTGGCACTGTTCATCTTCCAGTTTATCTTACAGATTGTAATTTAATTTGATGATAATAATCAAATGATCTTGGGTAGGCTTTCTTTCATGTAATTATGTTAGCTAGGTCGCACCGGACCACCACAAGATTTACTTTAAAAAAATGTCTCATCAAACTGTCTGGAAGTTTAAGAACCGAGTATGGAAACTCTGAAAGATTTCGTTATTGCTGGGATTGCAAAAGGTGATCAATCTAGAGAAAAAGATAGAAAACCCATTACAACATAATCATACTTTAAAAATCAAATAATCTTCTAAGCGCGTGATAAATTTCCCGTTTAGACTATTTTATATATTTATGTATTTAATAAACATTGCGCGAGTTCTAGTGGTTAAATCACACATCTATAAATATAGGACTTAACTAAATTTATTAATTATAAATTCCTTCGCGACTTTAAAAGTTAATTTAAGCATTGACATCTATTATCTTTTGGAAATAATATAGCAGGTATATCATTACATTTACGACTGGAACTATTGAGACGGTTTAATTTAATAGGTTTAAATTAACACAAAATCCAATGAAATATAATGAATGAACTAGACCACTGATCACTTTACACAATATATATATTACCGCTTTGCACAGAAATAGAATTCACTGCAAATAAAATGAAAATCCATGGGATAATCTAGCAAGATTTCAAATATCGCTAGTGCTACTATCAAGTTCTGGCCAGCAAATGATGAAGTGTATTTCTACGTGATCTGTATATCTACAACTGGAATGCAAGATGAGTGGGACATGAGAACTTTGACAGCTTTTTTGATCTCATGAACTTTGGGGGATCTGACCGCCAAATCCAAAGAGAGAAGCCGCCCCTGGCCTCTCGTATCTTTGCTCGCTGCTTGCGTCAGCTTTCCCCGTTCGCTCTGGCTGCGATCGGTTCCGTGCTTAACACCGAGATGCGAAATCGTTTCAGGGACCACTACTGTCTTTGATAGCATGTCGCCCGTCCTTCCTGAGATCTCCACCAGTGTCTTTCTTCTGATTGCTCTGGTCCATCTTGCGAGCGGTTGAGTTCGCGCGGAGATGATAAATACCAGCGAGAAACTAGCTTCTCTGCTCGGGGATCGTCTCAGTGTCTTTGATCTCGTGCCGCATACTAAATGAGTCCCGGTGGCATCGGTTCGCTCTGGCGAAACGAAAAGTTACAACAAATGTTCAGGGGTTCTAATGTTATGAAAAGCTAAAAGTCCCTTTAAATCATCCATCATATCAGGGAAAATTCACTTGTCGAACTAGACGTACGTCACACATCTGATAATTCATCCATGACAGATACCCGGTTCAACCCCATATAGGATATAATGTGAGTATATAGTGTTTTGTTTTCTATATAGTACATCACATTTGTTTTTTTTTCCAGACCGCAAATTCTCTGTCGTTTGGTGTGGCGTTTTCTAAGACCTGTTGGTAGTGTGTCTCTTCCATGTTCTTGAGCTTATCTCCTGTCACTCTGTTGAGTTTTGAGACGTTTGAAAAAGTAAATGCTAGTCATGAAAAGGACAATCATGCCTTAGTACTACCAGCCACTGGATCAACAGAGTGACAAGGATTTAGGTGAATAGGTTTAACCATTACGCAAATTACCCGAACAGCTAAGGGACATGGCTCAATTCTATAAAGTTTGACACTGTCACGGATTGCCTCCCCTGCTTTGCAGTAGTGGTCCAACAGTGACCAAAACTCAAGAGTATCTAATATTGGCTTCCAAGGTATCTACCTGCGCGCAAGATTACTCTTGGCAGAGATGTAGATAGAAGATTAATGACACTTCTACCGTAAGAGAGCCTTCACAAGATATTTCCAGAAGTCACGAACAATGTTGCATTTGGCTGAACAATTGTTAACGCATTATATCTGGTCCGTCGTCTTTTGTGAAGGATTTAAGCAATGGTTTAGCCCGTTCAAGCCCCCAGTTGGTGTAATCCAACGAAATCCCTCTTATAAGGTATAGCTCTGTTTAGAGGTAAATATATGTCTAGGTATTTATATATTTTAAAGAATCTGGCTCATACGTTTGCTTTCATACCTATAAAAAAACTGAATCGACTATGATTGTTTAGTTTTAAAACAAAAGATAACAAATTTAACAATCAATTAGTATTAACAGTTTAAAATAAATAAAATGCTGGTGAATTTTATATTGGAATCAAATTTTCTCTTCCCTGAGATTTAGGGTGAGGATATAGTTCAGAAAAAATTAGGTCCTTTTTGCTGGTGCCTTTTTACAAGCACTTAACTTTTATAAGGGAGTCCCGCAGCTGTGGTTCATCAATTCTGTGATGACGAAAGCCTTCTCCACATTCTCTTCCACTGTAGGCGGTTAAGATGGATGTTTTTCCCTCACACTAGCTGCGTTAGTACCACAAAATCGTCTGATGGCTTGTAACCACGAACTTTAGACAAATAGAAAGAAACAAATGCCTGCTAAGTACATTTGTTCGCCGCAAACTAACAGGCCCATTGTCATGGGATCCACCCACCAATGTTAACAGAAGAATTAAATTCCCGAGCACACAGTGTAACTAAGGGAATATGATGAAAATTCACAAATATCCTTCTGGGTGTTAACTAGGAACTTGCGTCTGGAGTGCGTGAATAATGATTTGCCTGAATTACAATTAAGAAAGGTACATAAATCTCACAAGATAATATGTTACACCTTAGGCACATGTGATGTAATCATCGCTCATTACTCATCACTTCTCACGTCGGAGTCTGGGGTCGCTCTGCTGTCGGGTTTCCCGCACGACTAGTCAGAAACAATCACCAGCTCTTGCAGTAGTGGTTCATGCATATACTATTTTCATGTGTTGAGGTTGCCAGCCTTGTATATAACCACTTAGCAAGAAACCTGTAGAATTTACATTAGTAAATAAATTGTTTACACTTACCCCAAAATTTTGGTAATGCACAATCTCCTTGCACAGATTTAGAATGGACACAGCTCTATATTAAAAGCTTCAAAATCACTTAGGTCTGGAAATTAATTCCTCTGACGGAGGTGTTCTGCAAAATCCTCAGCTGGGGAAAACTTTTGTTTAATTCATCTTTGACTTGGTCTGGGAAATTAGAGTTAATTCCTCTCACGGCGGGTGTTCTGCGAAGGCCTGGGAATACTTTTGTTTTATTCCTCTATGACTTGTGATCAAATTCCTAAGTTTCCAGTCTTGTATTAAAAATGCGGGTTTACTTGTGAATTCCAACTCGATCTGTTACTTATACGAGTTTTTCTTTCTGATTTTAGGAGTCGCTGATCTGACTTATGCGCTGCAGTCTCTCTGTGTGATCTGTGTATGTGTTTTCATCACACTATATTCTCAGTTCTTAGTGCAAATCACAGATTGTGTTTCCGCCGAATGTTCCAATAGAATTTATTGTATATTCCGGCTCTCACTTCCAACCAATCAAATCTCTCTAGCACTGGGTTCGGTGTTTCAATTAAAATATCCCCTCGCGTGTTTCAAAATATTAAATTTATTATCCACGCGTGAACTCTTCAGTGATGTCATATCGTTGCGTAAGACTTCCGGCTGCACCTACCTGCCTCTCACCATATTGTGACCATGTTTTCCTGGCGTAACGTCTACAAATCATGAGTTTCCAGACAGATTATCTGAGATAATTACACACAGGGATGGTCTAAGCAGAAACAGATTAAGCATTACTACCTGGGTTTCGCTAGACGGATCTCCGCCAGATTAACCACACAATATGGGGTTCTATTCATAGACCGTGCACAATGAAATCTTGAATAAACAGGCACAGTTACTTTGAAATGATGGTCAGCTTGATAAAACGTGATAAAATATTATCGCTGCCCGGGTCAATAACCCTGGCGTAACACAAACAGTCGAGGAGTGAAATGTTAAAGACTTAACTCTACTGATCCAACGTAGAAAGCAAAAATGAATGTCAAGGCAAAAATTGTGCCAAATAAAACGATGATCGGTGAGAGAAAAATGAAGAAAAAGAAGTGATACTGCCGGAGTGGATTAAAGAGTGAGAGAGCGCACAAAAGTACACGCACAAAGTAAGACGTACCGTCACACTCACCAATATGAAAAAGAAATGACTAAATCGAAAAAGAAAAAAATCTTCAGTCATACAACTTTGAGAGACAAATTGGGTCAATTACATTTTACAGTAAGTGTATTGACTGTAACATTTTTAGTGTGACACACACAACAAAAAAGACGAAATAAAAAAAGAATTTTGCAACGACTGAAACTCCTTGTACTCGAAATCCCACTTGACGTAGATCAACATTGTAAGTAGCAGTAACACGACAATCGTGAATATAGGACAAGATTAAGAGCGCATACGCCGGAAGCTGCTCGAGAACAGTGTAATAAACTGAGGTTGTTTTATTTCAAATATTGTTTCTTGTAAATGAGTGTCATTTACTCAATCGATTTTTGTTTTCTGTCCACTCTCTCACTATTTCCGCTTAACTGTTGCAATTAATTTTTCTTCTCTTACTTAATTTAGTCTGTCGTCCTCCACCTCCTCGTCATCAATCGTTCAATACCCTTTAGCTCCCCGAGAAGCATAGGCCTTCAACAAACACATGCCAAGTCTTCCTGTCCTGTGCCATCCGTTCAAGTTATTTCCATGTTTTTCTCATCATTTTCACCTCTGTTTCCAGTTCTCTTCTCAATGTTTTTTTTTTGGGTCTACCTCTGTATCTCTTTCCTGTGGATTCCAGAACAAGGACTGCCTTGTAATGCTATCAACAGGTTTCCTCAATGTGTGTCCTATCCATCGCCAGCGTTTTCTTCTCAACTGTTGTTCCACTGGCATTTGTCTGGTTCTTGTCATCAATTCCACATTTGTGACTTTGTCATACCTTTTCAGTCCTTCTATTTGGTGTTTCTTCAAATTCAACCTTGTTATCATTTCTTGCATTTATTCTCATAATCTTTGTCTTTTCCCTGTGTATTTTCAGGCCCATTTGTTGGGACTTCTCATCGAGAATTTTGATTTTCTCTTGCATCTGATTATGGTTATGGGACAGAAGAGCCACGTCATCTGCAAAATCCAAATCATCAAGCTGTTAGTCAGATTCCACTGGATTCAATTTTTGTTGTGTGATGTCGATGTTTTCATAACCCAATCTTTTGCTAGTAAGAAAAGAAATGGAGACAAGAGGCATCCCTGTCGCACTCCTGTTCTTATCCCAAACGGTTCTGTAAGCTGTCCTTCATGAAGAACTCTGCATGTCATGTCTTCATATGTTTTCTTTATTAAATTAATGATCTTCATGGGAACTCCATAATGCCTCATCAATTTCCAAAGTGATTCTCTGTCTACACTGTCAAATGCCTTTTGAATCTGCCATAGTGGTGAATTCCATTCCAGACTTTGTTCAACTATTATTCTCAATGTGGCTATCAGCGTATTCTTTATTTCGTATTTTTCTTCTTCGTCTGCTTTTTTCATCGTTTTCCATCCTCTTCGTCATCGTCTTCATCTTCTCCCACCTATCATTCCTTTTCTTTCTATTTCCACTTCTAATTTTTCTTCTTTCTCATTTTCTTCTTCCCTGAACTCTAATTCTTCTTCTTTCTCATTTTATTCCTTTATCCACCTTTAATTTTTCTGGTTTCTCATTTTCTGCTTCTTCTCCTTCTTCGTCTCCCACCTCTAATTCTTCTTCTTTCTCATCTTTGTCTTCTTGTTTTACCTCTAATTCTTCTCCGTTCTCACCTTGGTCTTCTTTATCCACCTCTTATTTTTCTTCTATCTCATCTTCTTTTCCCATCAATGTTCGTCATTATCTTCGTCTTCATCTTTCTCCTCTAATTCTTCTGCTTTCTCATCGTTATCTTCTTTTCCACCTCTAATTCTTCTTTTTTATTCTCTTTTTTTTCATCACTCCTCTATTTCCTACATGTCTTATTCTTCCTCAACTTCCAACTTTCTTCTCGGTCATGTTTTTTCTTCTAGATTTTCTTCTCTTTTCTACAATTTGTCCATTACTCAGAAATGAGATGACTGCATTTCTAACCAGTTTAGTATATATTCATACTGTTGTGAAAAAATACTGTAATAGCGTTCCTTTTTGTTTAAGCTGCTCACGTTCAAGCATTGTTACTTTCAAGATTCATATTAACGTGTGGTCTAGGGGGAGGGTCTATTTATTGAGACAACGATAGAATATACCCACTGGTCGCACAAGGTATGTTGTTAGTGGCGACTAAGGTGAGGTTGTACAACGGGCTGGAAATACCACCAAGTAAAAGCAGATTGCAACAGAAACCGCGACTGCAAGAGCACATCAATGTTGTCGTGCAGGCGTCCTTTATAGAGGCAATTGTAGAGGTAGCCTCACACACTTCATACACAACTTGCTGTCTTACATTATCACAAACCAAACCTCGATACCAGACACACATACTCTTCCTTTGTTGTCAAGTAGCTCTTCAAACATATTTTTTTTCCCTTTTCATGCTTGTTTTGTAACCTTACTCTTTGAAGTTTTTTATAACGTCCGCTACAACTTTGACTCCGAACGTTTGTCACGAGAGGGCGCATATGAACTGTCACTTGACTGTGGGAACACGCCTATAATCTCTTATGACTAGAAGTGAGCGTCATTTAAACTACGTGCATTCAAACGCTGTGCAATCTGCACGCGCGAAGAATTAGTCACAGCTGCGGGGCAGTTGCATAGTTAATAGGTTAAAAGTTCTCGCACAAGCTATTGTTATTAAAATGCATATATATATATATATAAAGCCGCATGGGCAGAGGCTATGCTGTCAGTGTAAATACTAATAGTTCATGTGAACTATAGCAACATGATTATTAGATTTTGATAAAACACAAATTACCATTATAGTATTTCACTCGTACTGCTGAACGAAATATTTATTTTAAGAATGTTAACATAAACAAAATTTCAATACTTTAGTTTTATATTCAATCTTATAATCTATAATTATATATGAGTCTGTAACGAATTCGTTTATAACTTTCATTTCTTTGTTCTGCTTACATCAAATATAATCATCTGCCATCTTCACATGGAAGGTCGGCTACAGAGGATCATCAACGTCTTATGTCTCTTGTCTTGATGGTGCACTCTGATAGACTCTTCCTGTCCTGTCCATCTCTTGATGTTATCTTCCCACTTGTAACACTGCCTTTCTATTGCTTATATTCTTCCAATTATTCCTTCTATTATCGACTTCATTAAGGTGGTATGACTTTACGTATCCAATCTGCTTTATCTGTCTGATTTTGATCGCATTCATGAATTCTGTTATCATTTTCAGCTTTCCTATGTTTTTTTTTAATCTGTCCATGAACAATTTAAACCAGACCACAAGGTCTTTTATATTTGGGCATGCGCCCTAATACAACCGACGGACCTTGTGTCTAGGTTGAACGGGGCGCGCTTCACCAAAACGAGGCAAAACTCTAATTAAAAAAACAAAATTCTCTGTCTATGACATGAGTTTCATTCTTCTATTTTCTTACATGTCAAAGGACTCATTTCTTTGTTCTAACTGCTTGTTCAGTGTTTAAGTTTCTCTCTATCATAAAGTGATGAAGAGTATTGTATATCACTTGATGATTCTCATTTCTAATTTGTTACTTATTTCTTTAAATGTTACTGTCAATTTCCCATTGTTGAATGTAGATTGGGTCATTCTATCTCTCTTCTTGATTTATGTTTCACATCGGTCACTTTCTGTTGTTATGTGTCCAAGATATGAGAAACTTTTGACTTGTCTAGTATATCTCAGTTTATGCTTATTTTAAAAGTAGGCTTCTCACCTGCTTTGCTAATTGGCATAGTTAAATTTTTATTTCTTAATTTTCTCAGTATTAATGTCCAATTTATATTCATGATATATGCTATTTACTTGCTTCACTAGTTCTCGCAATATTTGTTCGCTTACATTTAACAATAACTATTATATGCATCATCTCACGTTGTTTATTAATCTGTTGCGGATGTTGAGTACAAGAACTTATTCTACCTGTTTGAAATTTGTTATTGCACTGATGTTGATTAAGTTTTATTATCTCATTGAAAATTTGTTATTGCACTTATGTTAATTAAGCTTTATTATCTCTTTGGAAATTTGGTATTGCAGTGATGTTAATTAAGCTTTATTATCTGTGACGTGGAATGTAAATATTAATACAGTAATCTGACAGCCTTTGCTTTCCCATTAAGTGCCTACCATTTGCTATGCCGAACCACGCAATTTTCTGACTGCATTACTCATATCTAATCCACGCCATTTTTTCTTGACATGTAAAAAAACAGACATTTACCAATTTCCGTGACCTGCCAGTATAACAGACAGCGAGCTCTGATTTGTTTACCTGAGATCTCACGCGAGCTGATTCTCCAATTATCGGTCATTAGGCAGACGCGCGTAGAAATAACAGATTGTTTGAAGAGAGACAAGGCGCGATAATATTTTCAAAACCACCTTTGATGTTAGCACGTTCCAGGGGGAGATAATGTTTTATCTGCGCAAGGGGACGTAATCTAAGAGAGGCTCGTGCACGGCCAGTCGTCTGATGTCAATCAGCATCGCTGAGTAGAATGAACGAACAAACCTTTGATCCGGGAAAACGCAGTTTCCTGAATTCCCTGCTATACAGAGGTGCAAATTATAACATCTTTTAGTGATAATAACACCAAAAGCTGTATATATACCGCGATTTCTCAAATTCAGTTATTAGAGTCGCTCAGAAATTCTTGGATAATCTACGCACGACGGACTAGAACCATCTCTTTGCTAAATGTGTTGAATTGTCCCGTGGGGATTTAATTTTCTGATTTGTGGTAATAGAAATTGTGCTTAAGTGTTAAAATGTGTTGGGTTTACCATTTTATTCAATATAATTCACTAGCGTTTAAAACTAGTGAAATAACCTAACGCATAGATATTTCTTGCCAGTCGTTCAGAATAATGTAATTTCAAATTCCCCATTTTTCTTACAGAAGAAGATACGGCTTAGATGACTGAGATTATTAAGTGTGACGGATCAGTGACCGAATAGAATTTGCATTATATTTCATTGTGTGAAATTAAATAAGTGACTAGAGTTAATGTTATGGGACTAAACAACAGACGCCGACAAATAGCTAGTAGTGACAGGCGATTTTGGTTAAAGTGCGCGTATGGATAAATTGAATAATAATTGACTTTATGCGCTGTTCATTTTCCCGCAGGCAATAACGGGGGAGGGCACATACCATTTTTTCCCGACATGCCATTGCGGAAAACTTACGGGTGGATATGATAGTAGCAGTATTTTTTAAATGTTCTTTTCTTCCTTATCTAGCACTCGATCAAAACTAGCGGCCAGCGGTCTAATAATACCAGTAACATTATTATTATTTTGGGTCTTCGGTTTTTGGACCTGTTCGGTCCTCTTTCTTCATTCAGAGAGAGATCAATAGAAACAATAAGATTAATCGTAACTAGGCGGTACATTACCCAGAAATATTTACAAAATTTTCCAGCCCACTGGGCATACGAAAGAACATATATTTTTGACGTTTGACAGCCGTGGCAACGGAGTGATCCAGAAAACTACGCTGTTTTCAAAATCGGCACTCACCATAAGAGTCAGCCAAAAGGATATACCATCATTATCAGTTTTTTACATATCGTAACAGTTGTCTTAGCACCCAAAGGCTAGACAACACAGGAACTACTTTTCTCCTTTTATAACTGTGAACGTAACGAGGACGTCTTGCTTCAATAACTATATGCATTGGCCCCGGGCGTATGTGACCGTATGGGCTATTACGCCGGATTAGCACTAGGGTGCTGCCACTTATTATAGTTAGTGTAAGAATACTTTAGCAAGATTTAAACACTAAGTATTTGAACGTGACTAGTTAGTTAATAAACACTAGTCCCAAACCTATGACAGTCATTCAATCATGGTGTACATTGTTGACATTTGATTATCGGAAATAGTACTTCATTCTTTACGATCATACAGCCAAACACCAACACAGACGAGTCTACAAAAACTACCTGGGTTAATAAAGTCCCTTCAGTAAACACCAACTCTGGCGATAGCCAGTCAAACAACTGAAGAACATTCTTCTTCTTCGATCCTTAACCACCGACCATCAAAGCAGTCAGTGGCCATCACGCCTAGTGGCGTCTTGTAGGGCAACAACAAATTGATTCCACTTTGCACGGTCGGTGGCCATCCTTCGTACAGTGCCCCAACTCTGGTTCATTCTTTGCATCTCAGCCTCCACAGTCCTTCGCCAAGTTGTTTTTGGTCGGCCTCTCTTTCGCTTTCCTTCAGGGGTCCAAAACATAGCTGTTCTTGTGATGGCATCGGGGTCTCTTCACCCTCTCATAGAAGGGTTTATCTTCACCCTGTCACATCATCCAGGAAAAATTAAACTACCAACTTTAGCGTCCACCTTGTAATTATTATTAGATACAAAGGCTGGACTGGGACCAGATTTGGGCAACCCACCTGACAATATACGTTCATACTATTGTAATTTTTCAAGGGATACCTACACCATTATTAGGTAAGCAAGAGTGTTTGTGGCCACAGATGACAGAGTGAGAGACAGAGAGAGAGAGAGAGAGAGAGAGAGAGTAAATAGTTTCGTTTGTTACAATCATTATGGACTGATGAAAAAGCAGAAGAAACCGTGACTTCTTCATACCAATACGTCAACGAGTTGACATCTCGATTGAAAACAAGTTGGAAACTGGCCAATGATAACTTGAGACAGACCAGGAGGAAGCAGGCTGCTTACTACAATAAAACAGCAAAAGATAGGGAACTTGAGGTGGGAGAAAAAGTTCTGTTACTGTTGCCCAGCAGCAATAAAAAATTGCAAATTGGATGACAGGGTCCCTACGTCATATTGGAAAAACGTTCCAGGACCAATTATAAGATTGACAAGAAAGGAAAGGAGAAGGTGTATCATGTCAACCTTCTTAAAAAGTATTATGACAGGGAAGCATCAGAAGTTGCACATATCATGACCCTGGCCATTGCAAAAGAAATGCAAGACGAACCAATTTCCTCCATGGAATACCCCCTAACTACTACAGAAATTTCTGCTCAGGTTAATGTGAGTGAACATTTAACTCTTGAGCAGAGGAAAAAGGTTCAGGAGGTGTTAGAAGTCCATGCTGATGTACTCACAGATAAGCCGGGGTGTACTAATCTGTTAGAGTATGACATGACGATTACTGACCCTACACCAGTGTGATGGGGCCGTAAAGACACCCCAGCTTCCCCCTTCATGTTCAAGGCATATTTATCGCCCATATATTTTCGATGTGCGCGCAGCACGCTGAGATGTGAAGAGTCTGACTCAGTAGAAGATTTATTACTAGGCCATAATAAAGCCTAAAAATTAGTTATATTTGATAGGTGTGTGTTATATTAAATAGCTGTAGGTTTTATTTGTGTTTTCGCTATTTCTAGAGCAATAATCGCGAGTGTTATTTAAGTGGCCAAATTAATACGCGCAGCGCACTAAAGTCGAGTGATTAGCCTAGTGCCTATATAAAGAGATAGTGCGCGGCAAACGGGCCTATTTTGCAAAAGCCGCCCAGAGAGAACAAACGAAGTTAGACACCAGAGCCAAGCTGTAAATGCCTTGAGCACGTTAGTTTGATTTAAAAGCAGATTAGCTTATTTCCTAGTGAAATTACCATTATTTCCCTGTAGCTTTAGAATTATAATGAGCGTGTCTGTTTTAATGGTTAATGAAATAAATAGATTGATGTGTTTCCAGGACCTGATAATTTAGTCTTGAAATATAAATGAGTGAAAATAATATGCGTGGATTGATTTTAATAGTGTAAGTCCAAATCACAGATATGAGAGTTTTAGTAGCAATTATTTCATTCATCAGAAAGGCAAATATAGTATGAATGTATTTCATACATGGAACTGGACAGAGAAGCGATCGATTACTTGAATTTAGATAATATTGACTTGTTAGCAAAATAGCAAGATGGCAGCCACGTGGTGATGACTGTATTAAAGCGGCGCAAGGAGTCTGCAGTAACACTCTTAGTTATCAAGCCTATAATGTTACGCAGTTTTATACTGTGTGAATTGACATGTAGGCCAAGTAGGTTAATATAATTTTCCCCAGTAATAGAAGAGAGAGTTGTCGAGTTAAATTTCCTTTAGGTGATGTATTTAGTTCCAGTTTTGTTAAAGTTAAGAATAATTATATTTTATTCTTTAATGTAAGAGTAATTAAGTGTATGTCACGATTATTGATTATTATACTGTATATATTTAATGGGTTACTTTGAAGTGAGAATAGTCATTTAGATTTCTGGTGAGATTAGAGCCACTCTTTTGTGCGTAAAGCACATTTGAGACATAAACGTTCCTGTTTGCTCCTTGCGGAGTAGGGCGACACCAGTGCAGCTGAATCCAACAGAAGCCTGCATGAAGCATTTATATCCTATGGCAGTGGTTTGTTTCTGTAACAATGGTTTTATATGATGAGTTCTCAATCTCATCAGTCGGCATATACGACATGCTTCAGAGTGCAGGGATGAATATTGAGATGGATCAGTTGCGAGGTGGTGGTTTATTCTCATTATTGAGAGTATTTGTTGTACATATCTTACTTACTTACTTAGTCGTTCCCCTTCTACCGTGAGGTGTAGAGGTTTGGAAGAGAGAGCGCCAGACTATTATATCGGCTGTCTTCCTCCTGGCCTGGTTCCATTCTAGTCCTCGGTCCTTCAAAGATTGTCTAATGTTGTCCTCCCAGCGGACTCTGGGTCATCCTCGGGGTCTGGATCCTTGGCTCTTTGTTTCGTTGTACATATCGTTGAATATTATTCTATGTCCAGTTGATTATTATTTAATTATTGTTATGTGAAGAATGGTTTGTGAGAGCACGTGGGCTCACTTGGAGATATATATTTCTCTTCTCCGCTCCTGAGGGAGCATGGGGCCACCAGTGTGGTTTGCCTCCGCATGAAGCATTCAGATGCTGTGGCGGTAGTGGTTTCGGTAGCAACCGATGTTACACGGTGAGATTGCCAGCCTCATGCACAACACCATACTAGTCTCATTCGACGACATGCATGAGTGTGTGTGTGATAGCTGAGTGTGTGCTCTTGCAGTAGTGGTTTCGGTAGCAACCGATCTTATACGGTGAGATTGCCAGCCTCATGCACAACACCATACTAGTCGCATTGGACGACACGCATGAGTGTGTGCGTGTGTGCATGATAGTTGAATGTTTCACGCAATGTAGAAGGACAGTTTGACAGGTGAGAGCATGGGGTCTCTGATTATTTAACTATAATGATTTTAACCAGTCGTTGCTTTGTTTGCTTCTTCAGATTAGCAATCGAGCACAGGCTGGGTGTTTGTTTGGTGTTTGGTTTTGTTCGCTTTGTTGTTTGTTTAATGTTTGCTTCGTGTGTTTAAATGTCACTGATAGGGTTGTAGAAATAAATACAGCCCCTGCCTTAAGAATCAGAGTTTTATTGTTGAATCGGATCGGTTGCGAGTGTGCAAGAGAGTGATCAAATATCACAACATCATCAGCATCATCTCGCCCACCCTATCACAATTGAAAATAGGCCCGTTTGCCGCTCGCTATCTCTTTATATAGGCACTATGCTAATCACTCGACTTTAGTGCGCTGCGCGTATTAATTTGGCCACTTAAATAACACGCGATTATTGCTCTAGAAATAGCGAAAACACAAATAAAACCTACAGCTGTTTAATATAACACACCTATCAAATATAACTAATTTTTAGGCTTTATTATGGCCTAGTAATAAATCTTCTACTGAGTCAGACTCTTCACATCCCAGCGTGCTGCGCGCACATCAAAAATATATGGGCGATAAATATGCCTTAAACATGAAGGGGGAAGCTGGGGTGTTTTTACAGCACCATCACACCAGTTTGTATGCAGACATACCCTATACCTTATTCGAAAGGACAGGCACTCAAGGATGAGATTGACTATCTCTTAAAAGAGAAAATCATTTCAAAGTCTAAATCTCCCTACAGCTGAAGTGTGGTGCTATTACGGAAGCCTAGTGGTGAACACAGGTTATGCATTAACTATAGGAAACTAAATGCTATCACTGAATCTCAGGTAGACCCATTACCTGACACCAATCAGTTGTTTGCTACATTGAGTAAGGCTCGGTATTTTTCAAAAGTAGATCTAAGCAAGATGTACAACCAAATACCAGTGAAACCAGAAGTTAGGAAACTGTTAGCCTTTAGTACACCGGATGGACATTACGAGTTTAATGTACTCCCATTTGGTTTAAAGAATGCTCCAAGTATCTTCTCCAGAATGATGAGGAAATTGTTGGAACCATTACAAAATCCTCATATCACCAACTTCATGGATGATATTCTGATCGCTACCACTACATTCGAGGAACACATAGTAGCGCTCTCCATGTTGTTAGATAGACTGAGAGAAACGGGATTGACAGCACGTCCAACTAAGTGTCATATTGGATGTGAGAAACTGGAATTTTTAGGTCACACTATCTCTGCAGGGCAAATGTCTCCTGACCCAAAGAATGTAGAGAAAATGAGAAAAGCACCAAGACCACAAACTAAGAAGGATGTAAGATCATTTGTGTCACTGTGCGGGTTTTATCAGAAATATATACCACATTTTAACTCATTGTGCGCGCCATTAACCGACTTAACCAAGAAAGGACAGCCGGATAAAATACAATGAACCGCGCAGTGTGAAAATGCTTATACAGAGTTGAAAAATAAGCTGACAAATAAACCTATCCTTGCCCTTCCCGATCTCACACAAGAACGGATGTTAGCAATGTAGGCATCGGAGCAACATTACTACAGCGGGCAGACATACCGCCACATATGCTACTACCAGTAGCTTTTGCCAGTAGAAAGTTAAATACAGCTGAATGCCTCGCTTTGGTCTGGTCGATCAATAAATTCGCCCCTTTTCTTTACGGAAAGCGATCACCAGCCTTTGATGTTTTTAGCGGTGTCTAAAGAATTAAATTCACAACTTCTAAGGTGGAGTTTACTGTTATCTCCATATTCTTTCAATGTGAGATATATTCCAGGACCCGATTTTTTAAGTCGTCATCCTATCAAAGGAGATATAGAGAGACAGAAAAGTAAGGAGAAACTACAGTATGTGTTACCAACAAGTTAACCGTGCATACACTGTTTTAAAGAAGAAGGTTCTGTAGCGAGATTTGGTACCACTTGCTTCGTTTGTGAAAAAATGTGTAACGCGACACACACACACACAGCGACGGATCTTGCTTTGAAGTTTGAAGGAGGCGGAAAAATGTGTATTACGTTTAGCCGGACGGTATTGAAGAACGAGGAAATAGCGAATATAGGGAATGGCCGACTTTAAAAGTTTGCATTAACAGGGAAGAAAGTTTAAAGCTACAAGAGCATGCCTGGTTGAAAGTTATTACAACTATATTAATTCACAAGAGGAGATAGACTATGAAGGATATCCAAAAGGATATTATTCAAATATAAATAGTTTTAAAAATAATTAACATTTTTAATCGTCATCACATCTGCTAAAAATTAGCGAAATATCTTTAAAAATGTATTATACATACATGCCTAAACGGATTTCAATAAAACTTGGATAGAATGAAAGCTTCATATAGGGAAAATGAAATGATACATAGGAAAGAAGGAAGGATATAAGTGTGTAGTGAAAAGAAGAGAAAACAAGTACAGAAAAAGCACAGATCGCCTCAAACCAGGAGATAAAACGAAAATCTTATCGGACTTCAGATGAGATTATGTGTATCCATCCAACAAACACTGTGAGCAGTTTCTAAAACGACTGTCGATGATGATAAAAGCTAGAGACTCGATAGGAAGATATATCAAAAATATACTGTGACAGACTTTTATAATTTAATTGGAAGATTCATCCGAGATATTTTTACTATTATTTATTTTAATTTGTAACTATAAATATTCATACATTTTACCATCTTCCAACACCCATTTCTCATTACAAGGATATATAGATGTACATAATAAATTATGAAATTGTACTCATTTGACTTGATACATTTTTAACTGTTAAATTTTGAGTTACTTTTTCTAATTTAATTATAGTATCACATAGGGTTACTATAGCGAAAGTGGCACAGTATACTTCTGAAGCCTAAATCTATTGTCCAGCTCAGAGTATTCACAGCCGTAACTCAATTGTGATACCAGTGTACTTCTCGGGCAGTGGAACTTCATACTTTCTGGAGAGAGATTCTACTTCTTCTCTACCACTATCATCACACTAGGAAAACCTTTCGCTACACTCTCTCAGGTCATGATCTCCAAGTGTCACTCTCATGTTTTATTTAATGGTTACACTGTAAACTGAACCCACTCTCCCATGTAGACAATGATTAAACTGGCTCTTCAATTCCTGGTTTTAACCATTCTGCCAATTTAAGGCGGTTATAAAAATAAAGAAATTGCTGTACATAAACTTATTACTCGTAATTCCATTGCCCGTTCCGGATGTTCCACAGCCACCTCGAGATTTGTCAGTAGTTTCACCAGGTCTTTTGAGTGCACGTGTCCATGCTGGTCACTTCAGACCTAATTGTTTCAGTAGATCACATACTGAGGCAGTTCCATAACTTCAATGAAAGGCCCCCGTGCACAACCCCTCCTTACATAGTGAGTTCAACAACTAAAATCAATATGCGGCATATTTATTATTTTTAAAAAATGCAACAACTTACGTCATCATCATTAGCACCCTTCCGCTCCATATAGAGCATAGACGATCAACTACTTTGTGGCAGGTCCCTCCTGTCCTGCACCATCTGCTAAAGATCTTTCAATGTCTTCTTTATCCCTTGCGGCTTACATTTGTGTCTCCAGAAACTGGGACATACTATGACGTTTAACATGGGACATACTATGACGTTTAACATGGGACATACTATGACGTTTAACATGGGACATACTATGACGTTTAACATGGGACATACTATGACGTTTAACATGGGACATACTATGACGTTTAACATGGGACATACTATGACGTTTAACATGGAAACAAAAGAAATTGAAAGGATATAAGTAAAAGTGAGGGTGCCTACCGATCACTACTTTCCGGGATCTACTTGGTGCTGGGAACCCTGGCCTGACTGGTCCACCAGAGTGGTGGTTAACGCCACTGTATTGAGGCAGCCAGAAGACATTTTGAGCCCTATCTTATTTTCAGAAATTCCAAACGAATTATTTTCTGACCACAAGAAACCACGCTTGTGATCACGAATCTACACGGCTTCGGAATGTGCGTATCTATCACCTACTTCAGCAATTATATTCAGCAAATTAATTCAAAAGTTTGTTTACACTGCTCACAGACAACAGACACACGCACTTTTTGTAATCCGTTCAACATACGCAAAAGATAGAGACGCTATTTAACTACGTTTAATAATACACTGTATACGAATTATGAAATAAAAACAAAGTGGAATGAACCATATTTGTATAAGTATGATACACGTGATACACTGTTTGCAAATAATGGAATGAAATAAAGAATGAATGATGAATCCTTCATCAGTACAAATGACTCCCTGTTGTCTAGTAGTTAAAATAGAGTATACAGCACCAAATACAAATATATACAATGTAGTGTTAATCTACATAATGTGAGATTTTTATTTTCGTTTGTTAACCATATAAGATCTTATTAGTCTGTCGGTACATACTCGTATTAGTTAAAGCGAAAATTACACATGTCAACATGAGTTCAACTATTTTAGCAATAATGTACAGGGTAATTGAAAACTCAGGTCCTATTTTGAAATCTTTTCTCTTGTTTCCGTTGAACGTCCAGGAAACGCGAGTCTTAACAAGGGGCAATAACTGCCATTTGACAAAGAAGTTTGATTAATTTTTAAATTTTTTTTTGTAATTTCTAGAACTAAAATAAAGTGAAATAAGAATCTAAAATATGTCAATACACTGACATTACGACAGACAGTGAAATAATGCTGATCGCTATGAAATTATTTGTTAAAATTACCGGATCTACGCTGAGTTGTAATATTAATATGATAATATTTTTATATAATAAAATTGCAGTTAATAATATTTATTTTGACGTTTGTTTTATACACATTATTTAGATAGGACTGAAGAAATAACAATTTAAAAATAACAAGTGATTTTTTTCAATCACCACGTAGAGCTGGTTCTGGGATCAAAATCTAGTAGGTGTAAATGTGTACCTAACGCTGCTCTTGAGTTAGGGAAGGCAAAGACAGCAAGGAAGGAAATTGTCACCGCCACCTCATAAAACTGGACCTAGTATAGTGACGTCTCTAACACTTCACTCCCCTAAGTCAGTATCTTCTACGGGACTACTTGACCTTTCTATTACAGATGTCTAGAAGGTCAAACTATAATGACGTTTAAATACGCAAGCAAAATATCACAGATAGAATATGTTTGTTAACAGAATCATGATTCTGGCAATAGAGTTATTGGTATATTAAGAACCATTTCAGAATTACTACAATTAATTACCGACAAAAAAAGGAAAACTCAGAGGGATCTTCCATTAGACATGAAAAAATAAACACCATAACAAACAAAACAAAACACTAGTCTTTGGTATCTCTTGCTCCGAGATAGAACAAGAGTGTAGACCTGGAAAACATCCGTAGAAACAACAGAATCTAGAAGAGCGTGCAGGTCTTTGCAGGTGCCATGGGTTCTCCAGTCGCACACCCGAAGGCTTCCCTGAATTCTTGGACTTGAGACACAGCCAGGTTCACCCTAAAATAACAAGAGCACATTTTGATGACGTCATTCAAAATAAATGCGACAATAACATAGGCATTACTACTGTACATAGAGTCACGTTCTATAATCTCTTGTATATAGAGACTCCATCTACCCCAGTGGTAGCCACATTGGCAATGTGAAACAGCTAGGTCTACTGTAATAATTCTTAGCTGCCATCCCAAATTAGCAATTACAGTGAAGATGTAACAAATATATTTTACAATTTAAATTTTGCCTTGTTATTTTTACTACGTCGTTTAGTAATTGTTTGTTAAGGATAGAATGTCAGTGAAAAGGTTATACATTACTACGGCTCTACGAGATACAAGAAAGGCAGAGAAACCTGCAGAAAAAGTAACAATGAGAGACCTGTGTAACTATCACGGATTGCCTCCCCTTAGCTCTGCAATAGTGGTCCACCAGTGGCCAACACTCAAGAGTATCTAATATGGGTCTTCAAAGGTGTCTACCTTCGCATAAGATTACTCTTGGCAGAGTTGTAGATAGAAGGATAATGACGCTTCTATCTCAAGGGAGATCACAAGATGTTTTCAGAAGTCATGAGCAATGCTGCATAGGGCAGAGCACTATTAACTTATATCTGATCCGTCGCCTTTTGTGAAGAATTAAGCAATGGTTAAGCCCGTTCAAGTCCCAGCTGGTGTAAGACTGGCAATACTGCACATATGAATTCATGAGACTGGCAATACTGCACACATGAATTCTTGAGACTGGCAATATTGCACACACGAATTCTTGAGACTGACAATACTTGATACATGAATTCATGAGACTGGCAATACTGCACACATGAATTCATGAGACTGACAATACTGCACACATGAATTCATGAGACTGACAATACTGCACACATGAATTCTTGAGACTGACAATACTTCACACATGAATTCGTGAGACTGAGAATACTTCAGATGTGAATTCGTGAGGCTGACAATACTTCACACATGAATTCGCGAGACTGACAATACTGTACACACGAATTCGTGACACTGAACAATACTGCACACATGAATTAGTGAGACTGACAATACTTCACACATGAATTCGTGAGGCTGACAATACTTCACACATGAATTCGTGAGACTGAGAATACTTCACACGTGAATTCGTGAGGCTGACAATCCTTCAGATGTGAATTCGTGAGGCTGACAATACTTCACACATGAATTTGTAAGGCTGGCAATACTTCATACATGAATTCGTGAGGCTGATAATATTTCACACATAAATTCACGAAATTGATATACTTCACAAAATTAACGAAACGGACAATACTTCCCATATGAATTCACGAACTGACAATACTTCCTATATAAATTTACGAACTGATAATACTTCCTATATAAATTCACGAACTGACAATACTTCACATATACATTCACGAGACTGACAATACTTCACATATAAATTCACGAGGCTGACAATACTTCCCATATAAATTCACGAGGCTGTTCACGAGACTGACCATACTTCACACATGAATTCATGAGACTGACAATACTTCACATTCAATTCACGAAATTGACAATACTTCACACATTAATTCGTGAGACTGACAAGAAATGCTGCTCTTCAGCCTGCACTACAGGGATAAGTATAGGAGAAGACGACGTGTAGTAGTAGAAGAAGAAAGAGAAGAAGGTGAAGATGAAGAAACACGTTGTGTGCATGGTACAAAACACAGAATCATGAAAACGGAATATCAACAGAGAGTCGAAATGCACGAAAATGCTCTCTTAGAGAAATGTGATCAATAATGGTTGAATAGGAGCAATTTTCTAAGGGAGATCTTTTTCGTCGCTTGCCTTCATATAACAACATATATGTTTCTCATATAGCTGCAATCTGCCTCAGGCTTGTCATCACCATACAGTTTATCCTTCTTAGAAGGCAATACTGTCAATCTACTCTACTCGTGGAGCTGATTTCTTGAAGGATATGTTCCACTTGTCATCGTCATCAGGACACAGGACAATTATCTGTTTGTACGGACTATTTGTTCCACAGCTTGGATCCTCTGTACACATTATCATTTTACAAGATACTGGGTGTGAAGTAAAGAGAAGGGGACAATAATAAAAAGAAATGTAGATGTAACTGAGAAAAAGAATGACGACAGATTGAAGAAAGATTGGTGACAAACACTGACTACAGTGGACATAAAGAGAATACAGGCGAGCAAAGGGTAGTAAGGATGATTAAAGGTTACAACGAACCCTAAAGATGACTAACATAGATTAAAGGTGACTAAGAGAGAGGAAAGGTTACTAAGCGAAATCAAAGGTGAATAAAGGACAGTAAGGGTAACGAAAGGGTGACTAAATGATACTTTAAAAAAAAGGGACTTTTGCTTCGTTTTGGCGAGGCACGTCCCGGTCAACCTAGACACAAGGTTCGTCGGTCATATTAGACCGCAAGTCCATATGTAAAAAAGATCTTGTGGTCTGGAAAGTATCGCTAAAGGTGGGAAAATGAGACTAAATGTGACTTAAAGTGGCTAAAGGTAAGACGGTGTAGGAAATTATAAGATATAGTAGACTGTAAAAGAAGGTTAAGGAAGAAAAGTCTGAGTGCCGGTAAGAAAGATTCAAAAAGAAAAACAGAAAACAACGTATGACATTCGAAGATAAAAAAGTAAGGCAAAGGAGGAAAAGGCAAATAAAAAAGTAATTACTTGTAATCGTCAGGAGGTTCATAATACAGGTAAGCTTGTGTGGCCTTTATGCTTTCTGGTGTGTTCGCACAGTGTGACTAGGATAAAAAAAACAACAAAAAGTCAGGTCAATGTTACAGTTAATAATTATCAAGACGAAATCCAATTTCGCATTATCATATCATTATCATCACCATCATTGTCCCGTTTGCTCCTAACGAAGCATGGAACCACCACTACAACTGGCCCCCCTGCAGGAAGCCTGCACCAAAATATACATTAGCTCTTACAGTGATTGTTTCTGTAGCAGTATGTTGTTTCTGTAGCAGTATGTTGTTTCTGTAGCAGTATGTTGTATCTGTAGCAGTATGTTGTATCTGTAGCAGTATGTTGTTTCTGTAGCAGTATGTTGTATACCATGAGATTGATAGCCCAGTTACAACCTCATATTAATCGCCTTGTACGACTTGTCTGTGGAAGCAAAAACCTGTTTATGCCTCTGTCTTCCGAGAGAACTACAGAGTGCTTCTTATCAAATGCAAAACTTTCATTTTCATAAATTATTACTATTTAGCATATACAGCACTATTTAAATTAACTAGTATCGGAATTGACTCCAATAAGAACACCGCTGACTTAGTCCGTGTTGCAGACGTCACGCTGGACTTTGAGTAAGTCCTCAGTGCTACCCGTAGTCTCAGGATGGTTGACTACCCGTAGTCTCAGGATGGTTCAGCATGAACAAATATTCATTTACTTTATTTTCCGCTCCTTACGGAGCACGGAGCCGCCATTCGTCACAGTCCCCGTCTTATAGCTGTCGTTTACATAACAGTTATTACATATAATATTGTTGCCAGCCCCATGCAAAACCATGCATATTAATCACCTCTTACGACATGCATGAGGGAGCAGTAATCTTACTTTTTCTTTAACTCACCAGAGCCCGTCAGGAACTGCACGACGACTAACAAGTAATATTTTTGATAAAACTGCATTTATTGATCCTTAAAGCACTTTGCCACGTAACGCGTACTGAGAGTTAATCACTTACAATGCGTCACAAGAATTTTACGAAAGCGAGTACAGTGCTGATATGGATTGGAAGGGCACCTGGAATGTTCGTACATTGAAAAAATACGTGACATCTGCACAGGTAGCAGCAGAAATGTGAGATCACCGAACTGACATTCTGCAACTGTGCAACAACGTCACCAACGTGGAACTCATGAGGAGAACCAGACAAGTGCCTATAGAACATGAGGTGAGATGAAGACGCTGGCGTTGGACAGGGCACACACTGAGAAAACCTGTTGATAGCATTACAAGGCAGTAATTATTATGGAATTCCATGGGGGCTGTGGTGAAGTGGGATGTTATAAATATTTATATGGGACTTAGTGTACTGACTGAGATCAGCTGTGAAGGTGTCTATACGTTATGTGTCTAGGGTATGTGTATGATGAAGTGTAAGTCACAACAACAGACAGATAAACAATTTAATTTAATCCACTACTCTTGACAACACTGTGACACTCACATACATATAACACTCTATGAGAATATCTTAAGGAGTCACTGATAACTTTTCAAATAACAATATGTATTCATTGTTATCATAAAGGTATATGTGTCCTGATTCAAATACAAAGGAACCAGGAATCACAATCAATTTTAATTACAAGTATATGTACAGACTTTATCAATATGAATATTGTAGTGACATATATTATTAAAAATATCCTATGTGTGTCAGTTGTGTAGTAGTAATATGAGGTAATACTGGTTTTGTTTTGTTCAAGCTCTGTTGGTATTTGTCATCATGACTTCAATAGTTTGTCTTTTGGGACTAGTATTGGAGATGTTCTCAGTTCCTGATATTAAGACAATTAAATTCCCCTCTGAATGTTATTTTTACAAAGTCATTTCAAGATGAGGGGACATAATGTTAAGCTCAGCTGGCCAAATCAGCTTATCTTGCGTGATGGCGGCAGGAAAGGACTCCTCTGCTCGAATTCTCCCCTGGGCTCTGGAGACACCTCACTGATAGCTAAAAAGACCAAGGAGTATGCTGTCCGACTCTGGATTCAGCAAAGCTCTGACCAGGTGCTGCTCAGTACCATCAAGACCACGGTCCCTGAAAACAAGAAGGATGTACCTTCTACTTCATAACTAATTGATACTCTAGTTCTACACTGAGCACAATACAACACAAACATTGAGTTCAGAGCGTTAGGCCAACTGTCAGCTTCATCTGAAATACTTTATACCAGCATTACCCTCCTTAATGGTCACTACGCCTCTGCACTTCCAGCATTATAGGCTTTATCTCCTGTTTGCCACTGAACTACACATATATATACAGGCATAAATTAACAATTTACATTCAATTTTCATTAAAAGATACTGAATGGTTCAAGCTTACCACAATTTCATGGAAATAAACACAGATACGTTGATTAGCAATGAATTCTGGCACAATTACTGGCACAAATTCCCATCTGCTTATGTTCCAGGCTTTTATTTAACACAAATATGAGCTGGCTTCAACGCACTGTTGCTTTATCAAGATTATTTGCACTAGTGGTCTCGAACTAACGCTCCTAAGTGAGTATATCAGCGAGTCTAGCCAATGAGGCCACGTTTCGACAAGTGTTTGAAAAAATGTTACCTTTTCACGTCTCCCCTAACAACGAAAGATAGTATTTATAGCCCGACCAATCGTGGTTAGTCTTTCATTTGTTGCGCTCCAATCAATTTGGAGTTTACATGGTAGGCTAATTCTGTAACGTAAGATTTTTTTCAAACACGTTATAAAAAAATTTTATGAGCAGAAATGATTCCATGCTGTCAGGCATCCCCACTATTTTATTTTGGGTATAATTTATTAATTCCTGGACTATTTGCGTAACGTTTTACATATTCTTTGTCAGCAAGCCCTAAGGAACCCAAATATCCAAATTTAAAAGAGCTACGTGGCTGCGTTCAAAATATGCAATTCCTTCTACCTCCTGTTTCGAAGATGTGCTGTCTGGGTACTGTAATGTTTTCAAACGTAAACCCATCTATTGTTATCTTTTCTAATAAGAGTTTTTCAGGATTTATAAACCTAACTCTGGGATGGGTAATGTATTTTATCACTGTCCGTCTGAAAAAAAGTTAGTGCATGTAGTCTTACACGCGTGATAGTAGTAATTGTGTATCGCGCGACGCGGGTTGGGGGTGGCATTAATAGCGAGACGCGTGTTTAGTGTTCGGCTTTCTGCCTCTCCCTTCTCGCTATCCTTTTGTCCATCTGTCTTTTGATCTTGGTAACATAGTGTAGAAAAAGACATGAATGGAATTTAAAATTTAGGTCAACTTGCATATTTCAAGGTTTTTCTTAGAAAGGCAGCACATTTTATTGTGTGTTTGGGAAACGCGTGTATGTTGCAGAAGGCCTTTAATATCAACGTGAAACGTTACAATTTGCATACGCAGTAGAAAACAAGGGGATTTCGAGTACAGTCATTGTGACAGCACTGTTCTTTACCATTCTTCTTCCTTTATTTATTATATGTATTTATTAGGCTTTATATTTACTTGATAATTTATATATGTGGATTAGAATATTCCACGACACCTCCCCTCTTAAAACAGACATTATATGTCAGTCCTTTATTCTATATTCACATAGAGAAATTTATTATTATTTCTGGGGTTTACGGTGATTCTCATCACACGGATGGCGGCTTAAAAAATCCGCTCCCAAATTGGTTTTTCCAGATATATACTCAATGCTAAAATTATATGGAGCCAAAAGTAAAGACCATCGGAGTAACCTGGAGTTCTCATGCCTAGCCTGTGCCAGAAACGATAACGGTTTGTGGTCTGTTTGCAACTTAAATGCCTTCCCATATAGATAAATATTGAATTTCTTTATCGCCCATATTACTGCAAGACATTCTTTTTCGCTAGTTGAGTAGTTGATTTCAGCTTTATTCAACTTTCTGCTAGCATATGCCACTGGGCTTAATTCCCCATCCAATGCATCTGATTTCTGTAGTAGAGTTGCACCTAACCCAATATTACTTGCATCCGTCCTTACTATGAATTCTTGACTTAAGTCAGGTAATTTCAAAATGGGTTTACTTGTGAGCTTTTCCTTCAATTCTTGGTAAGTCATTTCACATTGTGGTGTCCATGTAATGCGATCTGGATGTCCTTTACGTGTCAATTCAGTTAACGGTGCACATATGGAATTAAAGTTTTTGATATACTTCTGGTAGAAACCACATAATGAGACAAAGGATCTCACGTCCTTCTTGGTTTGTGGTCTCGGGGCTTTCTGTAGTTTCTCTAAATTCTTTGGGTCAGGGGTCATGTTTCCCTGATAAACTGTGTGTCCCAAAAATTCCAATTCTTTACATCCAACGCAACATTTGGTTGGTCGGGCTGTTAAATTTGCCTCCCTAAGTCGATTAAACAGCATGTTCAGAGAGTCAATGTGTTCCTCAAATGTTTCTGTTGCTATAAGGATATCATCCATAAAATTTGTTATACAGGGATTATTCAGAGGATCCAATAATTTTCTCATCATTCTAGAGAAGACACTAGGCGCATTCTTCAATCCAAATGGCAATCTATTAAACTCATAGTGTCCTTCTGAGGTACTAAAAGCTAGGTATGGTCTAACTCAGGCTTTACTGGAATCTGATAGTATCCTTTACTCAGATCCACTTTTGAGAAATATTTAGCTTTATTTAGTCTGGCAAACAGCTGATTTGTATCCGGCAATGGATCCACCTGTCCTTCTGTAATAGCATTCAGTCTCCTGTAATCTATACAGAGTCTATGTTCTCCAGAGGGCTTCCTTAAGAGTACAACACCGGAACTATACGAAGACTCACTGTGCGAAATAATTCCTTCCTTCAACAGATAGTCTATCTCTTCCTTCAAAGCTTTCTCCTTAGCAAACGGAATCGAATATGGTTTCATACAGACAGGTGTGGAGTCTATTAGTTTCATATCATATTCCAATAGGTTTGTATGCCCTGGTCGGTCTGTTAACACCTCTGCATGATTATTTAGAACCTGTTGCACTCTCTCTTCTGAGTTTTCGTTAAATGTGTACTGATTTTCACCTGTGCTGCTGTCTCACAGGGGTGTAATGGATATTCAAATGATGAAAGTGGTTCCTTTTTCATCTCCATGGCGATGGACAAGGTCAACAAGTGTGTCTCTTCCTGATGTTCTCTTTCCAAATATTTCTTCAGGAGATTCACATGATAGATTTTTTCTTTCCCCTTCTTATCTATCTTATAATTTGTTCTAGACACCTTCTCTAAAACTGTATATGGACCCTGCCATCCAATTTGTAACTTATTCTGACTCCCAGGCAAAAGAAGCAGTACTTTCTCTCCCACAGCCAAATTTCTGTCCTTCGCCTTCCTGTTATAATAGGCAGCATGTTTCTTCCTGGCTTGTTTCAAATTTTCATTGGCAAGTTTCCAGCCAGTTTTTAACCGAGTGGTCAGCTCATTCACATATTGGTATGAAGATGTAATGTTTTCCTCTGCCTTTTCATCAGTCCACGTTCTTAACATAGCTTCGAGTGGACCTTTTATTGGCCTTCCAAACAATAATGTTGCCGGGGCCATACCGGTTGAACTATGGGGTACCTCCCGATAAGCAAAGAGGGCGGCGTGCAGGTACTGGTCCCATGTATCTGGTTTTTCGTGTGCCAACTTTCTCAGGATCGACATCAATGTGCCGTTAAATCTTTCCACTTGGCCGTTCCCTTGGGGATGATACACACTACAATGGAAGTGTTTGGCCTGGAAGATCCTGAAAACTTCTTCAGTTAGTTTCCCCTTGAACTGAGAGCCATTATCAGTCAAGATTTGATTGGGAAAGCCTAACCTTGTGAAAATTGTGAGCAATGCCTCTGCCACATGTTTTGAATCAATCGATGACAGGGCTACTGCCTCTCCCCACATAGAACAAGTGTCCACCAGAGTCAGAATGTAGCTGTTCCTTCTCTTGGTTCGGGTGAGAGGTCCCACAAGATCCACGGCAACTCTCTCAAAGGGTGTTCCCACTATGGGCATTTCCCCCAGAGTTGCTGGTGCAGTCCAATGTTTAGGTGCTACTCGTTGGCACTCTGGACAGGATTTTACATATCGTTTGATATCTTCAGTTATTCCTGGCCAGAAATAGTGACAAGCTATTCGCTGTCCTGTTGCGCTGATTCCCATATGACCACTGAAGGGAATCGCATGCCCTAGTTCCAACACTTTAGTCCTATATGAAGTGGGAAGGACCAGCTGTCCGTGACCATTGGATTCAGATCCAGCCTTCCTATATATCAGTTTATTCTTCATATAAAAACTCTCCCTTGCCTGGAGGTGTATGAGATTTGGGCAACTTCTTGAAACATGGCTTGAGTGTTTTGTCCTCAGCCTGTGCCTTCCTCATCTCATCTGGGTGAGTATTTATGGGATTATCCTCCTCCTTCTTTGTCTGTGATCTGGTCTGCACTGTTGCCAATATCACAGGTCTCTTGGGATTCCCCAAGAAGACATATCTACACCCCAATATTAGAGGGTAGATTGGCTCATTTATCACTGCTGCTTTTATGATTCCTTCCACATATCGCGTTTTCACTTTTATTCGGGCGACGGGAAGTGTCATGGTAGCTACATCCTTGGTTGCAGTTTGAATCTCCACTGTTTCCGTGGTGTATTGATCGGCCTGCACCAGGTGAGAACTCACAACGGAATCGTAATCTAAACCGGTATCATATAAACATCTTATAGTGACACCATTACAGATGACATCTTCACACACTGGGGGGTGGTATGGTTCCTGTAATTCTTCAGGTTTGCCCTTCTTTTCCTTTTTCCCCGATGTCATAGCAGCAAAATGAGGAGGTTTCCTTCTACAATGGTCAGTGTCATGATTGTTCATCTTACAATTTTTACACCACCTTTTTCCTTGGTTGAAAGATTTTCTTTCATCATATTTCCTTTCATCGAATTGTGGGAATTTATTTTTATTTTCATACCGTGGCCTATCAAATTGGTGCTTACCTTTATTTTGATCCTTAGGATCAAATTTATTAAAGTTCTGTGGTGCCCTAAAGTTATCCACTTGTTTCTTTTTATTACCTGTTACCTCTGCTTGAGCTGCTTGATACCTTTCAGCAACATTTAGCAACTCACCCAGCCTCTCTGCACCTTGTTCCATGAGAAACTTTCTCAGGTCTGGAGCCATGGACTCTCTTAATTGCTCTATAAGGACCATTTCCTTAAGATCTTGGGTTTTCCCCAGAGAAGTCCATTTCTCCAAGTATGTCTCTATTCGTGCAGAGAACTGGTGATAGGTTTCACCTGACAGTAGTTTAGCATTCCTAAATTTTTTCCTATAAAATTCTGCATTCTTTTCATATCTTAACAAAAGAGCCTGCTGTAGCAGGTCATAATTTTCCTGATCACCTCTGCTCATTTTTGCAAAAACTTCATAAGCTGCCCCACGAAGTCCCTGAGATAACTTTAAGCTCCACCTTTCTCTCTCTAACCCATACGTGGTAGCTAATAGTTTATACCTATTTAGGTAGCTCTCTATATCATCGTCTTTCTCAACAAAATGATCTAAATGAAAATTCATAGCTGAGGTTGAGGCTCCTTGGCTAGCCGTGGCATCAGAGGCAAAGGGACTGGCACCATTTTCAGGAGCATGGCCTTGAAACTCAAACTCCCTTAGTCGTAACTCATGTTCCCTTTGTAATCTCTTCTCCTCCTTTTCTGCTTCCCTTTCTGCAGCTAATCTCTTCTCTTCTCTTTCTACAGCTAATTTCTTCTCTTCTCTTTCTGCAGCTAATTTCTTCTCTTCTCTTTCTGCAGCCTGTCTTCTTTCCTCGGCTTCCCTTTCTGCAGCTAATCTTTTGTCTTCTCTTTCTGCTTCCAATTTCTTAGCCTCAGCCTCAATCTGCAACCTCTTAGTCTCAGCCTCAGCTTGCAACCTCTTAGTCTCAGCCTCTAACTTTCTTTCGGCCTCTTTTTCTAATCTTCTTTCTTCGCGTTCAATAAATTTGTCACATTCCGTAGTGACATAGGCAACCATAACTTGCCCATCTAATCCTAACTCTTTTGCAGTCTGTACAGCAGCAGATCGAAACTTGGCCAGGTCCGCCATTGTCTATCAGGTAAATTTCTACAATGTCTAACCAACAATTTAATCTCTAAATATATCTAATGGACAACACAGGCACCGTGAGCTCAACCTTATTTAATTCCACCCAAGGATACCTTTTAATTCTTATATTCCCTGAAGTGAATTACCCCCAATATTTTTAATAGGGAAAGATTCAAAATCCCAAGAGCGAGACCCCAATATATGTGGTGAAGTGGGATGTTATAAATATTTATAGGGGACTTAGTGTACTGACTGAGATCAGCTGTGAAGGTGTCTATATCTATTAAGAGTAGTGTATTATAGATAACCTTACTTGCTACCACATATCTATATATCTCAGTCAGAATTATTCTGGAATAGTGTGATGACTACGTTATGTGTCTAGGGTATGTGTATGATGAAGTGTAAGTCACAACAACAGACAGATAAACAATTTAATTTAATCCACTACTCTTGACAACACTGTGACACTCACATACATATAACACTCTATGAGAATATCTTAAGGAGTCACTGATAACTTTTCAAATAACAATATGTATTCATTGTCCTATCAAAAAAAGGAACCAGGAATCACAATCAATTTTATTATGTGTCCTGATTATGTGTATCCTGACAAAGGGAACCAGGAATCACAATCAATTTTAATTACAAGTATATGTACAGGACTTTATCAATATTTGAATATTGTAGTGACAATATAATATTGTATTATTAAAAATATATATATGTGTGTGTCAGTTGTGTAGTAGTAATATGAGGTAATACTGGTTTAGTTTTGTTCAAGCTCTGTTGGTATTTGTCATCATGACTTCAATAGTTTGTCTTTTGGGACTAGTATTGGAGATGTTCTCAGTTCCTGATATTAAGACAATTAAATTCCCCTCTGAATGTTATTTTTACAAAGTCATTTCAAGATGAGGGGACATAATGTTGAGCTCAGCTGGCCAAATCAGCTTATCTTGCGTGATGGCGGCAGGAAAGGACTCCTCTGCTCGAATTCTCCCCTGGGCTCTGGAGACACCTCACTGATAGCTAAAAAGACCAAGGAGTATGCTGTCCGACTCTGGATTCAGCAAAGCTCTGACCAGGTGCTGCTCAGTACCATCAAGACCACGGTCCCTGAAAAAAAGAAGGATGTACCTTCTACTTCATAACTAATTGATACTCTAGTTCTACACTGAGCACAATACAACACAAACATTGAGTTCAGAGCGTTAGGCCAACTGTCAGCTTCATCTGAAATACTTTATACCAGCATTACCCTCCTTAATGGTCACTACGCCTCTGCACTTCCAGCATTATTTCTGTCTAATCAATCATCCAGGTGTCAGTGTACTATTTGGCCATTCCATGCCGTTTTACTTCCCTCCGACACCCTCTGTTCAGGCTGGAGCATTATAGGCTTTATCTCCCGTTTGCCACTGAACTACACATATATATACAGGCATAAATTAACAATTTACATTCAATTTTCATTAAAAGATACTGAATGGTTCAAGCTTACCACAATTTCATGGAAATAAACACAGATACGTTGATTAGCAATGAATTCTGGCACAATTACTGGCACAAATTCCCATCTGCTTATGTTCCAGGCTTTTATTTAACACAAATATGAGCTGGCTTCAACGCACTGTTGCTTTATCAAGATTATTTGCACTAGTGGTCTCGAACTAACGCTCCTAAGTGAGTATATCAGCGAGTCTAGCCAATGAGGCCACGTTTCGACAAGTGTTTGAAAAAATGTTACCTTTTCACGTCTCCCCTAACAACGAAAGATAGTATTTATAGCCCGACCAATCGTGGTTAGTCTTTCATTTGTTGCGCTCCAATCAATTTGGAGTTTACATGGTAGGCTAATTCTGTAACGTAAGATTTTTTTCAAACACGTTATAAAAAAATTTTATGAGCAGAAATGATTCCATGCTGTCAGGCATCCCCACTATTTTATTTTGGGTATAATTTATTAATTCCTGGACTATTTGCGTAACGTTTTACATATTCTTTGTCAGCAAGCCCTAAGGAACCCAAATATCCAAATTTAAAAGAGCTACGTGGCTGCGTTCAAAATATGCAATTCCTTCTACCTCCTGTTTCGAAGATGTGCTGTCTGGGTACTGTAATGTTTTCAAACGTAAACCCATCTATTGTTATCTTTTCTAATAAGAGTTTTTCAGGATTTATAAACCTAACTCTGGGATGGGTAATGTATTTTATCACTGTCCGTCTGAAAAAAAGTTAGTGCATGTAGTCTTACACGCGTGATAGTAGTAATTGTGTATCGCGCGACGCGGGTTGGGGGTGGCATTAATAGCGAGACGCGTGTTTAGTGTTCGGCTTTCTGCCTCTCCCTTCTCGCTATCCTTTTGTCCATCTGTCTTTTGATCTTGGTAACATAGTGTAGAAAAAAGACATGAATGGAATTTAAAATTTAGGTCAACTTGCATATTTCAAGGTTTTTCTTAGAAAGGCAGCACATTTTATTGTGTGTTTGGGAAACGCGTGTATGTTGCAGAAGGCCTTTAATATCAACGTGAAACGTTACAATTTGCATACGCAGTAGAAAACAAGGGGATTTCGAGTACAGTCATTGTGACAGCACTGTTCTTTACCATTCTTCTTCCTTTATTTATTATATGTATTTATTAGGCTTTATATTTACTTGATAATTTATATATGTGGATTAGAATATTCCACGACAGGGGCAAAGATGATGAGGGACACCAAAGGGAAGCAGGCAGAAAAAAAAAGACAAAAAAAGACATGGACAGACCATGAACGAACAAAACAGGAAATGAAGGCTTGACACAAATGTGCTGAAGGCGGATGCTCCTGTGGGAACTGAAGTATGATGATGATGATGATGACGATAATTATGATAGGTAAATAACATGAGAAAAGAAACGCCTTAGTCAAAAGGACGAACATGGAGAAGACAGACCAAGAAACTGATAGCACTTAAAAAATGTTTAAGATGGCCACACGTCGCGCCTCCCTCCGTGCTCTAGAGCCGTCAGTGACAAGAAAATCCTCTGTGATGAATCACGGGATTAGTTGGTTGAGTACTCGAAAGTTTTCTTCGTGAGTTAGTAACTGAGCATATTTCTACTCTGTGTCTCCTCCTGGTAGTTCCCGTGAGATCTTGAGTAGAGAAAAAAGAAGATACCTAACTGCTGTAACGTTGATTATGGGACTAGCATGTTCATCATTTGAAACTTATCGCTGCATAAAAAGGCCAACTGACAGAGCTAGTGATGTGACGTAGGCTTCCTGCAAGGAACCAACTGACAGAGCTAGTGATGTGACGTAGGCTTCCTGCAAGGAGCCAACTGACAGAGCTAGTGATGTGACGTAGGCTTCCTGCAAGGAGCCAACAGCAGTAATGGTTCCGTACTCCGCAGGGAGACATGCTTGGGATTCCAGGAAAGGAAGAAGCAAGCCTGAATAACACCAGAAACATTAAACACCATAACGATGAGAAAGGAAATGAAAAGAAAGAAAACAGAAGCGAAGTCCCCCAGGTTAAAGCAACTATATAGCGAACAGTACAGTCAGCTGGACAAGGAAGTTAAACGCCAAACCCGAGCCAACAAAAGGAATTTCCTAGACGATCTTGCAAGACAGGACGCCATCAGGCGTGATGGCCATTGACTGTTTTGACGATCGGCGGCTAAGGATCAAAGAAGAAGAAGAAGACAGTCAGCTGGACAAGGAAGTTAAACGCTAACCCAAGCCAACAAAAGGAATTTCCTAGACGATTTTGCAAGACAGGCAGAAGAGGCAGAGCAACCTAACTGTAACGAACAGTTTTAGTGTAAGGGGAAGTAAACTGGAGTATGTTAGTAGTTGAAATAGATTTTGAGTTATAGCACTTAGTTGCTTGTTAGCTATCGAATTATTTAGAGAGTATCTCGTGATAGTTTCGAGAGACAGATTACAGACAGCGTGAAAAGCGCTGATATATTTATTCTGTAATGTTTGAGCGGAGTGAGAATAGCTCGCGGCTAGGAGCAGATGATTGATTGACTGAGTTGTGTTGACCGTGAGGAAGTCTCGTGACTGCTTTTGAGCGGGACGAGTGTGTTATCTAGGGAGAGTGTTCCGGGCGTTTTGACCGGGTAGGAAGACAGTGTTTTTGGGAAGTGTGAAATGCCTGTACAGTGCTGAATTTAAAATGTCGACGGATTTTTCGCTGTGGGTACAGCGTAGTATGAAACTGCAGTTTTGATTATTGTGGAAATGTTTATAACTGCAGTGTGCAGTCTTTAAAGGCCATTATCTCCTGTGTGAGGAGTCTTGATTAATAAGAGTACTTTAGGCCATGAATCATGATAGCTCCTGTGAGAGGATTGTTATTGAGGATTCTTTATAGCGCTGAGTTTAATAAGAGTACTTTAGGCCATGAATCATGATAGCTCCTGTGAGAGGATTGTTATTGAGGATTCTTTATAGCGCTGAGTTTAATAAGAGTACTTTAGGCCATGAATCATGATATCATTGTAGCTGCCGGGTGCGCAGTTCTTATATAGATATTTTATATCCTGTGTTGTGAGTGTCGGTTCCAACACGCACTCACTATCACCTATTGCAAAGCGTACAAGCTGGCCACCCTATGTGCAACAGTGGTGTGCTAGTTTTATAGGATCAGATACCCGCGAAATTCGCGTGATATTAATTCACAACTGTTAGCATGTAGCCTGAGTGGCGTTAGTATATGAAAGACAGACATCACATTTGAGAGCTGTATCCAGGCCCAAGGAAAACTTATTCAGTATCAGTTAAACTGGGAACTGTTAACTCAAGTCGCAAGTCGCAACTCGCAAGTCAAGAAATTTATTACTCAAGATTATGAGATGTCATGATATACAGTGGCGTCTGTATACCAGTACAAGTAATCATCTGGCAGTATGAACGAGCGGTGTACCTCCTTTCAACGAAATTGACAGACGGTGACCCATTTCCTGCTTTCCTGTGCGGTGTGTTAGCACGTAGCGTGCTGAATCGAGGACCTGAGCGGAATCAAGGTGTCAAGTTCCAATGCCTTTCTGTTGTCGATTGTTTTACCATTGAACTTTGTGATATCCAGGGTGTTAACGGAAAGGAACAGAAGAGTTTTCATTCAAGATAAGTAGTTATGTTTGTGATGTGAACTGTGTCACCTTAACTATGTCAACGAGCCTTCCTGTGCTTTGCATCTCCTATACTGTTGAAATCTGTTGTTTTTGTTGTCTAATTCTATATAGACATATTATTAGGATTTAGTATTGATGCTAAGTATTGATGGTTGTATGATATAGGATGACTTCCCTCATATGATGTTATAAGGGTTCTTTGAAAAGGAATTGATGATACAAAGTTATGAATAATATTTTTGGTATACATACTGAACTGTGTGAAATTGAAGGGTAATTGTCAGAACTTCTTGAAACATAAACTTGCGACATTAATAATTATACTGATATAAATATATAGTTAACTGAGTGATTGAATCACCATGGATTTTGATAATAATCCTGCAGATATAAGGCCTATGTTGGAGAGTGCATTGTTAATAGGTAGAGATGAAAAGGGATTGAGAGGTCCAAGACTTGGAGTATGGATCATGGACGATTTGTTGGTTAATGTGTCAGTATCCCTAAAGTTATTTGCTGAACATAACTTTAAGCTTCTTTGTAATTCAATAATGGCTAAGGATTTGATTGATTTGCTACAGCACCTCCGTGTGTTTTTGAAACAGTATATTGAGCTTGAGCACGGACATGTAGTTCAAAGTATATTATAAATAATCCACAACGGTATTCCTGATGAGCAGAAAAAGGAATTAGGAAGTGAGAAACAAATAAAAATCAACAAACAAAATGCTCTACAGGAAAGAGCCAATTTTCTACAGGATATTGCCGAAAAGAAGGAATTAAGAGAAACAGTGTCGAGACTAACACATGATCTAGATAAGTCAAACACGGAACTTACTAAATTGCAAGCGGCGTTAGATGCTGCATTGGGCAAAGTTAAAGATTTGGAAGATCAAGTGCATTATAGAGATGGTGAAGTAAGTGATCTCAAGCAACAACTTCAGGAAAACAAAGAGAGGTGTAGTAAATTGGAAGCTGAGACAACTGACCGTGATAGGTCGTATACAAACACACTTCTTGATTTGTTGAATAAAGTAAATTCTGGTATTGAAGAAGAGAATTATACTGTATTTCCAAATGAAGTTGAAGAACTAATGAATGATGAGGATAGTGAGAATGAAACACGACAACTAAGTGTAAATGAAGAAAAGGATGAGAAAGACAAATTAGAAGAGTTAACGACTGAGAGAGAGAAGATGATTAAGATTGAGAGATTGTTAACAGAGGAGAGAAGTAAAGTTTTGACATTTGACAAATTAAATAGGAAATTAAGTGAAGAAATTTCACACAAAAATGTTGAAATTGCAGAAAGTACAAAAAGGGTAGAGGGTCTACTCGATGTTATTTTAAACAGCGGAATATGGTCTACTGTCAATGTTGACAATACTAGACAGAAAGTTGTTTGCCAACAGGTTAAAAAGATCCAGCCCTATACAATCTTTGCGGATAGAAAGGTTAAATGTAATGAACAAAGATCGTTTCGGGGAAAATATAACTTTCGAAGATCTTTTGATTCTGATTCCAATAGCAACGAATCTTGGCGGAAGTGTAATAGAGAGAATGATAAGGTAACAGTCAGTCCTGATAGATTTCAAGCTAAAAGCCTAAAGATTAAACGAGTAACTGATTTTGGAAGTTCTAAGAAGATGATAACAAGGGATAAAGTTATAAGTAGTGGTTCCAAGGATGAAACCCATTATAGGCGTAACGATAAAGATACTTATAGATCTGCAGATGATACTGTAAACAAGCATATTGTCAAAGAAAAGAATGGAAAGAGTTTTTGTAGGAGAGATGTTTCTAAGATTAGAAAGTACCAAGGAAATTCATATGATAATAATTTTCCTTCTCAGAGAGATAATAGACAAGTTAATGTATCTCAACAGTTTAATTCTCAGAATTTTGAAAATAATGGTACAGACAGATACAAGAAGAGTTTTCAATCGTGCAATAATTTTTCTGACAGATTTTTTGTGCGGAGTAGAAATGTTAATCATAACAAGTCTGACTGGGATTATAGACATAATAATGGTCTCAAACAAAGAGGAAATGATGATAAATATTTTGATCAAACGACGAATAAGTGCAATTATGCTAATTTTGCTCGACATGAGCCTAGAAGCATTGTTATTAAGCAAAGTAGCAATGATAATGATGTCACAAATACTACTGCTTGTTATGTTTCTGATTTTGAAAGAGCAGCACGTTGTTGTGAACTGAAACGAAGAGTCGATGACTGTGGTGAAGTGGGATGTTATAAATATTTATAGGGGACTTAGTGTACTGACTGAGATCAGCTGTGAAGGTATCTATATCTATTAAAAGTAGTGTATTATAGATAACCTTACTTGCTACCACATATCTCTTTATCTCAGTCAGAATTATTCTGGAATAGTGTGATGCTACGTTATGTGTCTAGGGTATGAGTATGGTGAAGTGTAAGTCACAACAACAGACAGATAAACAATTTAATTTAATCCACTACTCTTGACAACACTGTGACACTCACATACATATAACACTCTACAAAGATATCTTAAAAGAGTCACTGATGAACTTTCAAATAACAATATGTATTCATTACTGGCATGAAGGAATATGTGTCCTGATTCAACTACAAGGGAACCAGGAATCACAATCAATTTAAATTACAAGTTATGTACAGAATGTATTTAATATGAATATTGTAGTGACATATATTAGTACAAATGTTCTATGTGTGTCAGTTGTGTAGTAGTAAAATGAGGTAATACTGGTTTTGTTTTGTTCAAGCTCTGTTGGTATTGGTCATCATGACTTCAATAGTTTGTCTTTAGGGACTATTATTGGAGATGTTCACAGTTCCTGATTTTAAGACAAGTAAATTCCCCTCTGAATAGTATTTTTATAAAGTTATTTCAAGATGAGGGGACATAATGTTGAGCTCAGCTGGCCAACTCTGCTTATCTTTAGTGATGGCGGCAGGAAAGGACTCCTCTGCTCGAATTCTCCTCTGGGCTCAGGAGACACCTCACTGATAGCTAAAAAGACCAAGGAGTATGCTGTCCGACTCTGGATTCAGCAAATCTCTGACCAGGTGCTGCTCACTACCATCAAGACCACTGTCCCTGAAATCAAGAAGGATGTACCTTCTACTTCATAACTAATTTATATTCTTTTTTTACACTGATCACAATACAGCACAAACATTGCGTTCAGAGCGTTAGGCCAACAGTCAGCTTCATTTGAAATACTTTATTCCAGTATTACCCTTCTTAATGGTTACTACGCCTCTGCACTTCCAGCATTATTTCTTTCTAGTCCATCATCCAGGTGTCAGTGTACTATTTGGCCATTCCATGCCGTTTTACTTCTCTCCGACACCCTCTGTTCAGGCTGGAGCATTATAGGCTTTACCTCACGTTTGCCACTGAACTACACATATATATACAGGCATAAATCAACAATTCACATTCAATTTTTCATTAAAAGATACTGAATGGTTCAAGCTTACCACAATTTCATGGAAATAAACACAGATACGTTGATTAGCAATGAATTCTGGCACAAACTGGCACAAATTCCGTTCTGCCTATGTTCCAGGCTTTTATTTTAGCAAAAATGTGAGCTAGCTTCAACGTACTGTCGCTTTATCAAGCTTATTTGAATTAGTGGTCTCGAACTAACGCTCCCAAGTGTGTATATCAGCGAGACTGGCCAATGAGCCACGTTTCGACAAGTGTTTGAAAAAAATGTTATCTTTTCCCGTCTCCCCCAACAACCAAGATAGTATTTATAGCCCGACCAATCGTGGTTAGGCTTTCATTTGTTGCGCTCCAATCAATTTGGAGTTTACATGGTAGGCTATTTATGTAACGTAAGGTTTTTTCAAAAACGTTATAAAAAAAATTTTATGAGCAGAAATGATTTTATGCTGTCAGGCACCCCCAATATTTTATTTTGGGTATAATTTATTAATTCCTGGACTATTTGCGTAACGTTTTACATATTATTTGTCAGCAAACCTAAGGAACCCAAAAATACTAATTTAAAGGAGCTACGTGGCTGCGTTCAAAATATGCAATTTCTTCTATCTCCTGTTTAGAAGATGTGCTGTCTGGGTACTGTTATGTGTTCAAACGTAAACCCATATAATGTTGTCTTTTCTAATAAGAGTCTGTTATGATTTATAAACCTAACTCTGGGAAAGGGTAGTGTATTTTATCACTGTCCGTCTGAAAAAAAATTAGTGCATGTAGACTTACACGCGTGATGGTAGTAATTGTGTATCGCGCGAAGCGGGGTTAGTGTTCGGCTTTCTGCCTCTCCCTTCTCTTTTTATCCCTTTAGTCCATCTGTTCGTTCGTTTTGGTAACGCAGTATAATTAATGTTAGGGTTAATTTAGGTCATTACGCAGTACGTCTCAATGCTTTTCCAAGAAATACAGCACACGTTTCATTGAAGAAGGCGGGTAATAATACAGTAAGCTTTACTATCAACGTGAAAGCGTTACAATTTGCAGACGAAGCAGAAAACAAGGGGGATTTCGAGTACATTCTTTGTGACAGCACTGTTATTTTTCCATTGCTCTTCTCTTTATTAATTTTATTTGTTAGGCTTCATATTTACCGAATAATTTATATATGTGGATTAGAATATTTCATGACACTTCCCCTCTTAAAACAGACATTATATGTCAGTCCTTTATTCTATATACACATAGAGAAATTTATTATTATTTCTGGGGTTTACGGTGATTCTCATCACACGGATGGCGGCTTAAAAAATCCGCTCCCAGATTTGTTTTTCCAGATATATATTCAATGCTAAAATTATATGGAGCCAGAAGCAAAGACCATCGGAGTAACCTAGAGTTCTCATGCTTAGCCTGTGCTAAAAACGATAAAGGTTTGTGGTCAGTTTGCAACTTAAATGCCTTCCCATATAGATAAATATTGAATTTCTTTATTGCCCATATTACTGCAAGACATTCTTTTTCGCTAGTTGAGTAGTTGATTTCAGCTTTATTCAACTTTCTGCTAGCATATGCCACTGGGCTTAATTCCCCATCCAATGCATCTGATTTCTGTAGTAAAGTTGCACCTAGCCCAATATTACTTGCATCCGTCCTTACTATGAATTCTTGACTTAAGTCAGGTAATTTCAAAAATGGGTTTACTTGTGAGCTTTTCCTTCAATTCTTGGTAAGTCATTTCACATTGTGGTGTCCATGTAATGCGATCTGGAAGTCTTTACGTGTCAATTCCGTTAAAGGTGCACATATGGAATTAAAGTTTTTGATATACTTCTGGTAGAAACCACATAATGAGACAAAGGATCTCACGTCCTTCTTGGTTTGTGGTCTCGGGGCTTTCTGTAGTTTCTCTAAATTCTTTGGGTCAGGGGTCATGTTTCCCTGATAAACTGTGTGTCCCAAAAATTCCAATTCTTTACATCCAACGCAACATTTGGTTGGTCGGGCTGTTAAATTTGCCTCCCTAAGTCGATCAAACAGCATGTTCAGAGAGTCAATGTGTTCCTCAAATGTTTCTGTTGCTATAAGGATATCATCCATAAAATTTGTTATACAGGGATTATTCAGAGGATCCAATAATTTTCTCATCATTCTAGAGAAGACACTAGGCGCATTCTTCAATCCAAATGGCAATCTATTAAACTCATAGTGTCCTTCTGAGGTACTAAAAGCTAGGTATGGTCTAACCTCAGGCTTTACTGGAATCTGTTAGTATCCTTTACTCAGATCCACTTTTGAGAAATATTTAGCTTTATTTAGTCTGGCAAACAGCTGATTTGTATCCGGCAATGGATCCACCTGTCCTTCTGTAATAGCATTCAGTCTCCTGTAATCTATACAGAGTCTATGTTCTCCAGAGGGCTTCCTTAAGAGTACAACACCGGAACTATACGAAGACTCACTGTGCGAAATAATTCCTTCCTTCAACAGATAGTCTATCTCTTCCTTCAAAGCTTTTTCCTTAGCAAACGGAATCGAATATGGTTTCATACAGACAGGTGTGGAGTCTATTAATTTCATATCATATTCCAATAGGTTTGTATGCCCTGGTCGGTCTGTTAACACCTCTGCATGATTATTTAGAACCTGTTGCACTCTCTCTTTCTGATTTTTCGTTAAATGTGTACTGATTTTCACCTGTGCTGCTGTCTCACAGGGGTGTAATGGATATTCAAATGATGAAAGTGGTTCCTTTTTCATCTCCATGGCGATGGACAAGGGCAACAAGTGTGTCTCTTCCTGATGTTCTCTTTCCAAATATTTCTTCAGGAGATTCACATGATAGATTTTTTCTTTCCCCTTCTTATCTATCTTATAATTTGTTCTAGACACCTTCTCTAGAACTGTATATGGACCCTGCCATCCAATTTGTAACTTATTCTGACTCCCGGGCAAAAGAAGCAGTACCTTCTCTCCCACAGCCAAATTTCTGTCTTTCGCCTTCCTGTTATAATAGGCAGCATGTTTCTTCCTGGCTTGTTTCAAATTTTCATTGGCAAGTTTCCAGCCAGTTTTTAACCGAGTGGTCAGCTCATTCACATACTGGTATGAAGATGTAATGTTTTCCTCTGCCTTTTCATCAGTCCACGTTCTTAACAAAGCTACATATGGACCTTTAATTGTGTGGACCTATTTGTCCATGCACCGGTATGGTCTCTTCCACTTGAAGCTTTATAGTGATGATTTTTCCTCCCAGAATTATCATTCACAAAACGACCGCTACCAATTTTTCTTTTGTGGCTTCCTCCCCACTTAAAATTCTTGATGAGAGATTTCCTCTCTACATCCTCTTCCTCCAGTTTGTTTAAGTCCGATTGAGGGATTGTCGGCTTATCCTGGGGTAAGACATCCTTTTGCACTCTCCGCATAGTGGCCATTGTAAAACAGTTAAGTGAAGCTTGTCCGTGAAAAGGGGCTTCCCATTCCATTTGGTCCACTTTATCAAATTTATTTCTCTTTTTATTATCAGGCCTAATTTTGCTCCGGGGCGTGTCCAGGTCCTGATCCATGTTCCCACTTGTGGGTGTTCCCTCATGTGCTATGCTACACCTTTCTACAAAATTTTCAATGTCCCATCTTGCTTTGGGCCAATAATAATTGTGAGCCACCTTTTGAATGATGGTACCTATCTTCTCATGGTCCCCATCTGGTTTCACATGTAGGCTCCTTATTAATTCTGTCCTGTATCTTTTTGGAAGAACCAGCTGTCCGTGACCATTGGATCTAGTTCCGGCCTTCCTATACATCAACTTGTTTTTCATGTAAAAATCTCCCTTGCCTGGAGTTGTATGACAAGTTGACAATTTTCTGAAACAAGGCTTGAGTGTTTTATCCCCAGCCTGTGCCTTCCTCATCTCTTCTGGAGTGGTATCTAACATAATATCCTCCTCCTGTCTTGAGGTCGACCTGACCTGAAGGGTTGCCATATACACAGGTTTCCTTCTGCAACGGTCGTGTCATGATTGTCCATCTGACAATTCTTACACCACCTTTTTCCTTGGTTGAAAGATTTTCTTTCATCATATTTCCTTTCATCGAATTGTGGGAATTTATTTTTATTTTCATACCGTGGCCTATCAAATTGGTGCTTACCTTTATTTTGATCCCTAGGATCAAATTTATTAAAGTTCTGTGGTGCCCTAAAGTTGTCCACCTGTTTCTTTTTATTACCTGTTACCTCTGCTTGAGCTGCTTGATACCTTTCAGCAACATTTAGCAACTCATCCAGCCTCTCTGCACCTTGTTCCATGAGAAACTTTCTCATACGTGGTAGCTAATAGTTCGTACCTATTTATATAGCTCTCAATATCATCGTCTTTCTCAACAAAATGATCTAAATGAAAGTTCATAGCTGAGATTGAGGCTCCTTGAGTAACCGTAGCATCAGAGGCAAAGGGGCTGGCACCATTTTCAGGAGCATGGCCTTGAAACTCAAACTCCCTTAGTCGTAACTCATGTTCCCTTTGTAATCTCTTCTCCTCCTTTTCTGCTTCCCTTTCTGCAGCTTGTCTTCTTTCCTCGGCTTCTCTTTCTGCAGCTAATCTTTTGTCTTCTCTTTCTGCCTCCAATTTCTTAGCCTCAGCCTCAATCTGCAACCTCTTAGTCTCAGCCTCAGCTTGCAACCTCTTAGTCTCAGCCTCTAACTTTCTTTCGGCTTCTTTTTCTAATCTTCTTTCTTCGCGTTCAATAAATTTGTCACATTCCGTTGTGACATAGGCAACCATAACTTGCCCATCTAATCCTAACTCTTTTGCAGTCTGAACCGCAGCAGATCGAAATTTGGCCAGGTCCGCCATTGTCTATCAGGTAACTTAATACAATGTCTAACCAACAATTCAATCTCTAATGGACAAAACAGGCACCGTGAGCTCAACCTTATTTAATTCCACCCAAGGATACCTTTTAATTCTTATATTCCCTGAAGTGAATTACCCCCAATATTTTTAATAGTTAAAGATTCAAAATCCCGAGAGCGAGACCCCAATATATGTGGTGAAGTGGGATGTTATAAATATTTATAGGGGACTTAGTGTACTGACTGAGATCAGCTGTGAAGGTATCTATATCTATTAAAAGTAGTGTATTATAGATAACCTTACTTGCTACCACATATCTCTTTATCTCAGTCAGAATTATTCTGGAATAGTGTGATGCTACGTTATGTGTCTAGGGTATGAGTATGGTGAAGTGTAAGTCACAACAACAGACAGATAAACAATTTAATTTAATCCACTACTCTTGACAACACTGTGACACTCACATACATATAACACTCTACAAAGATATCTTAAAAGAGTCACTGATGAACTTTCAAATAACAATATGTATTCATTACTGGCATGAAGGAATATGTGTCCTGATTCAACTACAAGGGAATCAGGAATCACAATCAATTTAAATTACAAGTTATGTACAGAATGTATTTAATATGAATATTGTAGTGACATATATTATTACAAATGTTCTATGTGTGTCAGTTGTGTAGTAGTAAAATGAGGTAATACTGGTTTTGTTTTGTTCAAGCTCTGTTGGTATTGGTCATCATGACTTCAATAGTTTGTCTTTAGGGACTATTATTGGAGATGTTCACAGTTCCTGATTTTAAGACAAGTAAATTCCCCTCTGAATAGTATTTTTATAAAGTTATTTCAAGATGAGGGGACATAATGTTGAGCTCAGCTGGCCAACTCTGCTTATCTTTAGTGATGGCGGCAGGAAAGGACTCCTCTGCTCGAATTCTCCTCTGGGCTCAGGAGACACCTCCCTGATAGCTAAAAAGACCAAGGAGTATGCTGTCCGACTCTGGATTCAGCAAATCTCTGACCAGATGCTGCTCACTACCATCAAGACCACTGTCCCTGAAATCAAGAAGGATGTACCTTCTACTTCATAACTAATTTATATTCTTTTTTACACTGATCACAATACAGCACAAACATTGCGTTCAGAGCGTTAGGCCAACAGTCAGCTTCATTTGAAATACTTTATTCCAGTATTACCCTTCTTAATGGTTACTACGCCTCTGCACTTCCAGCATTATTTCTTTCTAGTCCATCATCCAGGTGTCAGTGTACTATTTGGCCATTCCATGCCGTTTTACTTCTCTCCGACACCCTCTGTTCAGGCTGGAGCATTATAGGCTTTACCTCACGTTTGCCACTGAACTACACATATATATACAGGCATAAATCAACAATTCTCATTCAATTTTTCATTAAAAGATACTGAATGGTTCAAGCTTACCACAATTTCATGGAAATAAACACAGATACGTTGATTAGCAATGAATTCTGGCACAAACTGGCACAAATTCCGTTCTGCCTATGTTCCAGGCTTTTATTTTAGCAAAAATGTGAGCTAGCTTCAACGTACTGTCGCTTTATCAAGCTTATTTGAATTAGTGGTCTCGAACTAACGCTCCCAAGTGTGTATATCAGCGAGACTGGCCAATGAGCCACGTTTCGACAAGTGTTTGAAAAAATGTTATCTTTTCCCGTCTCCCCTAACAACCAAGATAGTATTTATAGCCCGACCAATCGTGGTTAGGCTTTCATTTGTTGCGCTCCAATCAATTTGAAGTTTACATTGTAGGCTATTTCTGTAACGTAAATTTTTTCAAACACGTTAAAAAAAAATCTTATGAGCAGAAATGATTTTATGCTGTCAGGCACCCCCAATATTTTATTTTGGGTATAATTTATTAATTCCTGGACTATTTGCGTAACGTTTTACATATTATTTGTCAGCAAACCCTAAGGAACCCAAAAATACTAATTTAAAGGAGCTACGTGGCTGCGTTCAAAATATGCAATTTCTTCTATCTCCTGTTTAGAAGATGTGCTGTCTGGGTACTGTTATGTGTTCAAACGTAAACCCATATAATGTTGTCTTTTCTAATAAGAGTCTGTTATGATTTATAAACCTAACTCTGGGAAAGGGTAGTGTATTTTATCACTGTCCGTCTGAAAAAAAATTAGTGCATGTAGACTTACACGCGTGATAGTAGTAATTGTGTATCGCGCGAAGCGGGTTTAGTGTTCGGCTTTCTGCCTCTCCCTTCTCTTTTTATCCCTTTAGTCCATCTGTTCGTTCGTTTTGGTAACGCAGTATAATTAATGTTAGGGTTAATTTAGGTCATAACGCAGTACGTCTCAATGCTTTTCCAAGAAATACAGCACACGTTTCATTGAAGAAGGCGGGTAATAATACAGTAAGCTTTACTATCAACGTGAAAGCGTTACAATTGGCAGACGAAGCAGAAAACAAGGGGGATTTCGAGTACATTCTTTGTGACAGCACTGTTATTTTTCCATTGCTCTTCTCTTTATTAATTTTATTTGTTAGGCTTCATATTTACCTAATAATTTATATATGTGGATTAGAATATTTCATGACAATGACATCGTGGGGTGACCAGATTTCCACACGAACCACAGTGCGGGGTAATTGTTTGTTTAACCTCTCCGTTGTTCGTAGTAAATTTCACCATTCATTAAAATGGAATTTTCATTTGTATTTTTTGAACAGAGGTGACTTCTTGATATGGGTCAGCGCTCCTGTTTACGTTAACGGCTGTTTACGGTAGCGGCAAGAATATAGGTCAACATTGTGCCCGAGCGAGTGTTTTCTCAAGCAGAACATATCAGCGTGCTAACCATGATTCGACGTTTTACCCCTAGTGTTTATGAGATGTCGGCAAGACCTATGGAGATTTTTGTTTGCGTTTGATTTTTTGTTTTGTTTGTTTATTAGGACAGTAGATGTTAATGTATTCTATTGCATAGATCATTATAGGTTGTTATATTATGATCATCATCTTTACGCATCATTTGATGTCTATTGTTTTTCTTGATATGTATGACTGTTTTAATTATAAATTAGTTCATTTCGATGCTATTTTTATACTATTGTGTTTTGGATAATATGTAGTGTGTTAGATGGTAGTGACGTGTTGTTTACTATTCATGAATGCAATGAGCAGATTTATATTTAACCTTACTGGTTACAAACTTATGCCTATTTTTTATACTCTGGTGTAGAACTTGCAGTTTTTTTTTTGGTTTTGGTTTTACAGATGTGTTGGGTAGAATAGTTTTGTACATGATGAGTTTGCCAGCCCTATGCCCATACTCAATAGTTATAATGTTACAATAGTTACTTTTAATATATCAGGTGGAGATAGATATAAATTTATAACTAAATAACACTGTAGCTAAGCTGAACGTGATTGTCAGCCGGAAATATTTAAAAGTTTAAATTGAGCTGTATAGAGAAAATTAACAGCGGTTGCTGATATTGTTATTTGATTGAGAAATCTAGAGATCTGATTTAAGCACTTGCTTAACATACATTACGTTGTTTTCATGTATTTGCAAACTTGTATTTTGGTAATAGTGTGTTTTTCTATGTGTTTCTCTGTGACGTATTTTAAAAAAAAAAACTTACACGTGTTGTGTAGTGTTTGCTTAGATGCAGGAATTGTTATATGTCTCTCATTTTGCTAAAGCTAGTTTTTTGTTAATTTGTTAATTATAGATTTGAATTAATTAAATTAAAATACTATTTTTATGTAACTTAGCATTACGAAATATTTTTGTACTGTATTTTTTGGAAAATATTTTTTTTTTCCAGACATTGTAATTTTTTATTTTTGGTTTTGTGTGTGCTTAGCGTTTGACTATGTGCTATGTTTGATATGTAGAATAATGTTAGTTCTTTAAAGAAAGTTTTTTTTGTTTTTTGGATGTTATGTTGTATTAGCGCTTGATTGTGCGTTGTTCGAACTTGGTTATAGCAATGCTATCACTTTTTTGTGTGGTGTCGATAATTTATTGTTGATTATGTATAACTTGTATAACTTGTTTAAATTACTGATTATGTTTTGTTTAGTTATAAACTATTTTTTTGTAGTATTAGTATAGGAATACTTTGTTATTTTCTTTTGTGCTTTTCGATCGTGTTTGTATGTATTTTGAAATACGTTGTTGATCTAAATTGTTATTAGTATATATTTTTACCAACGTTCTCTATATTCATACCTTTTGCTTTCTATCTGTCTTTGTTGATTATTCTTCATTCCATTCCTTCTTTTCTATTGTCTTTTCAGTATGGTTTCATATTTTGTTTACATTTCGTGCTTTATTTACGTTTCACTTCATTTTCCTTGTATACTTCTTCTTTCGCTTCTTAAACTTTCATTCTATGTATTGTTACTTTAATGGTATAACTTAATATATTGTAGCTACTTGTGATATTTGTAATTATTTTACATATAACAAATTGTTTGAATGTAATATTATTGTTTTTTCCTCATATTCTAATTTCATACTTACTTTTATTACGGATCATTTTTTCGTTTGCTTGATCTTGTCTTTTCTTGTACTATCGGTTGTTTCCTATTTAGTTGTTCTGTATTCACTTAACTTGGTTTTGTAATGCATTATTTTTGGTATGCTTAATTGATTACATTGGATACTTCATTTTTACATTTCACTTAATGCTTATATTTTGGAGATGTCTTATTTTAACTTAACTTAAGGTAATTCTTATACGCATGTGTTAGAGATTCATTGTCCTCTTAATTTTTTTTGGTTTTGGGGGATGTATTTGTCAAAAAATTGATAGAATCAATTTTTTTCTCTGGGGGTGAGGTAAGATGTAACGAACAGTTTTAGTGTAAGGGGAAGTAAACTGGAGTATGTTAGTAGTTGAAATAGATTTTGAGTTATAGCACTTAGTTGCTTGTTAGCTATCGAATTATTTAGAGAGTATCTCGTGATAGTTTCGAGAGACAGATTACAGACAGCGTGAAAAGCGCTGATATATTTATTCTGTAATGTTTGAGCGGAGTGAGAATAGCTCGCGGCTAGGAGCAGATGATTGATTGACTGAGTTGTGTTGACCGTGAGGAAGTCTCGTGACTGCTTTTGAGCGGGACGAGTGTGTTATCTAGGGAGAGTGTTCCGGGCGTTTTGACCGGGTAGGAAGACAGTGTTTTTGGGAAGTGTGAAATGCCTGTACAGTGCTGAATTTAAAATGTCGACGGATTTTTCGCTGTGGGTACAGCGTAGTATGAAACTGCAGTTTTGATTATTGTGGAAATGTTTATAACTGCAGTGTGCAGTCTTTAAAGGCCATTATCTCCTGTGTGAGGAGTCTTGATTAATAAGAGTACTTTAGGCCATGAATCATGATAGCTCCTGTGAGAGGATTGTTATTGAGGATTCTTTATAGCGCTGAGTTTAATAAGAGTACTTTAGGCCATGAATCATGATAGCTCCTGTGAGAGGATTGTTATTGAGGATTCTTTATAGCGCTGAGTTTAATAAGAGTACTTTAGGCCATGAATCATGATATCATTGTAGCTGCCGGGTGCGCAGTATTATGTGGTAATTTATATCTTGTGTTGTGCTGTGAACGGTATTCTATTATTATTTCGTATCAATGTGTTGTGACGTGAATAAACCCATATGAAATGTTACCAGTCGTTTACAACCCTTCATGACTCGTGTGTATGCACCTGTGGCGTGAACGACTAAACCAACACACGCACTCAATATTATAAGTGTGACAGGGAACTTAACACGTATTGAGAAATAGCCCCGGAGTGGGCGTGGTCTATCTGTATCGAGAACCTGTGCATCGCTTACCAGTAGACTTCTACAGTGTTTGCCTGTGTGGCGTATATGTATTTATCAAATGTAGACATTACCAGATCCACAACACAGCAGCAACGTTAGCAGATAATCAATAAGACACCCTTACCGTACCATACACCAATCCTTTGTATCAGTTTCAGTGACAGCCATGATTGACTTTCACGTGCTTGACGGAGGTACAACAGTAATGACCTCCCGGATTTTCCTATTATCTTTACGGGGGTGCAACACTAACCTTTGAGGTGAAGACAGGAGTACGACAGGGATGCCCCTTATCAACCACTCTATTTTTAACAGTCATAGACTGGGTGATGCACCAGACAACAGAGGGCAGTCCAAGAGGAATAAGATGGACTACATTTTCTACATTGGAAGATCTGGAATATGCAGATGACATTGCACTACTAGCACATTCACATCAACACATCCAGGAAAAAACGGATAGACTTAATAAGTATAGCCAGCAGGTGGTCTTGAACATCAATCTAAAGAAGACATACATCATAACGCTAAATGTGAACAGCCCTGAGCCCATATCAGTAAGGAATCAGCAACTGGAACAGACAGACACCTTCACATACCTGGGATGCATAGTAACACCAGACGGTGGAGCAAACAAAGACATCAACAACAGAATGAACAAAGCAAGAACAGCCTTTTTTAGTCTAAACAACATCTGGAAGTCATCTCAGTACAACACAAGCACAAAATTAAGATTATATCAGAGCTGTGTGCTTTCTGTGCTTCTCTATGGTCCGGAATGCTGGAGAGTTACAGAGAAGGAAATGTCGAAATTGTCCTCTTTTCACACAACATGCCTAAGAAAAATTCTCAGAATCTTTTGGCCGAATACCATCACCAACCAAGATCTGCTTACTCGGAGCAAGCAAGAGGACATGCACACCATCATAGCTGGCAGACGCTGGAGCTGGGTTGGCCATGTCCTCAGAAGTGACCCCGATGCCATCACAAGAACAGCTATGCTATGGACCCCTGAAGGAAAACGAAAGAGAGGCCGACCAAAGACAACTTGGCGGAGGACTGTGGAGGCTTAGATGCAAAGAATGAACCAGAGTTGGGGCACTGTACGAAGGATGGCCACCGATCGAGCAAAGTGGAATCAATTTGTTGTTGCCCTACAAGACGCCACAAGGCGTGATGGCCACTGACTGCTTTGACGGTCGGCGGCTATAAATCAAAGAAGAAGAAGACTCCGCAGGGAACGGAAAAGAAATTGTGTGAATGAATTAAGATGTGTCTGAATGATGAATGAAGTGACTTCTACCATGATCGTGTGATTAACATAGTGTCGTGTGTGGTAAGTGCCCATGTAGTTTATGTGGTCTCTGGAGAGATAAAGAAAAAGTAGAACGTCTGCCCCCTCAAGCATGTGGTACAAGGTGATTAATATGACGTTGGGCATGGGGCTGGCAATCTCATCATGTAAAATACGTTGCCTCAAACCACTGCTGCAAGAACATGTGAATGTTTGGTACAGGCTTCTTGTAAGGGAACCAGCTGTAGTGGTGGTGGTGGTGAGAAGTGTATTGAAACATTATGATTATGGCATAATTACAAGAGTTTTATTTATCACAGTGAGTGGATTGATACTGTACTGGTGGGTTGATACTGTACTGGTGGATTGATACTGTACTGGTGGGTTGATATTATACTGGTGGATTGATACTGTAATGGTGGGTTGATACTGTACTGGCGGGTTGATACTGTACTGGTGGATTGATACTGTACTGGTGGATTGATACTGTACTGGCGGGTTGATATTATACTGGTGGATTGATACTGTAATGGTGGGTTGATACTGTACTGGTGGATTGATATTGTACTGGTGAGTTGATACTGTACTAGTGGATTGATACTGTACTGGTGGGTTGATACTGTACTCTTCTTCTTCTTCTTCTTCCATCCTTAGCCACCAACCGGCAAAGCAGTATGTGGCCAGTACGCCTAGTGGCGTCTTAGGGCAACAACAAATTGATCAATCTATCGCTGTTTCCACCACGCCTAGTGGCGTCTTTGTGGAACAGAAACAGACCAAACAATCTATCGTTGTTTCCGTAATCAGATTGGTTGGCAAGCAGGTGATCAGCCCACTGTGCGAAGTTTTTACGGGATGGGGTAAACAGCCCCATGCCCAACCCTCCTTAGTCGCTTTTTACGACATGCGTGGTAGGGTGCAGTGTTACTATTCTTTGCTCCCCTTTCGGGCCCCGGCAACACACGGGTGTGATACTGTACTGGCGGGTTGATATTATACTGGTGGATTGATACTGTAATGGTGGGTTGATACTGTACTGGTGGATTAATACTGTACTGGTGAGTTGATACTGTACTAGTGGATTGATACTGTACTGGTGGGTTGATACTGTACTGGCGGGTTGATATTATACTGGTGGATTGATGCTGTACTAGTGGATTGATACTGTACTGGTGAGTTGATACTGTACTAGTGGATTGATACTGTACTGGTGAGTTGATACTGTACTAGTGGATTGATACTGTACTGGTGGATTGATGCTGTACTAGTGGATTGATACTGTAGTTGTGGATTGACACTGCTATAGACCTTCAGTATAAGGATGAGATAATTAATAGGTTTACAAGATGACACTGCATGGCTGAGTACTCTTACCTGGGCAAATGCCAGAAAAAACAATTTCTCTAGAGTGTAATTTGGAAATCCTGCAGGAATTTTTTCTGTGCCCTTCAGTGCCATTTTGGCTTTGTAGGCCTGGAAATAATGGTTAACGGAGTTTAGTCAAATAATTCATTAAACACACATTGTTTTAAATAAAAAGAATCCAAGTGGCACTGTTGAACTGTTAAATGTTTCCGGTGCTGCGAAAATATTTCATAAATGTGTGAGCATAATGTCAGCAAACTCTCATATCATAATATAGACAAATTGTCAATAAACTTTCAGGTTAAAATAAAGATATATTGTCAGCAGACTCTCATGTCACAATATAGACAGATTGTCAGCAGACTCTCATGTCACAATATAGATAGATTGTCAGCAGACTCTCATGTCATAATATAGACAGATTATCAGCAAACTCTCGTGTCATAATATAGACAGATGCAGACTCTCATGTCATAATATAGAAATATTATTAGCAAACTCTCATGTCATGATATAGACAGATTGTCAACAGACTCTCATGTCATAATATAGATAGATTGTCAGCAAACTCTCATATCATAATATAGACAGATTGTCAGCAAACTCTCATGTCATAATATAGACAGATTGTCAACAGACTCTCATGTCATAATATAGACATATTGTCAGCAAACTCTCATGTCATAATATAGACAGATTGTCAGCAAACTCTCATGTCATAATATAAACAGATTGTCAAGAAACTCTCATGTCATAATATAGACAGATTTTCAGCAGACTATCAGGTCATAATACAGACAGATTGTCAGCAGTCTATTAGGTCCTAATATAGACAGATTGTCGGCAAACTACTAGGTCTTAATATAGACATATAAGTTTATAAACTAATAAAACGGTATTGAATCAGTTTTACAAATAACAGTTCACATGAGACAAGGGACGTTTCGGGTTTTACCCTTCATCAGCCACAGTTACAAATAGGTGACAACGACAAGAATTACATATAGATACTACAAAAACATATGATGATGAGAAACGTACAGAAAATGAGCGATACAAGCAGATGAAAAAAATAAACAACCACAGTGATGAGCGAAAAATGAACAATAATAATACAATAAAATCGTAATACCTGAAAGAAATACCGAAACAAGAAAGTAAATATTCAACGAAACGAAAAAATGAATAAACAAAACTTTCGAACAAGTAAAAGGTCACTTAGCTAGATCGGAAGATGCTTGGAATAAAACACTGAGGCACTTTATCAAAGAAATCCCGTATCAAAGGAAATGACGTATAAGATCGCGACAATAAGATACGAAACGAACCAAAACAAAAACATAAGAAGACAGATCGGAAAAAATAACGAAGAATGAAAAAGAGAGAAAAAAACCACCAGAATTTATGCAAAATGATGTTGTATATTTAAACCGCCGGGAGCTAGAACACCCATTTTAAAAATAAGGCGATTCTCCAACGAAAAGCGAGTCTTGTCATTACCGGCACATGAACGCAGGGCAGTTACATGTATATCGGAATTACCTGAATGGTCCGGTCTATTGAAATGAAGGGCCACCGGTAAATGTTTGTCCTGATAGATGTCATTCAAGTGCTCACGAAACCTAAATGCCAAACGCCTACCAGTTTCACCAATATAGGTCATGCCACATCTCTTGCAGATAATAGCATAAATCAGGTTTCTGGATTCGCACGTAAAAGACTCTCTAATGATAAATTTTTCTTTAGGAAAAGTGACTGTCTGAGTTTGGAGTACAAACGGACAGGTCTTGCATATCCGGCGTTGGCACGGTTTAGTACCAAAGTAAGATGGGCTAGTGTGGTGAAGTGGGATGTTATAAATATTTATAGGGGACTTAGTGTACTGACTGAGATCAGCTGTGAAGGTATCTATATCTATTAAGAGTAGTGTATTATAGATAACCTTACTTGCTACCACATATCTATATATCTCAGTCAGAATTATTCTGGAATAGTGTGATGACTACGTTATGTGTCTAGGGTATGTGTATGATGAAGTGTAAGTCACAACAACAGACAGATAAACAATTTAATTTAATCCACTACTCTTGACAACACTGTGACACTCACATACATATAACACTCTATGAGAATATCTTAAGGAGTCACTGATAACTTTTCAAATAACAATATGTATTCATTGTTGTTATAAAGGTATATGTGTCCTGATTCAAATACAAAGGAACCAGGGATCACAATCAATTTTAATTACAAGTATATGTACAGACTTTATCAATATGAATATTGTAGTGACATATATTATTAAAAATATCCTATGTGTGTCAGTTGTGTAGTAGTAATATGAGGTAATACTGGTTTTGTTTTGTTCAAGCTCTGTTGGTATTTGTCATCATGACTTCAATAGTTTGTCTTTTGGGACTAGTATTGGAGATGTTCTCAGTTCCTGATATTAAGACAATTAAATTCCCCTCTGAATGTTATTTTTACAAAGTCATTTCAAGATGAGGGGACATAATGTTGAGCTCAGCTGGCCAAATCAGCTTATCTTGCGTGATGGCGGCAGGAAAGGACTCCTCTGCTCGAATTCTCCCCTGGGCTCTGGAGACACCTCACTGATAGCTAAAAGGACCAAGGAGTATGCTGTCCGACTCTGGATTCAGCAAAGCTCTGACCAGGTGCTGCTCAGTACCATCAAGACCACGGTCCCTGTAAACAAGAAGGATGTACCTTCTACTTCATAACTAACTTATACTCTCTTTTTACACTGATCACAATACATCACAAACATTGAGTTCAGAGCGTTAGGCCAACTATCAGCTTCATGTGAAATACTTTATTCCAGCATTAACCTCCTTAATGGTTACCACGCCTCTGCACTTCCAGCATTATTTCTTTCTAGTCAATCATCCAGGTGTCAGTGTACTATTTGGCCATTCCATGCCGTTTTACTTTCCTCCGACACCCTCTGTTCAGGCTGGAGCATTATAGGCTTTATCTCCTGTTTGCCACTGAACTACACATATATATACAGGCATAAATTAACAATTCACATTCAATTTTCATTAAAAGATACTGAATGGTTCAAGCTTACCACAATTCATAGAATAAACACAGATACGTTGATTAGCAATGAATTCTGGCACATTTACTGGCACAAATTCCCATCTGCTTATGTTCCAGGCTTTTATTTAGCAAAAATATGAGCTGGCTTCAACGCACTGATTCTTTATCAAGCTTATTTAAACAAGTGGTTTCGAACTAACGCTCCTAAGTGATTATATCAGCGAGTCTGGCCAATCGAGCCACGTTTCGACAAGTGTTTGAAAAAATGTTACCTTCCTACGTCTCCCTAACAACCAAGATAGTATTTATAGCCCGACCAATCGTGGTTAGTCTTTCATTTGTTGCGCTCCAATCAATTTGGAGTTTACATGGTAGGCTATTTCTGTAACGTAAGGTTTTTTCAAACACGTTATAAAAAAAATTTTATGAGCAGAAATGATTCCATGTTGTCAGGCATCCCCACTATTTTATTTTGGTTATAATTTATTAATTCCTGGACTATTTGCGTAACGTTTTACATATTCTTTGTCAGCAAGCCCTAAGGAACCCAAATATCCAAATTTAAAAGAGCTACGTGGCTGCGTTCAAAATATGCAATTCCTTCTACCTCCTGTTTCGAAGATGTGCTGTCTGGGTACTGTAATGTTTTCAAACGTAAACCCATATAATGTTATCTTTCCTAATAAGCGTTTTTTTTATGATTTTAAAACCTAACTCTGGGAAGGGTAGTGAATTTATCACTGTCCGTCCGAAAAAGTTAGTGCTTGTAGCCTAACACGCGTGATAGTAGTAATTGTGTATCGCGCGACGCGGGTTGGGGTGGCATTAATAGCGAGACGCGTGTTTAGTGTTCGGCTTTCTGCCTCTCCCTTCTCGCTATCCTTTAGTCCATCTGTCTTTTGTTTTTGGTAACATAGTGTAGAAAAAGACATGAATGGAATTTAAAATTTAGGTCAACTTGCATATTTCAAGGTTTTTCTTAGAAAGGCAGCACATTTTATTGTGTGTTTGGGAAACGCGTGTATGTTGCAGAAGGCCTTTAATATCAACGTGAAAGCGTTACAATTTGCCGACGAAGTAGAAAACAAGGGGAATTTCGAGTACCTTCTTTGTGACAGCACTGTTATTTACCATTGCTCTTTTCTTTATTAATTTTATTTGTTAGGCTTCATATTTACCTAATAATTTATATATGTGGATTAGAATATTCCACGACACCTCCCCTCTTAAAACAGACATTATATGTCAGTCCTTTATTCTATATTCACATAGAGAAATTTATTATTATTTCTGGGGTTTACGGTGATTCTCATCACACGGATGGCGGCTTAAAAAATCCGCTCCCAAATTGGTTTTTCCAGATATATACTCAATGCTAAAATTATATGGAGCCAAAAGTAAAGACCATCGGAGTAACCTAGAGTTCTCATGCTTAGCCTGTGCTAGAAACGATAAAGGTTTGTGGTCTGTTTGCAACTTAAATGCCTTCCCATATAGATAAATATTGAATTTCTTTATCGCCCATATTACTGCAAGACATTCTTTTTCGCTAGTTGAGTAGTTGATTTCAGCTTTATTCAACTTTCTGCTAGCATATGCCACTGGGCTTAATTCCCCATCCAATGCATCTGATTTCTGTAGTAGAGTTGCACCTAACCCAATATTACTTGCATCCGTCCTTACTATGAATTCTTGACTTAAGTCACGTAATTTCAAAATGGTTTTACTTGTGAGCTTTTCCTTCAATTCTTGGTAAGTCATTTCACATTGTGGTGTCCATGTAATGCGATCTGGATGTCCTTTACGTGTCAATTCAGTTAACGGTGCACATATGGAATTAAAGTTTTTGATATACTTCTGGTAGAAACCACATAATGAGACAAAGGATCTCACGTCCTTCTTGGTTTGTGGTCTCGGGGCTTTCTGTAGTTTCTCTAAATTCTTTGGGTCAGGGGTCATGTTTCCCTGATAAACTGTGTGTCCCAAAAATTCCAATTCTTTACATCCAACGCAACATTTGGTGGGTCGGGCTGTTAAATTTGCCTCCCTAAGTCGATTAAACAGCATGTTCAGAGAGTCAGTGTGTTCCTCAAATGTTTCTGTGGCTATCAGGATATCATCCATAAAATTTGTTATACAGGGATTATTCAGAGGATCCAATAATTTTCTCATCATTCTAGAGAAGACACTAGGCGCATTCTTCAATCCAAATGGCAATCTATTAAACTCATAGTGTCCTTCTGAGGTACTAAAAGCTAGGTATGGTCTAACCTCAGGCTTTACTGGAATCTGATAGTATCCTTTACTCAGATCCACTTTTGAGAAATATTTAGCTTTATTTAGCCTGGCAAACAGCTGATTTGTATCCGGCAATGGATCCACCTGTCCTTCTGTAATAGCATTCAGTCTCCTGTAATCTATACAGAGTCTATGTTCTCCAGAGGGCTTCCTTAAGAGTACCACACCGGAACTATACGAAGACTCACTGTGCGAAATAATTCCTTCCTTCAATAGATAGTCTATCTCTTCCTTCAAAGCTTTCTCCTTAGCAAACGGAATCGAATATGGTTTCATACAGACAGGTGTGGAGTCTATTAGTTTCATATCATATTCCAATAGGTTTGTATGCCCTGGTCGGTCTGTTAACACCTCTGCATGATTATTTAGAACCTGTTGCACTCTCTCTTTCTGAGTTTTCGTTAAATGTGTACTGATTTTCACTTGTGCTGCTGTCTCACAGGGGTGTAATGGATATTCAAATGATGAAAGTGGTTCCTTTTTCATCTCCATGGCGATGGACAAGGTCAACAAGTGTGTCTCTTCCTGATGTTCTCTTTCCAAATATTTCTTCAGGAGATTCACATGATAGATTTTTTCTTTCCCCTTCTTATCTATCTTATAATTTGTTCTAGACACCTTCTCTAGAACTGTATATGGACCCTGCCATCCAATTTGTAACTTATTCTGACTCCCGGGCAAAAGAAGCAGTACTTTCTCTCCCACAGTCAAATTTCTGTCTTTCGCCTTCCTGTTATAATAGGCAGCATGTTTCTTCCTGGCTTGTTTCAAATTTTCATTGGCAAGTTTCCAACCAGTTTTTAAACGAGTGGTCAGCTCATTCACATATTGGTATGAAGATGTAATGTTTTCCTCTGCCTTTTCATCAGTCCACGTTCTTAACATAGCTACATATGGACCTTTAATTGTGTGGACCTATTTGTCCATGCACCGGTATGGTCTCTTCCACTCGAAGCTTTATAGTGATGATTTTTCCTCCCAGAATTATCATTCACAAAACGACCGCTACCAATTTTTCTTGTCTTGGGGCTTTCTCCCCTCTTAAAATTCTTGATGAGAGATTTCCTCTCTACATCCTCTTCCTCCAGTTTGTTTAAGTCCGATTGAGGGATTGTCGGCTTATCCTGGGGTAAGACATCTTTTTGCACTCTCCGCATAGTGGCCATTGTAAAACAGTTAAGTGAAGCTTGTCCGTGAAAAGGGGCTTCCCATTCCATTTGGTCCACTTTATCAAATTTATATCTCTTTTTATTATCAGGCCTAATTTTGCCCCGTGGCGTGTCCCGGTCCTGATCAATGTTCCCACTTGTGGGTGTTCCTTCATGTGCTATGCTACACCTTTCTACAAAATTCTCAATGTCCCATCTTGCTTTGGGCCAATAATAATTGTGAGCCACCTTTTGAATGATGGTACCTATCTTCTCATGGTCCCCATCTGGTTTCACATGTAGGCTCCTTATTAAGTCTGCCCTATATCTTTTTGGATGAACCAGCTGTCCGTGACCTTTGGATCTAGTTCCGGCCTTCCTATATATCAGTTTGTTTTTCATGTAAAAATCTCCCTTGCCTGGAGTTGTATGACAAGTTGACAATTTTCTGAAACAAGGCTTGAGTGTTTTATCCCCAGCCTGTGCCTTCCTCATCTCTTCTGGAGTGGTATCTAACATAATATCCTCCTCCTGTCTTGAGGTCGACCTGACCTGAAGGGTTGCCATATACACAGGTTTCCTTCTGCAACGGTCAGTGTCATGATTGTTCATCTTACAATTTTTACACCACCTTTTTCCTTGGTTGAAAGATTTTCTTTCATCATATTTCCTTTCATCGAATTGTGGGAATTTATTTTTATTTTCATACCGTGGCCTATCAAACTGGTGCTTACTTTTGTTTTGATCTCTAGGATCAAATTTATTAAAGTTCTGTGGTGCCCTAAAGTTATCCACTTGTTTCTTTTTATTACCTGTTACCTCTGCTTGAGCTGCTTGATACCTTTCAGCAACATTTAGCAACTCACCCAGCCTCTCTGCACCTTGTTCCATGAGAAACTTTCTCAGGTCTGGAGCCATGGACTCTCTTAATTGCTCTATAAGGACCATTTCCTTAAGATCTTGGGTTTTCCCCAGAGAAGTCCATTTCTCCAAGTATGTCTCTATTCGTGCAGAGAACTGGTGATAGGTTTCACCTGACAGTAGTTTAGCATTCCTAAATTTTTTCCTATAAAATTCTGCATTCTTTTCATACCTTAACAAAAGAGCCTGCTTTAGCATGTCATAATTTTCCTGATCACCTCTGCTCATTTTTGCAAAAACTTCATAAGCGGCCCCACGAAGTCCCTGAGATAACTTTAAGCTCCACCTTTCTCTCTCTAACCCATACGTGGTAGCTAATAGTTCATATCTATTTATATAGCTCTCAATATCATCGTCTTTCTCAACAAAATGATCTAAATGAAAATTCATAGCTGAGGTTGAGGCTCCTTGAGTAACCGTAGCATCAGAGGCAAAGGGACTGGCACCATTTTCAGGAGCATGGCCTTGAAACTCAAACTCCCTTAGTCGTAACTCATGTTCCCTTTGTAATCTTTTATCTTCTGCTTCCCTTTCTGCAGCTAATTTCCTCTCTTCCCTTTCTGCAGCTAATTTCTTCTCTTCCCTTTCTGCAGCTAATTTCTTCTCTTCCCTTTCTGCAGCTAATTTCTTCTCTTCCCTTTCTGCAGCCAATTTCTTCTCTTCCCTTTCTGCAGCCAATCTTCTGTCTTCTCTTTCTGCCTCCAATTTCTTAGCCTCAGCCTCAATCTGCAACCTCTTAATTTCCCTTTCAGCCTCTAACCTTCTTTCGGCTTCAAACCTTCTTTCTTCGCGTTCAATAAATTTGTCACATTCCGTAGTGACATAGGCAACCATAACTTGCCCATCTAATCCTAACTCTGTTGCAGTCTGAACAGCAGCAGATCGAAATTTGGCCAGGTCCGCCATTGTCTATCAGGTAAATTTCTACAATGTCTAACCAACAATTTAATCTCTAAATATATCTAATGGACAACACAGGCACCGTGAGCTCAACCTTATTCAATTCCACCCAAGGATACCTTTTAATTCTTATATTCCCTGAAGTGAATTACCCCCAATATTTTTAATAGGTAAAGATTCAAAATCCCAAGAGCGAGACCCCCAATATATGTGGTGAAGTGGGATGTTATAAATATTTATAGGGGACTTAGTGTACTGACTGAGATCAGCTGTGAAGGTATCTATATCTATTAAGAGTAGTGTATTATAGATAACCTTACTTGCTACCACATATCTATATATCTCAGTCAGAATTATTCTGGAATAGTGTGATGACTACGTTATGTGTCTAGGGTATGTGTATGATGAAGTGTAAGTCACAACAACAGACAGATAAACAATTTAATTTAATCCACTACTCTTGACAACACTGTGACACTCACATACATATAACACTCTATGAGAATATCTTAAGGAGTCACTGATAACTTTTCAAATAACAATATGTATTCATTGTTGTTATAAAGGTATATGTGTCCTGATTCAAATACAAAGGAACCAGGAATCACAATCAATTTTAATTACAAGTATATGTACAGACTTTATCAATATGAATATTGTAGTGACATATATTATTAAAAATATCCTATGTGTGTCAGTTGTGTAGTAGTAATATGAGGTAATACTGGTTTTGTTTTGTTCAAGCTCTGTTGGTATTTGTCATCATGACTTCAATAGTTTGTCTTTTGGGACTAGTATTGGAGATGTTCTCAGTTCCTGATATTAAGACAATTAAATTCCCCTCTGAATGTTATTTTTACAAAGTCATTTCAAGATGAGGGGACATAATGTTGAGCTCAGCTGGCCAAATCAGCTTATCTTGCGTGATGGCGGCAGGAAAGGACTCCTCTGCTCGAATTCTCCCCTGGGCTCTGGAGACACCTCACTGATAGCTAAAAAGACCAAGGAGTATGCTGTCCGACTCTGGATTCAGCAAAGCTCTGACCAGGTGCTGCTCAGTACCATCAAGACCACGGTCCCTGTAAACAAGAAGGATGTACCTTCTACTTCATAACTAACTTATACTCTCTTTTTACACTGATCACAATACATCACAAACATTGAGTTCAGAGCGTTAGGCCAACTGTCAGCTTCATCTGAAATACTTTATACCAGTATTTACCTCCTTAATGGTTACCACGCCTCTGCACTTCCAGCATTATTTCTTTCTAGTCAATCATCCAGGTGTCAGTGTACTATTTGGCCATTCCATGCCGTTTTACTTCCCTCCGACACCCTCTGTTCAGGCTGGAGCATTATAGGCTTTATCTCCTGTTTGCCACTGAACTACACATATATATACAGGCATAAATTAACAATTTACATTCAATTTTCATTAAAAGATACTGAATGGTTCAAGCTTACCACAATTCATAGAATAAACACAGATACGTTGATTAGCAATGAATTCTGGCACATTTACTGGCACAAATTCCCATCTGCTTATGTTCCAGGCTTTTATTTAGCAAAAATATGAGCTGGCTTCAACGCACTGTTGCTTTATCAAGCTTATTTAAACAAGTGGTTTCGAACTAACGCTCCTAAGTGATTATATCAGCGAGTCTGGCCAATCGAGCCACGTTTCGACAAGTGTTTGAAAAAATGTTACCTTCCTACGTCTCCCTAACAACCAAGATAGTATTTATAGCCCGACCAATCGTGGTTAGTCTTTCATTTGTTGCGCTCCAATCAATTTGGAGTTTACATGGTAGGCTATTTCTGTAACGTAAGGTTTTTTTCAAACACGTTATAAAAAAAATTTTATGAGCAGAAATGATTCCATGTTGTCAGGCATCCCCACTATTTTATTTTGGTTATAATTTATTAATTCCTGGACTATTTGCGTAACGTTTTACATATTCTTTGTCAGCAAGCCCTAAGGAACCCAAATATCCAAATTTAAAAGAGCTACGTGGCTGCGTTCAAAATATGCAATTCCTTCTACCTCCTGTTTCGAAGATGTGCTGTCTGGGTACTGTAATGTTTTCAAACGTAAACCCATATAATGTTATCTTTCCTAATAAGCGTTTTTTATGATTTTAAAACCTAACTCTGGGAAGGGTAGTGAATTTATCACTGTCCGTCCGAAAAAGTTAGTGCTTGTAGCCTAACACGCGTGATAGTAGTAATTGTGTATCGCGCGACGCGGGTTGGGGGTGGCATTAATAGCGAGACGCGTGTTTAGTGTTCGGCTTTCTGCCTCTCCCTTCTCGCTATCCTTTAGTCCATCTGTCTTTTGTTTTTGGTAACATAGTGTAGAAAAAGACATGAATGGAATTTAAAATTTAGGTCAACTTGCATATTTCAAGGTTTTTCTTAGAAAGGCAGCACATTTTATTGTGTGTTTGGGAAACGCGTGTATGTTGCAGAAGGCCTTTAATATCAACGTGAAAGCGTTACAATTTGCCGACGAAGTAGAAAACAAGGGGAATTTCGAGTACCTTCTTTGTGACAGCACTGTTATTTACCATTGCTCTTTTCTTTATTAATTTTATTTGTTAGGCTTCATATTTACCTAATAATTTATATATGTGGATTAGAATATTCCACGACAGCTAGAATGTCGCAAGCGACTGTGTACAAGAATATCCCTAAAATTCCTATCTCTACGATAAGCTACCAAAGGTGTATCACGAAATAACTCTTTGGTTTCAGGATCAGAGTTGAGAATAGGCAGATGTCGAAACAGAATTCTCTTTACCGCCAGGCAGTGAGGATGGAAAGTTAGAACCAGTTTGAGTCTGTCAGATTGGACAGAAGGTTTAGTAGTGAGTGCCGTCTGACGAGTGACGCGTGTGATACGATTAAGGGCATCAGATAACACATGTTCTGGATAAAGACGTCGGCGAAAGAACTCAAGCATCTCTTGAGCTCGCTGATGAAAGTCATCGTCATCGTGACATAACCGACGCAAGCGAAGAAGTTGAGAAAAGGGAAAAGGGAATGGAATTTTTACAGCTAAGAGGATGCGATGAAGTATAAAGAAGGAAACCTTGAGCGTCAGTAGCCTTATAATAGACAGACGTTTTAAGACCAATAGGGCTAATAGTCACAGTGATGTCAAGGAAGTTCACTGAGGTCGTAGAAATTTCAGAAGTGAATTTGATGGCAGGATTGAAATTACCAACATAGTCGATAAATCGACGGAGGTCTACCTCAGACATGTCAGTAATGCCAATACCATCATCAATGTAGCGGCGGTAAAACTCGGGTATTGGCCCATCATAATTTTGAAAGACCAAATATTCAAAGTGGCCCATAAAAAGGCAAGCGTAACTAGGGCCCATCTTAGTACCCATAGCAACGCCACTGATTTGGTTGAAAAATTGGCCATTAAACTCAAAAGAGTTGAGATTAAGAACCAACTCAGCAAGGCGAAGAAGCGGACCTGTACTTATAGTAAGATCAGTACGCTGGTCGAGAAAAAAAAGAAAAAAAAAANTTGGAGTGCCTTAAGACCATCAGCATGTGGAATAGAAGTATAAAGGGAACAAACATCTAGAAGGAAAAGACGGTAAGTACGATCAGGCGTGAATCTGATAGAATCAAAGGTAGTGATAGCATGAGTAGTGTCCTATATTGGTGAAACTGGTAGGCGTTTGGCAGACAGGTTTCGTGAGCACTTGAATGACATCTATCAGGACAAACATTTACCGGTGGCCCTTCATTTCAATAGACCGGACCAGATCATAATATAGACAGATTGTCAGCAGTCTATTAAGTCATAATGTAGACAGATTGTCAGCAGTCTATTAGGTCATAATATAGACAGATTGTCAGCACTCTGTTAGGTCATAATATAGGCAGATTGTTAACAAACTATCAGGTCATAATGTAGACATATCTCATGTAGTTAAAAAAAATCATAATTATGTATGTATGGTCTTTCAGAAATAAGAATTACTATATACGCCCCATTAAATGATGTGGTGTACACGTTAACACATATACAAATACACACACACATATACACACACGCATATATATATATATATATATATATATATATATATATATATATATATATATATATATATATATATATATATATATATATATATATATATATATATATATATATATATATATATATATATATATATATATATATATATATCGTTATTTATGTATTTTTTCCTTAAAGAACACAGTAAGTATAATTACTTAAGGAATTTAGAAAAAGAGAAACACAGTTATAATTTTTAATTAACCGGTGAAGCTCATTACATCTTTAAATAAGAACTAGAACGGGCCAAGAGTAACATGGAACAAAATAGAAAGATATATGCGTATCTCAAATAAAAGACCGTCAAATGTGATATAATTATACAGGGCTAAATATATCTCATAACACGAATTACTGTCGTGCAGAAATAAAAGAAAGAAGGAAGCAAATATTTGGTCTTGTAATAATTACGCTCGTGCTAGAATATTACAGAGAAATTACCATAGAGTGTCTCCATATAAGAACAGCCTTTCATTCATAACCCTCCACTCCCAAAGGAGCATAGGCCTTCAACAAACACATGCCAAGTCCTCCTGTCCCGTGCCATCATCTCAAGTTCTTTCCATGTTCTCCTCATCATTTTCACCTCTGTTTCCAACTCTCTTCTCCATGTACTTCTTGGTCTTCCTCTGCCTCTCTTGCCCTGGGGGTTCCAGAACAAGAACTGCCTTGTAATGCTATCAACAGGTTTCCTCAGTGTGTGTCCTATCCATCGCCATCGTCTTCTTCTCATCTCTTGTTCCACTGGCACTTGTCTAGTTCTTGTCATCAGTTCCACGTTGGTAACCTTGTCATACCATTTTAATCCCTCTATTCTACGCAAGCACCCATTTATGAAAGTAAGAACAGCCTTTGCGTTAGAGAAAAACACAGAGAAGATCAAAAAAATTAAAATTGGAAAAAAATGGTCTGGATGTAAGAAGGAAAATTGTGCAAGGATGTACAGAATGTAGTAAACTGTGATATAAGAAATATAGTTATGCCAGAAGTGTACAGAGAAAGTAGCAAAAAGTGTCTCCATTTAAGAACAAGAACGGTGATAGAATATAGTATAGAGAAAAAAAAAGCAAAAAACAAGCTGTCTTCCATATAAGAAATAAAAGTGCGCAAGAATAATTCAGAGACAACAGCAAACAATCTTCGATATATGAACAACTGTTACGCTATAAAAACAGAGAAAATAGCAAACTAAATGGCAGGATATAAGAACTAAAACTATGTAAGAATAATACAAAGAAAGTAGCACACCAAATTTCGACATAAGAACTACGAATGTCATTCACACGAAGTAGCAAAAAATGTAAGAGCTACAATCATGCTAGAGTCATACAGGGAAAATAACACACAAACTCTGCATTTACGAAATAAAACTGTACAAGGGTAATGAAGAGAAAGTAACGAACAGTTTAGGCATACGAACTATATTTATACAAGAATCGCACAGAGAAAGATGCCCAACAAACGAGGAATATAGAAAGCACATCTGGCCGTCACCAGTAACATTTTCGGAAAAAAACTCTATGGAAATGTAAATAGCTTGAAGCTTACTACAGCTTTCTATGAGAATATTCAAGTAGACGTCTGAGAATATTCAAGTAGACGTCTGAGAATATTCAAGTAGACGTCTGAGAGTGTACGTCTGACAGTTGACGTCTGAGAGTGTACGAAGAAGAAGAAATACAGAGAAAGTAGTAGACTGTTTCCATATAGAAACTATAAGTATTTAATAATACGAAAAAAAATATCAAATGTTACAGCTCAGCTATTGCCGTTAATGAAAGTAACAAGACTAACTTAATATAAAGACATGAAATCCAGCTATAATAATATAAACTATACACCAAACGTATTCGCTAAGTTGTTCTTATTGCTATCAGTAACAGGTTTAGCTTTACCTTCCAAGACAGCCTTAATCCACTAGCCTCCGCCAGCAGTTCTGGGGCGTAATAGAAAGACACTTGTGTTTTGTTGGGCTGAGGAATTATACAATGATGCAGATTAATATGGAATAGTTCATCATCATTATTGAGAGCTATTCTTTGGGTGTGTGTCATAATGAACGATGTGACTCTAGATGTTATAAGAATCAGATGTCAACTTCAGCTCTCTCCGGGTTCATTTTTTCATTGTTGCAAATGTCTCGAATGCGATTATGGTTTAACTGATTATACATTTTATGTCAATCAACTTGATCTGACAACGAGAACTGAATTGTAAACACAACGTGATTGGAGCAACTCGATTCAACTCTACTGAGAAGTCTGTAACAACTGGCCAACGGTTCTTCACATTTATTGCGACGATACTCAGAATTATTATGAAAGTTCAATGGATACATATGATCAGATACAGGCACGCAGCTTCCAGTCAAGTTTCATATTCATCCAGACGTTTAAAAACAAGGCCCATATTCACCATGGCCCTTAAACACGTACAGTCAATTCCTGGCCCTTAACTCTTTAACTCCGGAACAACGCCCAGAGCGTTGGTCAGATTTGACACCCGTGCCAAAACAACTCTAAGCGTTGTTTTTAGCCTATCACGAATTAAAATTACGGCACAGGGTGGAAAATAATTGCGGAGTCAAGGAGTTAAACACGTACCAACAGTTGACTACTGACCTCAACGACTAGCAATTCCACTAGTCAGGAATACATCATTCTGCCTCAACGGCGAACACAGAGAACATCCAGTTCTCTAAAAGTGCACATAATACTTTGCCTCCACAGGCTTGCTCAGTTACTAGCAGTTCCCTGATTGGAACACATCTATCGGCCACTAGGGCTGATAATACAGGACACTACGTCCTCAGACGGTTAACACATACGTCTGCCTTCAAGGCCAACACTTTGGAAAAGAACTCAGGGCAACCCCTGTCACGTCATACTTCACAACGCATCTCACATTACCACTATCTTTTGTGGGAATGCTTTACGGCGCAAAACCACAACCGCATGTACGGTTATCCAAAAAATTGTTGCCTTGATATCTTGTGTTCTGAATATACACTCGAAGATTGTCTTGGTTTATTCCTCGTTTGAGCGCTACATACATTTGACCGTGATCAGTGACTGCTTCTGGTTGGTACACACCTAAATGATCAAATATTTGTCCATGTGCTTTCTTGATTCTCATGACAAAAGCTAAAATGACAGAAAACTGACGACGTCTCAAGATATCAGGAAGACTGTTATCGCTTGACTCTAAATTGATGCGTAGAATGAAAACTCGTCATATTAATAGCTGCCTGTGATTAACAGTGGCGTATTCTCTATGTGTGCTGTGCGTGCTGCGCACACCTATGCCCGAACGAAAATAAAAATTTAATGTATTATTCTATCAAATATTTCTCTTATAATGTTCTGCTTTCGGACCGCACGCATCAGGATAACGGATTTTCCCGCATAGAATCTACGTTTCCCAGACGCGTTTTATAGTGCAGTTTTTTTGGTTGGTAGCAATCGCCCGAAGTTTCTCGGGTAATTCCGTCACTATGCGTACTGCACCTTTCGGTTTTACGTTTGAAGACTGGTTTGTGTGGATCGGGGTCATGGCCAGATACGTCAATACAATACGAACATACGTGCGGTGGTCTTGCAGCTCTCGAGTTGTAAAAATCGGCTGTGTCCGTCCAGTGTTTTTTGTGATTAATTTTTGTTAGTTGCCAGGCATGCAGATTATTACAGTGACAGTGAGTTTCAAAGTTGTAAGTTAATTAGTATTTCGGAGATAATTGACATATACCCCTAATAACTATCGTTGCGTAATTGAATATAGTTGGTTTTTAAATTAAGAGGGGAAGACGTTAAATAGTAGGCGTACATATTCATTTTAAGTAGCAGCACGCCTAGCTCGCATTACCAGGATACGTTTCTACAGAATGTTAAAGTTGAAAAAAAAAAAAAAAAAAAAAAAATCAGAAGGTACCAGGTGGTCCTTTTATTATGAAAGCACAAAATTGTTAAACTTCTCTCTATTTCTTGACGGGTTATTTGCGAAGAGATCTGTGAAGTCCAAATAAAGTAGATTAATGGCCTCTACGTGGGATGGTTCTAATTGGTGCTCAAGATAACTTTCACACAAAGCTCAGGTCATTACGCACTGTTACCGATTTTCAGAAAAGCTGCTGGTAAAGACTGGGCACACACTTAGTTCATTCCTCCTGGAGTGCCGACCATGGCTGTTACTTTTCTGTTGTGTAGTGTCATCCTTTTCTTTCTTTCTTTCTTTCTTTCTTTCTTTCTTTCTTTCTTTCTTCCTTTCTTTCTTATGTACTTCTTTCTTTCTTTTTTAATCTTTCTTTCTTTCTTTCTTCTCTCTCTCTCTCTCTCTCTCTCTCTCTCTCTCTCTCTCTCTCTCTCTCTCTCTCTCTCTCTCTCTCTCTCTCTCTCTCTCTCTCTCTCTCTCTCTCTCTCTCTCTCTCTCTCTTTCGTTTTCTTTCTTTCTTTCTCTCTCTCTCTCTTTTTCTTTCTTTTTCTTTCTTTCTTTCTTTCTTTCTTTCTTTCTCTCTCTCTCTCTCTCTCTCTCTCTCTCTCTCTCTCTCTCTCTCTCTCTCTCTCTCTCTCTCTCTCTCTCTCTCTCTCTTTCTTTCTTTCTTTCTTTCTTTCTTTCTCTCTCTCTCTCTCTCTCTCTCTCTCTTTCTTTCGTTTTCTTTCTTTCTTTCTTTCTTTCTTTATCTTTCATTCTTTCTTTCTTTCTTTCTTTTTTTCCTAACGAGTTCCTACCATTTACCTAATTTCGTTAATTATTTACTGCTGACAAGCCTCGGGTTTATTAAAGAAAAGCCACAATAATAGCAAATAAAGGGGGCAAAGCTCAGCTACACGACAGTCAATATGTAGCAGAAGTTTGACATATTGACCCTTGAAGGATAAATATTCAAATCTAAAGCTCATTCATTCGTTTCCCTGAGGTTTCCCACGGAGGACCGACCATTTCCATCTCCAGCGTCTTTCTCTCCTGTCATGTTCCACTAGCATATGTCTGGTTCTTGTCATCAGTTCCATATTGGTGACCTTGTCATACCATTTCAACCCTTCTGTTCTACACAAGCAGACATTTATGAAAGCTTGTAGCTTCTTGATTGTTGGTTTTCTTGTTCTTCATATTTCAGAACGACACAATATCAAATTTCACTTGAGTCTTATTTTTGTGTTGGGCTTGATTTATTTTTGATAAATATAAAAGTTGACTTACAGTTAACTCTTGGGTGTCAGTAAATGCAAAAGGCCCTAACTTTTCGTCCTTTTGGGCATTAATAGCACACTCTTTGATCAGCAAATAGCGCTGACGCGTAGTATTCGTCCACCAGTTTCCGTAGTTGCTCTTGTCTAGCTTGTAGTAACTCCCTTTAAGAAATAAAAATTCAGAACAGTTTAGGAGCATTAGAAAAAACTTCAGAACACTGGCTTAGACAGGGACACACATATCATCCACTTGGTTATCAAAAAGGGGGGTAGGTCCATCCCAGTTCCTGACGGTTAGAGTTTTTTTTATGTATATTCTCTATTCATGTCATAGCCATCCATTTTTAACCTTCCAAATCATGGTCTAAGTGTAAATATTAATTTTAATAAATTATAAAATGTGTTTGAAGATATTTTATATAAAAAAATTAGATTCCGGACTTCCACCAAAAATGTAGTACACCAATACCTCGACTTTCGTCGCTTCGACTTTCGTCGCTTCGCTCTTTCGTCGGTTTTCAATTCTAACCACATTTCCAAATTTCGTCGCTCGCTTCGCTCTTTCGTCGCATTTGGTCACAACTTCGCGTCATCTTGATTCTTTCGTCGTTCAGTCTTTGAACAGAAATCGTTCGGTGTGCACTATTTTTTTTAAGTTGTCCGCATTGAATCTCTTATATTTGTCATTAAACATATTAATACTACTTATTTTTGTGATTAAAATAACAAAACTATTCATACTATATTATTTTTGTGATTATACTGTAAACAGTTCATAGTTATTTTAGTGATAATAATAATAATAGTTGCCCATCGCAAGCGAAGATGGCGACAGCTTCAGACTTGAGTTGTGACACATCTGTGCCGTGATCTCATGTGACTAATTAATCCTATTTTGGCCCTACAGGCCCTGCCTGTATCTGTCAGAAGCTGTGACTTGCGCTGTAATTGGATTAAAGTGAGGAAGAGTTGCGCTAATCGTCATCCTCACTCTCTCGTCCGGAGTTATCTGTTCCAGTGGCAAGATATTATCGAGATGACTGGAGACAACACAGGATGCAGTGGATGACCAGGGCGTTCTACGTGCCTCGCCGTGCTCCTTACGCTCCACAGCGCGTTGCTGGTAATCGCCGTCATGCCCGTTGAACCAATAAGTGGTTTCTTCCGCGCAGTCTATCGAATCCAGTCTTCGCATGCATGGGTAGGCAGACCCTAACTCACCGAAGGTTTATAACCAGTCGGCTACCCTCACCTAGTTTAGCCGGCCTGTCAAAGCCGTTGCCTGGGGGGTGGCCGCTGTCGCATGCTGACAGCTACGAGGAGCCACAGGTGAGAGCTGGATGCCAGGTTTGGACCAAAGGTGGCCGAGCTGCCCTGAAAAGGGCATGACAGCTCCTTCACCAGAGGTACTACCAATACCTGACATCCCAAACCCCCTAATTTTAGTGATAACAGTCTAATGATAGTGTTCATATCGTGATTATACGACACGTGTACAGTTTTCATACTGTACTTTTTTGTGTGATTAAGCCTTATACAGTACTACTTATTTTTCTGCTTTAATATATTCATAATGGGTCCTAAGAGTAGTGACAAAGTTAAAAGAACCCATAAGGTTCTCAATTTGCAAGAAAAGCTTAAGCTAATCAAGCTTAATGAACAAGGCATCTTAAATGCTGAAATAGGCCGCAGGCTAGGTGTACCAAGCACTACAGTTAGCACAATTGTAAAGAACAGAGCTAAAGTGTTAGATGAAATTAAACACGCTACGCCAGTGCATACCAAACTTATTAGAAAGCGGCACAATTTAATTGGTGAGATGGAGAAAGTGTTAAATGTGTGGATTGAAGACCAAGTCAGCCACAACATTCCTCTAAGCCAAGATCTTATCCAGGCTAAAGCACAAACTTTATTTAATGCAATGAAGGCTGAACAAGGAGAGACATCAGCTGAAGAGACATTTGGAGCTAGCAGGGGCTGGTTTGAGAAATTTAAGAAAAGGTCAAATTTGCATAATATTGCAGTGAAGGGAGAATCAGCTAGCGCAGATACCGCAGCTGCAGGAGCTTTTCAAGTGAAGCTTGAAACATTTATAGAAGAAGTTGGCTACACAAAGCAGCAGATCTTCAACGTAGAATAAATTTCGACAGAAGTTCAAAAGTAAATAGTGGGCTAGAATACCAAATAGCCTGTTACAGAGAACTTCTTAGGGAAAGGAAGAAGACATCAATGAGGTAAACGTCTTTGCTCTCCTTTTTCAAGACGCAACCGCCACAACCAACGTCAGTCACCCCTCCCTCTAACCCTTCAGATTCCGAGCCATCAACATCAGCCCCAGCCCCAGTTAGATCTCCTTCAAAGTGCCCTTCTCCTAAAAGAATTAGATTGAAATCCTCCAGTTCTGAAGATGAGCCACCTCAATTTTCTCCATCTGGTTTTTTAAGTCTAGAATCCCCCTAAATTACCAACATTCAAAACTGTACATACTGTATATATTCATCGTCTACTTGCTCAAGAATGATTTTAAGGTAAGATGTTATTTACGTATTTTTTACTGTATTTTCTTTACTCTTATGTTTATTTCTGTTTATCTAGGTGTTGCACGCATTCGCAAGTGTTATATAGTTAGTTATTTTCGTTTTTTGGCGGCCCTAATGCATTTGTAAGCTAAATAAAGGCTATGCTTCGACTTTCGTCGATTTTCGACTTTCGTCATAGCTCTGGTCCCTAACCTGTCGAAAGAGCGAGGTATTGGTGTATTGTGAAAATAAATTATAGTATTCTACATGGTAGTGTACACCATGTAGTTCCCCAAAGTCTCTGACGCCACAAAGAAAGAATAGAACCAGACATGTCTTAAAAGGTCTAAGACGAGGTTCTGCATGGGATACACCTCATCATGTAAAATACAAGGCCACAAAAACCACGACTGTTTGAGCACATGGATGCTGTCGTGTCGGCTTTCTGCATGGGGGGACAGCTGTAATTGTGGCCCATGTTCCGCAAGAAGCGAAAAGGAAACTGATGATGGTGAGGATCTTGTGGTGTTTTTTCATGAGACGATTTTTACTGGGGCTCATAATACTTCATGGAGAACCGACTTTAATAATTGTGGGAACTCGCTATTAGCAAGTAGCGGGCGGCCTCACTAAGTTACCTACGCCACTGATTAAGAATGCACAAATGATAAATGAGAGAAAAAACAAATAATGAACACAGATTACCAGAGAAAAGGCAAAAGAAAGAAATAAGAATTTTTATTAAGTTTTACACACAAAAAACGAGACAATCAAAACACGGGACGTTTCGGGGTTTACCCTTTGTAAGCCACAACCACAAACTGTTGACAAAAGACAAGAAATATAGACAGATGTAGAAATAAAAAAAGATTACTGTGTTTGACTGTATAGTTCATTAGTTAAACTGACTCAGTACCAATTGTTATTATGTTTTGCTTATCTCTGGTGTTACACAAGACCTTATTAGTTACACATACTGTATTAATTGAGAAGAAGCTGCAACATGAAGAAGAATATAACCATTCATGATGTGAGGAAAAAGAGGAAAATGAAAAATAATTATGTTACATTTTTAATGAAGAAAATAACAAAACATAAAATATAACAAAAAAAACAAAAAAAAAAAAAAACAGAAGGAAGCTAACATACTCAAAAAGGGAAGAAGTATAAAGATTTTAGTTAACATAATATTGATAATACAACATAATCATTAAGTATTAAACATGAACAAAGAAAAGATCAAAGAAAGACGGAGCTTGTGGGAGTAAGGAAAAAGGAGAATTTACGTTTTGTTTAAAAATAGTTCTCTCAGATGTATGTACATAAATATACAGTATAAGGTCTTTGATTGATTAAACACATCTTAATCGATTAATCGAATTTCTTTAATCGAAAATTAATGAATCATTTGGTATTATTAAACATCGTTAATAACATTTGTTTTTAAGCCACTAAGGACTGTATTTATTTTACTTGTTATAAAGCAACATCGTCCAGAAAAAAAATTAATGAAAATGCTGAAAAGTTACAACCAAACAATTTATTGCTATTAACCAAACCTGCAAAATTCCATATCACAAATCTCTGGCACAGTAAATACTCTCGCCTTTAAAAAAATGAAACATTGCTAAATATGGAATAATGGATTAAAATGTGGTTTATCAACTAACGCATTAAAAATTTTTTAAACCGATTAATCGATTAATTAATCGGTAAAGATCTGTGGTGAGTTTATGAGGTATAAATATGGGGATAGGGGACCTAGTGTACTGAATGAGATCAGCTGTGAAGGTTTCTGAAGATAATAAGTTTGGTGTGTATACAGAAGACCTTACTTGCTACCACATTTCGATCTCAATCAGACTTATTCTTGATCAATGTGAATGATAGCTTCGTTAAGTGTCTAGGGTATTGTAAAAGTGTTGTGGAATAATGTCAATACAAAACATATACAAACAAATATTAAATCCTAAGATAAACTCAACTAACTCCAGCTGTTAAATTTTATAATGAAAAATTTTCTGTTAAACTTTATTGGTCCTGAGCCTTGTCACGAAATGGATTTATGACTAGAGACTGTCTACATATAGTGACAAGACAATAGTAAGAAGAAAGACTGAAATGATAGATTCAGATAGAAATATAGTGCAAAATGTGAAAGTTGAGACCATTGGCTCCGAGGTTGAGAACCGAGGTTGATTCTTTTCCTCGCCACTTCGGACGTTTAAATTGCTATGGCCTCGAACCACCTCTAACTACTCTAAGGGGATAAGGTTCACGTAGATTCACAAGCACCAAGGTACAGACAACATATAGCTACTGTACTTAAAGGAATTGACTGATGCCAGCTACAATTTATACAAGTTTATTATACACCTATAAACAAACTCATATACATGTCAAATACATAAAGTGCGAGTATGCACACCTGAAACAAAATCAAGCACAGTTAAAAAAATGCATCAACCCCAACCCTTCTCCCACAATTGCAACCTGTATGGAGAAAGAAGTTAAGGTTAACTGAAATGAACTACACTGCACTTGATGTCGCCTACACTCCAAACTAGCTGTTCCAAATTCTAACTCTAACTCTAAGTCCACTGATAGCTGGAACGACTACGAAGTGTCTACACAATCTCTGCACAGACTTCGGTTCTACACAGCCTATCATGAAATCTCCTAAACACAACTAACTGCACCTCTAACCTTCAGCAGCGGTCCTCTGCTATGATTCACCAAAACTATCAGTTCTGCCTAACTGTGCTGACTTCAGTAGAGAGAATGTTTACCCTATCTCTCTCCACTACTTTGGAATTGATGACTAAGGTTTAACAGAACCCCCCTGGATTCTGGACTGGAACTGTAGCTGGCTTCTCCTAACACCTCTGACATTACCTGCCCGATTACCTATGACTGGGCGATGGGGCTTTCGGCTTTATTATGGCCGTGAAGAAGCGAACATAAGATTACCACAACGCTGGCAGCATGCCAAATCTGCGTGTGTAGCAGAATGAGCGTCAGAGCTCAGGATTTATCCACAAAAATCCTATTCGCTGGAAAATGTCTTCCCCTGGCTGGGAAAACGTATTTTCTTCCTCTCCTTTCAACCACTGGCAATTCATGCGCGACTTAGCTTGTCGGCGAATGCCACAACTTCGCCGTGGGAGAAATTTTGTAGTATCAAAATTCTGCTCTTCCCCACAAAAGCCGGTACCTGCTGTTCAGACAAAAGCAAAAACAACAGCTAAACAAAACGTTAATACTCTAGTACAAATATCACTTAACTTCCTTACTCTTCACCACGTAACTCCTCTCTCTTCTCTCTCTCCGAGTCAAAATAAACATCACCCGTTAATACAACACCGCAGACCATCTGACCCAGGTTCTGCCTGACTAACTAGGAGCAACAACAATATTTTCACTGGCCCGTCTGGGCAGACGTACTGTGGCCTACTTCTTACGCTGACACTAATGCCGTAATGATTAATACAAAATAAAACTAGCCCTCTCTAGGAATTCCTAAAATTCCCGTCAGTATGATTAATCACATTCCAAATTGAAATAAAGTATTATTCCCTTAACAGAAATAAATTTCATCTCCATCTTCTGAATACACAGAATAACAATGCACAATCAATAACATATAACCCTGTTTACGCTAGCATCTACATGCCGTCAAAAGTTATACATAATGGTTATCAATAAAATTCTCAGTAGGTTACAAACACGTGGTTACAATTTTATGACCACGTGCTTCTCTCCCCCTCGTCCCTCTGAACATCGTATCAATAAATATACCGTAACCAACGCGCCACGTGCTTTACAAATTCCACCTCTTCTCCCCTCGTCCACCTATAGAAGTGTACTATACTATAAATAACTTGCAGCATTACATTCTCAATAAAATCACAAATACACAGACTCCCGTCATTCTGTAAATTAATAAACTTCGCCGATGCGGGTTTCTCTACAGACCTGCTTTGCAATAATACAAGCACGCCCGCGGCAACTCAACTTTCATATCATCTTAAATACCGCTATTCCTGAAATAAGGAATTAAATGGACCTAGTAAGTTTCTCATGTCTATCACTCAGATCGTATTTGATGGCTCTGGCTTTAAGAATTAACATTAAACTTAAACTGCCCAAAGAAACTTAAATGATCGGCCTAGGCCTAGAAAAATTAAATAAAGTCCTCACGCAAAAATTCATGCTTACCAAATCTCGAATGTCCAACTGACAGGCAATCGACAATTTGCTTCTGGCACCCGGCTTTGGCAATTTACAGACGAAGAGAGTGAAAATATGAAATGCTAGCCTATTTATTATCAAGACCCCCACGCGCCGACTTCATGACGTCATATGCGCGGCGTGGTCTAAAGCCAATGGGAGCTCTGCATTTCAACTGCAGTTAGCTCTCAGCCAATCAGAACCTAGATCATGCTGATGCAACCAGTTTCTGCTAGACAAAGAAACGGGAATTCGTCCTAGCCCTATACTGCGGAAATGAAGCAAAAATGGCCGCAAATAATTTAACTCCCGAAAAAGGCGTCTATGGCCACGCAATATCTTTAAAAAAAGGACACACTGGTGCAAATCCTGATCTAGCCTCTATAATCTTAATCTAGAATAATACTGCACCAATCTTCCTACACCCACACACTCTAAACACATAGATCAAACTCCATCGTGATCTCATCTTGAAAAAACGTAAATAATAGAAGGAGAAGAAACATGTAGAAGGATTACCTGTAATCCCTCCTAAAAATAGTGAACAAATAGCAAGGAGAAAAAGACATGGGCCATTTAAAAGACAGAATCTCAGTACTTTCGTCACAAGCCTAAATATTGTTTTGGTCAGGACTTTAGTCAATGATAATCAATTTGATTGCATAATATAATTACAAATATATATTAAAATATTTACATGCAATAGACAGTATGTCTATAGTACATGGGTACAATTTTCAAATGGATATTCTTTAATATATCTTATTACTGGTATTGTGAAGCAGCTTGGGGTTTATCATCATCCCAATGTTCTTTAGTTTTAATAATATGGTCTCTGTTATTCTATTTGGAGGAATGTTTTTATTCAATACAGGAGATCTTTCAGGAATAGTAATAAGTTGTTCCAGGCCAGATATATCACTTATCTGAGCCCTGGAATCGCAGCAATTGCAGTCAGTTTGGCCAAACGCTTCACAATCCTCTAGTCTTAAGCCTCTTTTATAACAGCAGGTGTCAGAGACTCCTTGATCTAGTGCTGAATTGCTCTATCATTCAGTATCAGCATCATACAAGTACCAGCAGGAACCCCTGTCAAAGCAAGTTATGGTTCTGTCTTAATATCAAACTAATTCCTCCAAATTTACCTGTAAACATACATTTCACCAAAGAACATGGTCAGCTCTTCTGACAACCTAGCTTCTCCACTTTCATGTGATGGAACAAATGGTACCAGTTTTCTTTTATTTTTCCCTAATGGAGGCTACGCCTCTGCCATTCATGCAATACTTCACCATGCAATAAGATAGGTGTAATGTTTCTGCATGATCATCATATATATTCCTGTAGTTCTAACTTTCTTAAATGGTCCATAGTATAATGCATCAACAACTAGGCCATGCCTAAGTCTGCTATGAAACCATTTAATTACAACCTTTTGTCATGGCCTTTTCTTATATACAACCCTTTTTCAAATAAAAAAAGTCAATAAAATCAATCTTACCACATGTAAATGAAATCTACACAGGTTACGATGAATAAGGCATTTGAATATGGCACACTTTTAGATTTGCCCACTGTCCCAGGCTGATTTCTGTAGTTATATCTTATAAAACACAGCACAAGTCTGTCACCGCTTCCTGCTCTTATGAATATTTTTTTTTAAAATGGCAACGAGCAGCGTACTCTTTCGTTAAGGTCACATGCCTGGGCCAATCGGACTAAGCCTATCTTTATTTTTGAATTAACTTTAAAAAAAATCTCACACTACTATGTGTTACTATCAACAACTAGATTCGTATATCTAAGTTAGCCAATCATACCTCGGCTTCCTTCAAAATCAAGCCAATCCCCTACTTCGTATTATTTTAGCCTTCTTTCACCTACGAGTTTTCAAAAAAATCATGCCATTCCATCCAAGCAGATATGACTCGACATGACAGTATCTCTGTTCTCTATATGTTTTATTACCAATATTTAATTATCTAATGGACTATTTAAACAACCAATTACATATTCTTTGTCCACAAGTCTTCAGAAACCCGAATATACAATTATCATGAGGCTAAATGGCTTATTTAAAAATACTGTCTTTTTTCGATCCTAGTTGTTTATTTTTAACTATCATCTATCCGCATCTTTTTAACTGTACTATCAGTATAAAGTCAGGAATCAGATGTAAAACAGGGGAATGTCATGTTTCCTAATAAGAATTAAACCTGTTTTCGAAACCTAATGTCGTGTCGTTAGTTTTTTTTAATCACTGTTTATTTGAAAATCAGGCCATGCAAACGGTGTGCGAGATGGCTTACACAGCGAGCGGCATAACTGCATGCATCCCTCAGTGCATCTCTCTCTCTCTTAGTTCGTCCGTCTGTCTTTCTAAGTTAACCTTGTGCGTGTAATTACACTAATGTTTGTTTTAGTATCTAGGTCATTGAGAAAATACAGTACATATTTTATAGGGGGTGTGGCGATACAATTATTTGAAGAATGCAGCAGGGAAAGCAGAGATTTTGCGTTCATCCCTTCCGGCGTTATTAATCTCAGGCTTTTGCGCTATTGGGAAAGCACTGGTTTTGCTCCATTCTTCTTTCTTTCTTATATTTGCTTTCTGCTTTACATTTATGTTCTAATTTATATATGGGTATTAGAATTTTTCACCACAAGATCCCAGCCCTTATATATATATATATATATATATATATATATATATATATATATATATATATATATATATATATATATATATATATATATATATATATATATATATATATATATATATATATATATATATATATATATATTTTATTTGTGAACGAAATGACGAATGGCTGATTAATGAAAACTATTTATCCATTTTTCTTGGGTTATAATAATATGTATAGAACATTAATTTTCTATATTTAAGTGCATTTGTTAACAATAACCAAAGGTGTTCTCTAAAACTAATTTTTGCCTTCATTGTTTTCCTATTCTGATGCAGAAACATCATCTGTGACCTTATTTTAAGATCAAATTAGTGCTCACAAAGTACTTCAAGTTTCTTTCAGTGCATAAATGTGTCTTTAAAGATCAACTAATTTTCATCCTTCACTTGCGAACTTTTGATTATATGAACTTTCAGAACAACGCAATTTGCTTTTCTTCAGCTGGCAAATTTACCAAATTAAATGCATAGAGGTCGGCAGTGTCAACAAAAGAAATTGAATCTAAACAAAAATATCTGGATTTCTTTCTATGCCAGCTAAGCGAGACTTCTTTTTAAATTGAAAAACTAGAAAACGTTACAGAGTGTTGCAGACATTAGATAATTTGGTCGAAAAATTCCCGATTCAGCTGGCAAAACATTTGTTATTACTTAATGGACGTGCTGCGGCCACCCGTGGTAAGTTCCCTTATTTTCTTGGGTGAGGAGTTGATCACCTGCAAGGCAATTTCCTGGGAAGTGTTCAAGAAGCGGTGTAGAGCCAATATCTCAATGTCTGTATGAGACAGTTCGGATCTAATAAAGCTTTATTATAACAGATCTGCTGGTAGGAGTCAGGATAACGGGACGAAAATCTGTGTTTCCCGCGCAAATGTGTTCATTATGAGCAGAAGATAACGAGAATTTCTGTCGACGCCATCGGCTTGACTGATTACCATGGCGACGTAATGTGGATAGCCAATGAGAAGTGAGAAACAGAGGGTGAATCACTGATGGGGAAAAAGGCAGTATGAAGTGTTTGGTATTTACACGACATTATATGGGGGCGTCGGTTTTTTATAGTTTTGTTCACACGGCTTCATGTGGGGGCGTGAATTTTGATAAATATTAAATTAAAGAGCAGTGTAAAATAAAAGCATAAAAATACTTAATAAATACTAAATAATGAAGACAATGATAATAAGAGTTAGGAATATAAAGACAGAAGAATTCATGTAATGTGAGAATGAAAACAGAGATTAAAGAAAGGAGCAAGGGAATTGTAATATATACGGCTTTACAAGCCGCGTGTAGTTCTTGTCGGTCTCTTACAAGCCACGTGTAGTTCTTGTGGGTCTCTTACAAGCCACGTGTAGTTCTTGTGGGTCTCTTACAAGCCAAGTGTAGTTCTGGTGGGTCTCTTACAAGCCACGTGTAGTTCTTGTGGGTCTCTTACAAGCCACGTGTAGTTCTTGTGGGTCTCTTACAAGCCACGTGTAGTTCTTGTGGGTCTCTTACAAGCCACGTGTAGTTCTTGTGGGTCTCTTACAAGCCACGTGTAGTTCTTGTGGGTCTATACAAGCTGTAGTTCGTGGGTCTCTTACAAGCTTTTAGTTCTTGTGGGTCTTACAAGCCACGTGTAGTTCTTGTGGGTCTCTTACAAGCTACGTTTAGTTCTTGTGGGTCAGTGTAAGCGATGTGCAAAGACAGTTTAGAAGGGAATTTCAAAGAGATCCACCAACGCGACTCACCATGACTCGAATCGGAGATACATTTGAAGCAGATGGAACTGTTCAAGACGTCCAGAAGCAGCGTTCTGGAAGACCGCGGACGTATACGACCTCCACAAGAGAAAATGAGCTGCTGGAAACGCACCGCCAATCTCCAAGAAAATCTGTTCGGCAAGTGGCTCGTGAGACAGGAATTTCAAAAAATGTTTTATTCCAACATTAGTCCACGCCCTCAATGAAGATGATCCTGACCAGAGAGTTGAACTTTGTGAGTGGTACCTGGCAGAATGTGCAGAGGACGCACAGTTTTCAAACAAGATTGTTTGAAGCGATGAGGCACATTTAAGTTAAATGGCTCAATTAATCGCCACAATCGCAGCTACTGGACAACTGAGAATCCGCATGTTACAGTGGAACACCATCTGAACCTTCCAGGGGTTAAAGTGTAGTGTGTATTGTTAGCTTTGGGCTGAATTTGACCACTAAAAACGCACCATTATATACACTGATGCCGAGAAGCTGGAAAAAAAGTGTGGGAATGGATTTTCCCCGTGTTTGTCATGAGGTAGAGAGCGAATGGCTGCTGGAATAGAAAGTGCATGATTCAACCCACGGGTTTGTGTACAGACTACATGAAAACAATGAAAGTTACACGTGCAACACGATTCCAAACAGCTATGACCCTGAAAATGTGTAAGCGTTGTGGCAGTATACTCGGTATAAAAAAGGCCGTTGAGACAAAACACCCAGTACATGTGCTTGAAATACCACGACTATCTGAAAACGACCGCCAACGAGCCATTGGTATGTTGGAGACCGGAATGAGCTCGCGGGCCATTGCCAGAAGGATGAATTGCCACCACAGCACTATTGTACGTCTCAATGAACGTTACGGAACCACTGGCAGTGCCCGGGATAGACTTCGGAGTGGCCAATCGCGAGTTACTACCCCTGCGCAAGATCGTCATATTGTGATGAGTCACCTAAGGAATCGTTCTCTCCGGGCAAGTCAAACAGCAAGAGCAATAGTGGGTAGATGTGGGCAAGTCTCTCGAATTACAGTCATACGACGACTCAGAGATACAGGCCTTACTGCAAGACGACCTTATGTTGGGTCAAACTTGACTCACAGACATCGTCAGCAGCGCCTGCAATGGGCAGAGCAACATGTCAGATGGACTAGACTGCAGTGGAATGCTGTCCTATTCACAGACGAGAGCAGATTCAACATATCCTTTGCTGATGGACGTATGCGGATTTGGCGACGGTGTGGAGAGCGCTTTGCAGATTGCTGTGTTCGTCAGCACAACCGATTTGGAGGTGGCAGTATTCACATTTGGGGAGGATTCAGTTTTCACCACCGCTTGCCTCTTCACGTCTTCCGTGGAAATGTTACTGCTGTGACATATCGAGATGAGGTTCTGGATGCATTGGCTGCTCCTGCGTTCACAAATTATCCAGACTTGCAGCTTCTCCAACAGGATAACGCGCGTGCGCACACCGCATGCATTACGCAGCAATATCTAGAGCAGCTGAACACTGTGACGATTGATTGGCCTGCCCTATCACCAGACATGTCCCCTATAGAACATCTGTGGGACGAGCTTGACGCAGAGTCTACAGGCAAGGTTCTCCAGCTAATCTGCAACAGCTCGAAGCTGCTCTTACACATGAATGGGACTTGATTCCCCGGAATTTCCTTCAGAGACTTGTGCGTTCCATGCGGAGCCGCTGCCAAGCTTGTTTACAAGCACACGGTGGACATACCAGATACTGAGGATAGTGTGAATGAATTTTTTTATTGTTGCATTTTTGGTTTTCTCCCTTGCCTGCACAGAATGCAATGAATTTCATAACAATCAAATGTACAAATTAATGACCAGCATGGATTCATAGGAAAATGAATAAAGATTCCAAATATGTAAACTTGTAAACACTTATATTTACATTTCACACTCTGTTCCTGGATTATATAGGTGGTGCGTTTTTAATGTGCTTCAGTATATATATATATATATATATATATATATATATATATATATATATATATATATATATATATATATATATATATATATATATATATATATATATTCCCTGTGGATTCCACAACAAGGACTACCTTGTAATGCTATCAACAGGTTTCCTAGCTGTTACTGCGTTTGTTAATTTCTGCAATTATTATTCAGGTATTTTATATTTTTAAGTTAGATTATTAGAGATGACGAATGGAAATGACAGAAAGCGAATTTCTAAAAAAATTTGTTTCTAAGAAGGAATAGTAACCTCTTGAATAGTGAGTCTATTGCTCAATTCTGTTAGATCAACTTACCATATTCATCGAAAGCGTGAATTAGGTTGTAAGCCATGGCTGTGCCGATACCTGCATGATTGTAGTAGGCGGGGCCGTTATGAGCGAACAACGGATTCTGTTGGCGTACAGAAGAGGAAGTTATGTCATCATTAAAAATATCAAGGGTATAATTACAATAAAAATAACAAACATAATAATCATCATATTGTTCTTCCTCCGAATAATCATTCCACATGTTCCCCCAACATCTTGTTTTTCTTCATATTCGTCGCCATCATCATCGTTTGTCTTGTTAACCATCAGTTAAATTTTAACCACCATCACTATCTCTATAACAGTACCGTGCGTTCATGATTCACGTGAAGGGTAACTTCCGGAGGCGTTCGTGTAATTTTCGTGTAAATTGGAGTTATTTTCTCCAAAGAAATTTTTTTGTTTCATATAGAGGAATGCTTCTGCTAAGTAAATAAAAATAAAAATTAAAGAAAGCATAAAGCATAGTAAAACAAACATAAAGATAAGACTCATAGACATGAGAAATATAAAATAAAAATGTTTAATTATGCATTTTAATAGTACTAACAATATTTTTCGCATTATTCCCAGCTGGCGAAATCGCGTAATTGTAATCGTGCTGTTATTTGTTTTGTCCCCCCTTGATTTAATGGACAAAATAAATAGCATGTTCAACCCTAATAAGTCATAATTTAGATATACAGTATTGTGTCAATAATTGTAGAAAACTTGTAAGTAATTTGTCTTTAAAAAAAAAAATAGTGCTGTAATTTTGTAAATTTGCCGATTTTGTAAATAATTTGTAGATAGTATGTAAATAATTTAAATAAATTCTGAAAGAAGTAAAAGTGCCGAAATACTTATCTTGGGGGAAGGAGGGCTGCTTTTGATGATCAGTTTTCCTCCTTTTGAAACGCTCTGCATGGAGGTTCTTATCATTATATTCAACTGCTACATGTATCTTATTGGCAACATGGAGTCTTGTTATTTATTCCATATTGCATACCCTTGGAGCATAGGTCACCAACAAATTAACGAAAAATCTTCCTGTCATGTGCCATCCGTTCAAGGCTTTTCCGTGTCTCCTTTATCCCTATCATATCTGTCCTAAGCCCCTCTCTCCGTGTGTTTTTCGGCCTCCTATTTCTTTTACCCCCGGGATTTAAGAACAAAGATTGCCGTCTAATACGATCATCAGATTCAATCAATGTGTGTTCTCAATGCCAGTTCCCTTTCCTCACTATTTCTTTTATTCATCAATATTTGTGTAAGTTTCTTTCTTTTTTTTCCATTATCCCCACACTAGTGATACTGTCGCAAAATTTCAATCCTTTTTGTTTGCGCACGCACCCATTTATGACAGTCTGTAACTTCTCAACCGTCAATTTTATTGTTGTCCATAAACAGAATAATACATTAGAACTGTCTTGATATGTTATGATTCTTAGTGTTTGTACTGGGTTTCATTTCTTGTTATTTCTATACATTTCCCAATGCATTTAAAACTCCTGTTACCTTTTGTTTCCTTAATTTAATATGACTGACTGTTACTTCAACTTTTTCTATATTCATCATTATTTGTGTTCCCTTTTAGCTTCTTATGGAGCATAGAACCAGTTCTGTAACTGGTCCACTTGTAAAAAAGTATGTGATAAAGTATTGATGTATTCTTGCAGCGGTTGTTTCTGAAGCAATTTGTTTTACATGATGATGTTGCCAGCCCCAAGCACATATGTCGTGTTGCGCAGGAAAACCCTTCTTACCTGAAGCATAGCCGCGGTAACTATCAGCTCGTGCCAAGGGTTGTAGTACTCAATGTTAGGAGTGAAGACGTGGTAGGCCCACGTGGTCTTAGAGTCTGGACTGGCTAGGACATCGCTGAACCGCTTCCTAGTCGCGCTGTTTAAGCTGAGGATGTTGCCGAAGTAGTCAAAGTCATTGATGGTCACCTGTGGATGTTCATGTGTAACAGCTTTAATACTTTAATAAATGGACAAATGTGGGCGTTGTCAGGTAAATAAATTAATAGATGGATGGGATATAGTTCTTCTCCTTCTGCTTCCAGTTTTTTGTCATGCTAAATCCGCAGTCCTGATGCCAGGACAAAGTCTACAGTCTTTTCCAGCTTGGCCCGGCAGTTCCGCTGCTTCTGCCTGAGCTCGAAGCCCTCTGACCAGGTCAGGCGTCGTGGGTCATCATAGGTTGGCAGTTTTGGAGAATGGATTCCGGTTCCACATAGACATTCAGCGATAGTGGTACCCTAGTAATCTGCAGTGGCCAGTTCTTAGGCGGGAAATGATGGGATATAGTAAACAGTTTCGAATATGTAGAGATATACATACAGAGACCATCCGTTTCGCTAAGCGGCTAGAGCACTTTCCATTCGCGGCACAGTTTTCGGGTTCCTGGATTGAAATCTGATAGAGCCATTCTCCAGTGTATCCATCTGCAAAAATGGGTACCTGACGATGTCTTTGAAGGCAAACGCTGCGAGAAAGTGAACTGGTCACTTTATAACATTTAACAACGCAGATGACGTAATCGTGAATGACGTAATCGGGAATTACGTAATCGTGAATGACGTATTTTTGGACGGTCGTTGCGCTCTGAAATAACCAACGGACTTCAGTCTAGGTTGAAAGTATTATGCCTCGCCAAAAGAAGGCAAAAACCTGAAGGAAAAACAAAGATGTGCTTTTGCAGTCATGGTTTCTGTGTTTAAAAAAAAAGGGCACACGTAGTTCTATAGCAGATACTGACGTAGGGGGTGAAGCGTTAAAGAATTAACTTATACTAGGTCTCATATTTAGGAGGTGAAGGGACCCTTTCCCTTCCTTGCTGGCGTCCATGAACAGTGTCAGGTACCCATTTTTACAGCTGGGAAGACCGAAGCGTGACATGACCTGGTTTGGAACCCGGTCACTTTGCCCCTCAAAGCAAACGCTCTAACTGCTCTACCACCCGTAGGCTTGATGCTTTCTGAAGGCATTAATTGTAATAAATGAGGTTGCCAGTCTCCAACACATGATATTAGTCGCCTGTTACGACATGCCTGAGGAAGCACTAGTCTTATTCTTTATGTGTCTCTTCAAAAACTCCCTGGAACTATATGGGTCATTGTGACAATGTCACCTTCATTTTCCTTTTCACTTCGGATGGAGCATGGAACCACAAGTGTAGCTGAACCCCTTTCAGGGAGCCTGCAACACACATAAACATGCTCTTGAAGTGGTGCTTTCTGAAACAACGTGTTTTATATGATTAAGTTGCAAGCCCCAGACATATCCTCATATTAGTCGCTTTGTGTACAACAGTAATTGGAAACAGTGAAGGAAGTAAATAATAGAAATACCAAGAACCGACAGTTGTGGAGTGATATAGACACCTATGCCAACTGACACGGCATGAAAAGTGAGTTTGGAGCTATAATAAAAATCTACTTTGGGTCAGAGAAAGTTGCGATGTTGCAATTTGCTGAGTGGACTAAGACAGTCTCAACGGAGAGTTTCAGTGATAATGTACTTACCATTGTATACATTGAGTCCATTAGATTATCATCGACCATATAATCTGGGTAACCAATCTTGGTCAAGCTTTCTTTGATCTGCAGAAGCAATCAACAAAATTTCTTGACTTTGCACGCTCGTATACCACTCACACGCACGCACACTATCTATAGACAATGTCGCATTTGTAATATCTTTCCAGTTTATGGTTAATCTATCTATAGACGATGTCGCATTTGTAATATCTTTCCAGTTTATGGTTAATCTATCTATAGACGATGTCGCATTTGTAATATCTTTCCAGTTTATGGTTAATCTATCTATAGACGATGTCGCATTTGTAATATCTTTCCAGTTTATGGTTAATCTATCTATAGACGATGTCGCATTTGTAATATCTTTCCAGTTTATGGTTAATCTATCTATAGACGATGTCGCATTTGTAATATCTTTCCAGTTTATGGTTAATCTATCTATAGACGATGTCGCATTTGTAATATCTTTCCAGTTTATGGTTAATCTATCTATAGACGATGTCGCATTTGTAATATCTTTCCAGTTTATGGTTAATCTATCTATAGACGATGTCGCATTTGTAATATCTTTCCAGTTTATGGTTAATCTATCTATAGACGATGTCGCATTTGTAAATATCTTTCCATCTTTAGACGAGTAATATCTTTCCAGTTTATGGTTAATCTATCTATAGACGATGTCACATTTGTAATATCTTTCCAGTTTATGGTTAATCTATCTATAGACGATGTCGCATTTGTAATATCTTTCCAGTTTATGGTTAATCTATCTATAGACGATGTCGCATTTGTAATATCTTTCCAGTTTATGGTTAATCTATCTATAGACGATGTCGCATTTGTAATATCTTTCCAGTTTATGGTTAATCTAATATAATTTACATAGACGAAAATGATGAGTAAAAATATAAAGAACATAAGCTGGCGGTAAGCTACAGGAGCACTTGGCACGTATTAGTTGAAGGTCTTTGCTCCTTGGGGAGCCAAAGGGGATTGACTGATTGACTGATTGATTGATCTATTGGCTACTGAAGTATTAATAAATTAATCGGACTTCACCTTTTGTTTGTCGTTCCTGTATGGGCACATGTCAGCCTGTTCTATTTTTAATTCATGGACCAGGTGGTATCTACAGCAGTGGGCTCTGAAGCTAAAAATGATCACTTGCTCGTTTCTTGGTAAGAAGTGATGTTCGTTATGTAATTTTTATTGGAAGTTATTACCGATTGTCGCTTAAATCACACCATATATTGTCCAGTTGTCAGTTTGAAAGTTGCATCCTTATTCTTAGTCAAGTCCATTCGCCTCCTCAGTGAAATATATCTTGCAGTGACGATGATCTATTGAACTTTACGGACATCGATCCACAGAATTACACGTCAGATACTGATTTGGAACTCGCCAGAGAAGAAAACTGAGATAGTATGCCAAACAATGAGAAGGAATAAAGTGATAGCAACGATATAAAGGAAGTTTTGTTTGGAGAAAGATGAAGAAAATGTTCTAAAACAAAATGATTGGAAAAGTTTGAAACTGACTTAGGAACGTGGAGGAGACATGATCGATGACTGAGACATCTCCCTTAGAACTAAGTCATCCTTCTTTCATATTCATTTTACCCTTTTCGCTCATTTTGGAGCATGGATCCATAACTACAGCTGCCTTTATTGCAGGCAGCCTGCACCAAGCTCTTATGTGATGTAGCAGATTTGGTTGTTGTAGCAAGTAGGGTTACACTATGAGGTTGCCAGAGGTATTACATTCTCACAGTAGGCTCCCCTCCCCTCTTAAAACATGCCGTAGAAGTAATAGCCCTATGAAATTATTTATTTCCCCAGAGGCCGGCTGGAGCTCCACCAGACAGAACTAAGTGAACAAATGGTATTAGTTCTAATCAAGATATGAAGCCGTGCAAAAGAAATTTCGTACGGCAGATACAAACCTTGACGATTGCGGAATCTCTATTGTCGCTTGTCATCCAGTTCAGGTTCGCTAATTCTTTGACCATCTCGTCTTTGATCACAGTGAGTATATCGTTAGCCTAAGAAACAAACATCCGGTGAGTAATCTAAAATTTGTAAAAATGTCTTATCACATGTTCTAGATATTTTAATAGTATCACTATGAAACAAACATTTATTGTCAGATGTTAATTCCTTCAGCATCCTTTTTTAAACTGCATTTACAGGTATAACACCATTTATTTGGTATGCTTGCGACCTGACGGTTGCCGGAAATGAGATTTTTACGGAATTCGGGTAGACAGGTCTAAAATATGAAGAGCTTTACGCTTTTTTTTTAAAATTTGCCTACCATCCTGATGTATACTCACCGTGTGTTTCTATACATAAGTGATAATGGAAAATATATGCCTGGATCCTATCAAGAGAACAAATAAAAGCGTATTTTTCGCTTCAGCGCTGATTGTATATCCCATTAACACCTGGTCTCTTTCTACATTCTAATTTTGATGTAATGTCTGTCAGTTTTATATTAACTTGGGTAAATTACTATCACTGTAATATTTCGACAGTTTTTTATGTCTTTAAATAAAAAATGGTAGATAACCAGTGGCACACTCATCACATAAAAAAAACTTTGCTGATGTAACTTTGTGCAGACGTCTTAGTAGCTCAACTTACTTACTTACTTAGTCGTTCCTCTTCTACCGTGAGGTGTAGAGGTTTGGAAGAGAGAGCGCCAGTCTATTCTATCAGCTGTCTTCTTCCTGGCCTGGTTCCATTCTAGTCCTTGTCCTTCAAAGATTGTCTAATGTTGTCCTCCCAGCGGACTCTGGGTCGTCCTGGAGGTCTGGATCCCTGGCTCTTTGTTTCCCATGCTTGTCGTGGTAGCCGATCTTCTCCCATTCTGCAGACATGGCCAAACCATGTTAGTTGGGACTGTTCTATTTGGGTCTGTAGCGGGTGGGATTTTAGGCCTTGACGTATCGTCTGGTTGCGGACCATGTCTCTTCTTGTTACTTCAACCACCTTCCTCAGATACCTCATTTCTGAGGTTTGGATCTGGCTTTTGTGGGTTGTAGTCATTGCCCATGACTCGCATCCATATGTCAAGACTGGGACATAGGTGGAGCGGTATACAGCCATCTTCGTTTTCTTACCAACCTCTTTCTTGCTGAGGAATCCTCGATTTATGGCCTGATAAAGTCTCCCAGCCGCTGCTTTTCGAGTGGCCAGCTCTTCTTTGATGCCTCCCTTTCGGTCTATAATAGCTCCGAGATATTTAAAGTGGTCGACCTGCTCCAGGACCTGTTCTCCCAACTTAATCTGATGTTTTCTTTCTTCTCGTGATATCACCATGGATTTTGTTTTAGAGCTGCTTATGACCATCCCTCTCTTCTCCAGCTCTTCCTTCCAGACTTGCAGGTTGGATTGGAGATGTGTCTCTGATTTAGCAAGTAGCTCAACTTTATCCTTAATTCCTCATATCTAGAATTATCTTAGTGAAACAACTGGTGCCAACAATGAAGCAGTTCCCCCAGCTGTTCTGGAAAATGAAAGAAAAAAAATGCGCGAATTGCACCGTGAAAACTAAACTGCACTTCCATTACAAGAACGTGCATACATTTCAATCTTTTCATGGTGCATTTCCGGATAAATACTAAAACAGCAGCATCGCACCTTGAAAATATGCGTGAACACCCATTAAAAGATCACGTTTACCTTTCAGTTTTTTCATAGTGCATTGACCCTAAGTCATGACACATTTTGATTACAAAGTTCAAAGAAGTTGAACTGGAGTAGAAAGGAATAAAATGACCAAAGGGGAATAAGTGTCATCAGGACATGAATCAGAAACAGCACAACATAAACATTTCTCGTCCTCTTTTGGTGGGTTACTTGCTTATATTTAAAGAGGCGTGCTTCCTTTTGGTGGGTTACTTGCTTATATTTAAAGAGGCGTGCTTCCTTTTGGTGGGTTACTTGCTTATATTTAAAGAGGCGTGCTTCCTTTTGGTAGTCTTAACACCTGGTAACACGGGCAGTGGCCAGAGACCCCATTCTAAGAGGCTCTGCAGTTTCCTTTTTTTTTAAAAAAGTGCCACAGCCTTATTAATAATATCAAATTCCAATGTAATGCTGTTAAGGGGCGTCACAGTTTCCAAAACGGTAAGCATCGATGACTGCATGACATTTTTGATTTTTAATACAAGATAACTTGTAGAATAACGGGGTATAAGTGTAAGAATTATTTGCATAGTACTTTTGAATTGGATATCACGATAAAATGTCAGATAATTGTCTATATTCATTAGTAAAATTGTTAGCTTGATTGTTTCCCTTGAGGAGCGAGCAGAAAAAAATTATTTCCGTTGAAAAGAAATGAAAACGAATTAAAATTCTTTTCAAAAACTTTATAAATATGTAAAGCAATTCATTTCAGAATAATCAACAAAAAAGAGTTCGAAGCAAGTTTCTCAGTGTTTTAAATATGTTACAGTTGCTGAAAGGTTAAGGCATTGGCTTTAATTCCTCCCGGCGATTTTTTTTTTAAGGTAAGATTACTCGAATTATAATAATTTGATGCATAAGAAGGACAAATACTTTAAAAAAAATAAGTACCATAAAATATCTCCGACTTCTAAAAAAACACAAAGGAAAACATATAAGGTCGAAAGCAGTGACAATATTAGTAATAATAATAATAATACTTCAGAAAAGAAATTCAACCAAATAAAAATTAAGCAACAAAAACTAACAAACCATTAAAGAAAAACAAAATTATTGACTACTCATAGTGCAAGGAAAGACAAAGAAGTAACAAACAAATAAAAAAACAAGACTAAAAAAGAAGAAATGGTAATATAAATTAATAGATGGGTGTGGGAAAAAAATCGAAAAAAGGTGATTCGTCTTACGAGGACTAAAGACAAAGAAAATAGTCTACGTTACGGCCACAAGGCCTTCGTCAGGGAAAGGAAAGAAAGTGAAGGCTAGATAGGACACATTTAACCATCAACTGCAAAAGACATTAGTTAGCTAAATACAAAACTAAAAATAAAGTTACATTAAATACTCTAATTATAACCAAATCTTAGGTTGAACAGGGTAGACCAAGATGATGGACGAGCAGAGGCAATAATGGTCAGCTGTGAAGTGGCCTCTCTCCACCCATCACTTTAAAAAAAAAAATCACTTCTACATGGATACATACATAAACCACAACATTAGAAAAACATTAGGTGATATCTACCTCCTGTTTGTCATTCTGACTGAAAAAGTTCTTGACAAATAAGGCGCCCATGGCGTCTCGCATGGTTCTCTCTGCCTGAAATGTGCATAAAGTTAACTTGTACTGCAGTAACACTGATATAAACTCACGAACAACAAAACACACACAACAGCCACACGTATCTAACAAATACATACGCACAACAGATACACACAAACACATACTGTGTACACAAACATTCCAGGGACAACAGCAACAAACAAATACACATTCACGAGACACGTGCAACAAATATGCTACCGGCATAGACATGAGTGTAGTTGCTAGATGTCTTTGAAAAGACAAAGGAAGATTACTTAAACTCTGTAAGGCATGTCATAAAGGACGAGTTTGATAACCTTGTGCACTGAGCTATTAACTGCATCATCTAAAATAAATTGCAACAGAAACCATCCATGGAAGAGCATATAAATGCTGTGATGCACGCTTCCTGCTACAGAACACCTTCATTCTTGCAAATGTTCTTTCGCTATAAATACTGCTCATATTTTATACGTGGCGACCTACTTTTGGACCTTGCAAAACCTCGAACTGACCGCTTCCGAAGTTGTTTTAGTTATGCAGGTGCTTTAGCATGGAACTCCCTACCCAAGTCTGTCAAAACTGATAATTACATCTCATTCAAAAAACATCTGCATTCACATGTCATGAAATCTTGTACACACATTTAACGACAATTCTGTTTCAGTTATTTCAACATTTCCGAGAGCATTTAACTGTCATTGTAATATTTTCAATTTTAAATTGAATTTTTTTATATTAAGTAGCTTTATTGCTTGACCTCTCTCTCTCTCTCTCTCTCTCTCTCTCTCTCTCTCTCTCTCTCTCTCTCTCTCTCTCTCTCTCTCTCTTTATCTCTCTCTCTCCCTCTCTCTATGTGCGTGAATGACTATGAGCAAATGTACTTGTGTATGCTCAGTTTCTGATTGTGATGATAATTTTAATTAATCATGTCTGAAGTTGTTAATATTTTAATTTTAATTTGTAAAACGCTGAAAATTGTATTGCAGGGCAGAAATGTAAAAAGGCAATTATGCCTATTTCTTTACCCTGATGAAATAAAGATTTCGTTCGTTCGTTCGTTCCTCAAGGGCACCAGCTGCAGTAGTGACCCTATACTCCACGGGGAGCGGTAAGCGAAAAGACACAGAAAGATGAAAAACAGCACAAAGAAACAACTTAAAAGTAGCGGAGTTAGACAAAAGTTATGCTTTTAATTTTAGACATGAACAGCAAGAACAGAACATGAACCAGTGCTACAGGAGCATATGGCCTGATGCTGGCTTTGTGCAAGAAGGCCAACTCCAGTGGAGACTCTATGCTGCATAGCGAATAGACAAGTAAAGAGAAAAACAACACGTTTTTCTGGGATTTACTTTGTTATCGTTAACAAATGAATGTTTTTGTCACGTGTTTGCTACTTTTCTTCATAGCACGCTCCTTTCAACCATTTATCACATACATGGAACTGCTGGTTATATCAGGACGCGTTTCATTTAGTGTGATATTTTCTTCATTGTGTATATTCTATGCGCTGTGTTGTATTATTCTTCTATATGGTGTTTTTACTTGTTAGTTATAGTTTAGACTGTTGTGTTGTTCAGATGTTTGGCTGTGTCTTTACTGGTATATATTTGTTATTGGTTGGAGGTTTCTTTATGTCAACCCGTATCTTTCTGGGGAAGCCTACCAGTGGAGCTACTGGCTAGGCAAGCAGGTGAATCAACAGGTGAATGTTGGGGGAACATCCTTATTTGTAAATGTTTACTTTTTGGTTGTTGTTTTAATATAGTGTTTTATTATTATTTTTTTTTTGTATTTCTGGAGGGGTTTTAATACCTATAAGATTTTCTACTTTCGTTTCTACATTGTGGTTGTTGCAGTATGTCTTTATGTTTTGCCTGTACTGTTCCAATTTCTTGCAGTCCACCAGAAAGTACTAACTGTATTTGGTTCTGGACACTCTTCGTATATGGGTTCCTCTAGCATGAAATAAACAATTCCAAACGTGAGCTTTAGCACTTTTGAATTCATTAATATTGTGGTATTTCATTACCAAATGAACTAACACACGGAAGATATATATTTCCTGTACTTGGTATTTCGTGGAAGGAAAAATGACAAATTTCCCGGTGCTGTCACGAGTTGGCCTTCAAAGCATGTATACACTGCTACGACAGCGCAGACTTCCCTGTCTTGGCCCTGTGCACCGCATGGAAGATGATCGCATCCCCAATAATATTTTCTTCCTATCACTGGCAGATGGCAAAGAACAGTCGGGTGACCGTGTTGAGGATTGTTGCATGGTTTACGAGGATTTTGGTTTTATCTTAATTTGGATGGTCGCACCCTGCAACACCTCAACTAACTAGACTTCAAAGGGTACGCGGAAAGCGTTAGATGACGCGTTAAGCCTAGTAACAAGAGAGTATTGATGTAGCCTTTGGGCTAATAGCAGTGTTTAGATAATGTGTGGCAGAGTCCACTAATATATGTTGAGTCTTAACTCATATATTCAACCGTCAGTGTGCAGGCTTCCTAGTTAATGGAACAAGAAATAAATAAGGACTCTTGAGTCCCGAGAATATGTAAAGGCGTTGATATTAAAACGCAGATCTACACGCGATATTCTAGATAGAACGCGGGATATTATAAAACGCGCTTTTGAAAGCGATAACGTTAAATTGTGGCGGGAACAGCCAAACTGAGAATAACTGATGTAGCCTGTGATTTTATGAAATAGACAAGATGTCTTAATAGAAATACAAAGCCAACGATTTGGCATAATATGTGACGTGATACACAAACGAATTGAATACAAAAGATGAGAAATAGAAACATTCGTTCACACAAAATCTATAAAAACATTAACGAACCCAAATGTTACGGCAGCTTTTAATAGACACAATCGAAGTCAGAAGAAATCCAGAAATTATTACGATACTAGCAATAACCCGTCAAACTTGACGGGTTTTTAATTATAGTGAGCTGTTTCCGTTCCCGGATGAGCAGAAAGAAGTACATTCTTAGAGTGTTTTTGGTTTCTTTCCATTATATAGTGTAATCAAACTGTTCATGAACACCGTCATTTGAACGTTTTTCTTTGATGATTGTAACTATTTTCTGGAGAGTATATATAACGGAAACAATAAAATGTTTCAACACGGTTGCATTCCTCAGCTGTGACCAACGTACACACGGCGAGAATTATGTTATTTTTGATTCAATTTAAAAGTTCTTTGATGACACCATTTCGTTTGAAAGTGCGTGGATTGTTTTCAAAGAGTGTTCCCTGATAATAAGTGGTTTTAACAAAAACTTTCAAGTTTTCATGATTTGTACATCGGGTGAGGGCTCATGCACACCAATTTTTACGTACTTTTTCTTTGTCGAGCGCTACTAATTTCGTGAAAGAATTTAAAAAAAAAAACCAAAGTATTTGTTTTATTTTAAATTAATATGAAACAAATATAAAGGTATGTTATCAGGCACTCGCAGGAAATAAAGAAGAACACTAGACAACAGAAAAACAACAGACATGAGTGGCTTACCCAGGATTCGAACCCTGGACCTTCCGTGCGACAACCCCGCCTAGCCATGCAAGCGAATCACACTATCCTCCCTGCCATCTACGCATCACCAAAAAATGATGTTTCGATGACAGGTCATCAGTGCGAACTGCAATACACGACACCGGAAGTCCACCATGGGCAGTTTAGCCTAGTAATGACGCAATCACTTCTGTTGTTTCCCTATCATGCAGTATAGGTCAGTCCAACAAGACAAGGACCTTTTTATTTGTTTTATTTAACGCCCACGCCGCGCAAGTTGCACACCGTGCGTTGCGCACTTTTTTTTCTGGGTCGAGTTACTATTTTGAGTGATACCGACCGACGTAACATACATCGGTAATTATGTTAGTTGGGATATTTATAAAAGTCCGTAACAAACCGTACCTGAGGTTCAAAGATGTGTGCAAGAGAGACATAAAGGCACTGTAAATAAATCCAGCAACATGGGATGACGCTACCAATAAAACCAAGTGGCGATAATCAGAAGCTATGTCACCAAGCAGAAGAGACAAGAACACGCCGGAAGCAACACCAGGAAAAAATAGCAACTGAGGTCTATCACCTCAGGGGCGCATTCCAATAGTCAATTATGACTGAAGGGGTTACTATATATTTTCCTTACATTCGATTGTTGTAGAATAAAGAGGTTGACCAGTTATCATACATCAGGCATTCTCCATTTCTTCTACAAATTAATACTTTTTGTAAACGATATGACGAATTACTGCACTTACTTTTATTCTGTGTAATTGAATGTACTGACAATCTACTTTCTGTTGTTGTTTCTTTTTAGTGCATTCATAGCATCAATAAAAGCGGATCCATAAAATTTGCTTTTCCCTATATTTGTGTTAGTGTGTATAATACTTACTACTTACTTAGTCGTTCCCCTTCTACCTTGAGGTGTAGAGGTTTGGAAAAGAGAGCGCCAGACTATCCTATCGGCTGTCTTCCTCCTGGCCTGGTTCCATTCTAGTCCTCGATCCTTCAAAGATTGTCTAATGTTGTCCTCCCAGCGGACTCTGGGTCGTCCTCGGGGTCTAGATCCTTGGCTCTTTGTTTCCCATGCTTGTCGTGGTATCCGATCTTCTCCCATTCTGCAGACATGGCCAAACCATCTTAATTGGGACTGTTCTACTTGGGTCTGCAGGGGGTAGGATTTAAGGCCTTGACGTATCGTTTGGTTGCGTACCATGTCTCTTCTTGTTACTTCAACCACCTTCCTCAGATACCTCATTTCTGAGGTTTGGATCTGGCTTTTATGGGTTGTAGTCATTGCCCATGACTCGCATCCGTATGTCAAGACTGGGACATAGGTGGAGCGGTATACAGCCATCTTCGTTTTCTTACCAACCTCTCTCTTGCTGAGTAATCCTCGATTTATGGCCTGAAAAAGTCTCCCAGCTGCTGCTTTTCGAGTGGCCAACTCTTCTTTGATGCCTCCCTTTCGGTCTATAATAGCTCCGAGGTATTTAAAGTGGTCGACCTGCTCCAGGACCTGTTCTCCCAGCTTAATCTGATGTTTTCTTTCTTTTCGTGATATCACCATGGATTTTGTTTTAGAGCTGCTTATGACCATCCCTCTCTTCTCCAGCTCTTCCTTCCAGACTTGCAGGTTGGATTGGAGATGTGCCTCTGATTTAGCAATCAGGGCGACATCATCAGCAAATGCCAGCTCCGAAATATAGACCTGTCTCATCTTCCAGTACCCCACTGAATGCTTTCTTGTTCTCTCCTTACATGCCTTGATGACATCGTCCAAGGGAGCCGCGCTAGCGTAGTGGTTACAACACCGCTCTGGCGACCGGGTGATACAGGATCAAACCCGGGCGACGGCATTTGAGGATTTTTCGTCGACCGGGATTTGGACTGGATTAACTCGAGACCTGGCGAGGACATTTGAAGGAGTGTCGTCGACCAGGGACTGGCGGCTCCTGAGCCGACCCAGCTGCAATGGGTACCTCCGAAATCGGCGAGTATTTGCCTGAATGGCGAGGGACACCTGTCTCTGTACAAGAAATAAAGGGATACTCACGTAAAATCAATGTCAGGCTAGACATAAAATAATAACCTGACATTTCGCCTCGAGTATTAGCGGGCGTACGAAAAAGAAAAAAAAAAAAAAAAAAAAAAAAAAAAAAAAAAACATCGTCCATAAGGAGTATGAAGAGGTAAGGTGATAGGATATCACCTTGTCTTACACCAGTGGTGGTCCTGAACTCTTCCGACTTATGGTTTGCTGTCCTCACATAATTTCTGCAAGACTTGTAGAAGCTCTGTATAGCATGAAGCAGAGGTGCTGGAATATTCTTCCTTGCCAAACAGTCCCAAAGTTTGTTCCAGGGGACCCTGTCAAACGCCTTTTCCAGATCTATGAAACAAAGATGCATCTCACTCTTATACTCAAGGGCCTTTTCACTCAGCTGTCTGAGTGTGAAGATTAGGTCTTGAGTACTTCGGTTTGCTCGGAATCCGCACTGGACCTCATCCAATTGTGGCTCAGCTAGGCGTCGGAGTCTCTGCTCTAGGATTCTAGGGTAGATTTTACCAGGGACACTGAGAAGGGATATGCCTCTATGGTTTCCACACTGTCGATTGTCACCCTTTTTGAAAATTGGTGTTATGATGGCAATCTCCCAATTTTTTGGTATGGTCTTGTTGTACCACGCTGCCTGTAAAACCCTTAAGAGTAATAGGTCGCCTGATGCTCCCATGAACTTAACCATTTCTGGTGTTATACCATCATGCCCTGCTGCTTTGCCCATCTTGATTTTCTCCAGTGCTGCCTTCAGTTCTTCCATCTTTATGTCATCTTCACCATCATTGGTTTTCTCTTCTGTGCTAGTGTTTATCATTTCTGATGCTTCTCCATGCTCACCATCCAGGAGTTCTGAGAAATATTCTTTCCATCTTCCCATTACTTCCGTCGGGGCAGTAAGCAATTTGCCTTGCTTGTCCTTTATAAATTTGAGAGGGCATTGTTTTTCCTTCCTCATGTTCTTTAGGGTCTTATAGAACAATTTCTGGTTTTCTTGTGCATCTTTTTCTAGCTTTTCTCCAAATTCTTCCCAGGACTTCTGTTTTGCTGCTAGCACTTTGTTCTTTGCTTCTGTTCTGAGTGTCACATATTCTCTATATTTTTCCATTTGTCCTGTTGTGTTTTTAGCTTCTAAGTATTGTTTCCATGCCATTTTCTTCTCTCTTATTTTCTCTTTGACTTGCTCTGTCCACCAAGGTGTCCTCTTTCTCTTGTTCCCAAGTCGGACTTCACCGCATGCTTCTGCAGCAGCTGTCTTTATGATATCCTTGAATTTAATCCAGAGGGTTTCCAAGTCATCAGGTCGTTCTTCTGAGTTGCTCACCGCTGCAGCAATAAGCCCCTGATATCTGGTCTTAATTTCTGGCTCTCTCAGCTTGTAGGTCCTAATGCTCATTTCTCCTGCTCGTTTACTTGGTTTCTTGCGTGATGTTGGGCAGTTCCTAGGCTGAGCAACTCTTTCAGTTGTTCTTTTGATTGTTAGCAGGTAGTGATCACATCCAATCTCTGGACCCCTCCAGACTCTTGCATCTCGGACATATTTGAATGAGCTTCTCCGAACAATGGCATAGTCGATCACTGACTTCTCATTCTTTGTTGGTTCACATCTAGTGTATGCATGTATGCGCTTATGGGGGAACTTTGTGTTTGTAATGATCATGTTCTGCTCACTGCAGAATCTAAGGAGTCGCTTTCCATTATCATTGAGAATATCTTCTCCATATCTTCCGATAACTCCACCCCATCTAGCATGGTCATTTCCAACTCTGGCATTAAAATCTCCGAGCATGATAACTTGATCTAGGCAGTCATCCACTGTCCTTTGAAGCAGCTCGAAGAATTCCTCCTTGACCCCTGCTCTCTCATCCTCATTTGGCCCATACACTATTACCAGGTTGACTATGGTTTCTCCTTCTTTTAGTTTAACAACCATAAGGCGCTCAGAGACAAAGTTCCATCCCTTGATACTATCTTTTTGATTTTGGGCCACAATGCAACCCACGCCCCCTTTAGCTCTTTCAGACATGGGTACACCACTGTAGAGCAGCGCGTTGCCATCGAGATCCATGACTCCTTGTCCTTTTTTCTTTGTTTCCGTTATAGCCAGGATTTCTAGTTTTGCTTTCCTCATCTCTTCCACCAGCTCCTCTTCCTTCCTATTTATACTTCTTGTGTTCCAAGTTCCATAAGTCGTAGTCCGTAGTCCGTTCCAGTTCGTCGCCTTTAGAATCAGTCCAGTTTTCTCTCTTGTGTTGCTAGTAATCGTGATTTAAAGCAAACAGGTGATTGGCCTGTTGTGCCTTTGCATGGTGGAGGGGCTGCCTCCTTACGGCCTCCATGCAGGCCGCCCTCCTCCTTTTTCATCCGGGCTTGGGACCGGCATTGGCGGAGTATGTATAATAATAATAATAAATTCTTTAAGCACCAAACACGGCGCATAAGGCAGAAATCAGTGCTCTCCAGGTTGTTCGTTGTGACGCCACTCCTCTTAGCTCTTGCACATTATTTAATCCCAACGTTCTTCCTTCTCTTATTATTGTTCTTCTGAGTGTTTCTTTTGGTCTTACTTTTTTCCTCTTACCCTCAGGAACCCAAGTGAGCGCCTGCAGTGGTATTCTGTTGTTTTGCATTCGTAGGACATGACCGATATATGACCGTCGTCTGTTCCTTATATAGTCGGAGACATATTTTTGCCTAGAGTCTTCTCTTATTTGTCGATTAGTCTTGAATTCTTTCCAACTGATGTTAATGAGTTTTCTAAGACATTTGTTCTCGAATTAGTATGTATACCTGAATATTAATTTTTCGTAACGGTTGTCGCTACTGCCCTGTAAATTTTCATTTTTGGATACATATATGTCGTAAATTTATTTTGAGAGAAAAGAGTCGTAGAAATAGTGGTCCGGTTTAGAGTGGAAAATGATGATGGAAAGCTCAGTGATAGAAAATGTAGAGATTCAATAGTTGCTTCACAGCGTGCTGGAGGAGAGTAAAGACAGACTTATTTACGACAAATCGTTTCTCTCAATCTTCTCTTTCACTCTCCTGGTCAAACAATTATTTGCCAGTTTTCCAGACCCGCATCTGCGCGCACACCGATTTGGTGTTTTCAAACACACAGACGATGTTTATACAAACTATATTAAACGAATAGGGGAAAAGTTGGGCTTTGGGTATATCCAACACACAGAACTAAATGAGTTTATGTGATTTTATTCACTTTAAACATCAATCACTAAAAATATCAGATATTACATAAATTATCATAAGTACACAAATGCAAATAACAAATTTGGGAGGGGTGAAGAAGATTGGTATCGACTAAGCCCTTCCCGCTTATTAGACAAAGATAAACCCAGTCCAGAGATAGATAATATCAGGAACATAGGTACGTTAACCTAACAGCGAAGTTAATTACTCTGAAAGAGGTGTTACAAAGTTAGGTATAGGTGATAGAAAAAAAACCTGTTCTTCCCGGCTGTTCTTCCCTTTACTAAGCAAATGGAAAGGAGGGGGTTTTTAAACAGAGTTAACCAATTAGCAACTCCCCCTTAAAGGAACAATGCAGGGAATACAGAAAAATTATATTACTAGGCAAGAAAGTTAACAACAGGTTTACAAAAAAGAAAACGATTAAATTTTCTGTCATTCATACACACGCGTGAGGATCCACACTCATATACTCACACACTTACCGAATGCAGCCTCAGACGATCCATAAAAAGTATATAAAAACAGCAAGTAATCTTTTGTCATATGAACTGTCTAGTCCTTCGATGTCTCGCCCCAGATGTTTGCGAGGGTTTGTTGGTAACAAATATTCTCACTTATCGCAAGACTTGAAGACTAAGAGTTCTCGTGTTTTTATTATATATATATATAAAAGGAGTCGATGGGATGGTACTAACACAGTTCGGCACAGGGGTGAAAATGAAGTGGTCTCTTTTAATCCTCCGCTATGGTAAAATTCCTTCAATGCGTGATGATAGTTTTATTAAATCCAATTGAGGAAAAAAAAACTAGGCTGTCACAGTCAGGAAAATATGTACTCTCTCACAGTAAGCAGTAAATATGATATCGCTACTGGCGATGAGTACCTTCCAGTTTATCTTACAGGTTTGCAAGGGTAATTTGATGATTATTCTTTAAAATGTTCTTGGGTGGGCTTTATTTCATTTAATTCTGACAGCTAGGTCGGAAGGACCGCCACAAGATTATATCTTAAAAGAAATGTTTCTTCAATATGACTGGAAGTTTATAGGATGATTTCTTTATTTCTTTCTTTATTTAGCTGGGACCGCAGGTACGATCACTCTGTGTGAAAGAAAAAAAAGACATGTAACATACCGAAAAATCAAGCGCGATAAATTTCCCGTTAAGCCTATAATACACTCGAGTATTTAATTATGTATTTAATAAACACTGCGCGAATTCTAGTGGTTAAAACACATCTATAAAACTAGGACTTAACTGAATTTATTAATTATAAATTCCTTCGCGACTTTAAAAGTTAATTTAAGCATCTATTATCTTTTGAAATAATATAATAGATAGATCATTATATTTATAACTGGAACTATTGAGATGATTTAATTTAATAGATTTAAATTAACACAAAATCCATTGAAATAGAATGACTGAACTAGACCACTGATCACTTTACGCAATATATATTACCGCTCTGCACAGAATAGAAAACACTGCAAATTTATATATAAAATCCAGGGGAAAATCTATAACAAGATTTCAATAAAGCTAGTGCTTCTGTAAAGGTCTGGCCAGCGAGTGATAACGTGTCTAGTCTTCATGGTCTATTTAGCTAAAATGGAATGTAAGTTGAGTGGGACATGATAAACTTGACAGCTTATTTGATCTCACGAACTTTTGGGGATCTGACCGCCAAATCAAGAGAAGAAACCGCACCCTGGTCTTCGTATCTCCGTTCGCTGCTGCCCGTTTCGGTTTCCCTGTTCGCTCGGTTCTACGATTGACACCGAGACGCGAAATTAGCGGCAAGCAACTGCGTCTCTTATCAGGGACCACTACTGTCTTTGATAACGCCGATAGTCTCCCCTAAAATCCCTCGGTCTGTCTCTTTGATCTCGTCGCTGTGCCTGTTTGATTCTGGCGACGCCCCCCACTGGCCAAGTTAATTAAAATAACTGCCTATGATTGTTCAAGAGATGTTAGTGGGCGTGATTTAATCTCTCCTTAAATCAATGCGATGACCAGAATCAACGATAGGTAAACTTTCCGCATATCAATCAGCAAACGTGTTTGCCCTCTGTGGAACAGTTTCATAGCTAATGAATCCACGTGAAAGAATAAACGTTTTACAAGAAGTTACAACAAAGTTCAGGGTCAGCCGAGTTCGTCCATCACAATATACTTTGATATTTTTAAACCGATGAAAGAAATATTGATCCAACAATAGCAGCATTGGCTAGAATTAGATACACTTTGACCAGTGTTGATCATTGTTACAATATCAGAACATTAGATCTTTAATCCAACCATTCTCAGGAAACTCAAAAATATATAGAAAACGGCTGATGGACATAGACAAGTATACAGCATTAGTCAACATCAATGATGATGACAGGAAAATGGAAGCTTATTTGTCTAGTGCCTAATGTAAACTTCACAAGAAAATTTCCAGAGCTTTCATTAAAAAGACTCGATGATCTAGATGTTTGAAGAAACACACTGGTTTAATCGGCGCATCATCCTTCACCATCACCGGTTTAAATGCTAAACACAATCTATATTCGCAGTTAATTTTGTTCCTTACTTTAAAACGCTTACTTTAATCAAATTATTTCCGCATCAAAGGACATCGTTTAGTTATTATATAAAATCTGATTAGACTATGCCGGTCAAAACTTACAAGATTAACAAATGTAGCAGTGTGCAAAATTTCAGCTCTTTACGATGAGTTGAACATAAGATATTTTCAGCGTCAAAAATTCGAAACGAGACTAATAGATAAGATGAGGTGAAGCTAAATAAATGTGTATTTAAAAAAAAAAAGAACACGAAAAAATAACACAGACCACTAGGGCAAAAAGACCACATGCACAGAGACTAAGAACACACCAAACTCACACACGCACACACATTTCAGACACTAGCAGACAGACACACCTCATGCATTCAAACTACCAACACAAGGATACACAAACACACAGACCACATCATACACACACTCGATCAGTCTACAGACGAATTTGCCAAACCTACAATTCGGAAGCAGTAGGCGAACCCAGAAGTGTAGTCTTTAGTCCCGTACAGTAGGTTGTTGAGTTGACGTTTCTCGTGCACGTAATTCCAACTGAGGTCTTCCACATACCTCATGATCAGCTGCCAGACTAGATAATTGTGAAGTTTTCTGAAATAAACATTAAGACAGCATAATCGTTATTCGCGTCTCTGTTGTTGTTGTATCTATTAATATTATTTTTTCATCATCATCATCATCATAATCATCATTATTATCATCATCATCAACATCATCACCATCATCATAATCACAACATCATCATCACCATCATCATCATTTTCCATTTCGCTCCTTATGGAGCATGGAGCCACCACTACAGCTGGTCATTTAGCAGGAAGTCTGCACCAAACATTCACACGCTCCTGCAGCGGTTCTTTCTGGAATAATTATGTTTACCTCATGAGGTTGCTAATCTCATGCCCAACCTCATATTATCGCCTTGTACGACATGCTTGAGGGAGTTGTGGTCCTATTTTTTCTTTGTCTCACCAGAGACCTCAGGAAACAACATGGAGGTTTTTGTTAGTTATTGGTTGAGTCTAATCGTCAAGACGATGATGGCGGAAATAGTTGTAACTGTAACAATAATAAATGTTTCAATCTTCTTCTTTACTCCACAAGAAACATAAGCCTCCAACCAACGAATACCACGTCCTCCTGTCGCGCCCACAGACATAGTAACGCTGTAACCTGCCGTGGATCTCGTAAAAAAAGCGACTAATGAGGTTTGGGTATGGGAACCAATTACCCCATCCTGTAGAAACGGTAAACCACAGAACTTCAACATACAATATGGATATGTCAGTGTTGTTTAAATTTTAATTCTTGAAGTGTACCTAGGGCACTGCTGTGTATGAGACGTAACATTTTTCACAATGAGATGTAGAACATTTTTGTAACAGGTATCATAAGAAATTGTTGATGATTTTCTTTCTGTGATGTATTTTGATGAGAACATATAGGTAATAGTGCAAGAATTTTTCAAGACTTATGTAATTGCATACACCTATATCGTTTGTTTTAATTTGTTGGAACAGTAGGACATTATTATTATAAGCATTTGCTTCATGTGATTAGAAAGTATTATAGAGAACTGTGGTATGGGTTAGAGTGTGACTCATCCATTGAAGTTTTGTGTAAATAATCCAGTCTCAGAAATTTGACAACTTCTTTAGTGAGACGATATGTTTGTATCCAATCACGAGTTGATACATGAGGCATTCTGTGGTATGTGCCCAATTCTTCTGTGGAAAACTCCGTTTTCCATCTGGGGAGGGGATAGATGCCACAGAGCAGTTTCATGGGTGGATGATGGAGTGAGTGGAAGTAAGGGTCACTGAGGTTGTCAATATTAAAGTTTAACTCAGGGATTGAGTTTATGTCTGACTTCATGTCAGTATGTTGTGACTTGGGCGTGCGCATGGAGAAAGCGTGTTTGGTGAACTAGTCTGGGTGGCTGAGAGAGTACCCGAATGTGACTAGTGAGAGTCTGTGTTTGATAGCCGAGCTGTGCGCTTGAGGCTGTGATTTGTGGTCGAGCTGGGTGCTACTATTATGTGACAGTTGAGATATTATATAGTGATTATGAATATAGTGATTATGTCTTACATATTGTTGTATAGGCGACGTCATCCCGCCTAGGAGTGTTCTGAAGGAACTTTGGGTAATGTTCATGGAGAACATATTAAGGCGATGAGTTGGTCCCTCCTTTGGAGCTACGGTGGAGTAAGGCGTTGAGTATTGTCCACCTTGTACGAGTCATATGGCGATGTTGCATGCCGACAATCATTTGGGATAAGTGATTTACACCTGGATGGTGAATGGATTTGTGCGAGGATTGAATGCCGCACATAGAAACGTGTTGTGCGTATTGTTAGTGTGTGGACGGTCAGCCAGTCCGTGGAAGTATAGTTAAGAGTTATTTCCAATAGGCAGTATCAGCCTGAGTGTGATGTAAACGCATGCGTGACGATATTATTGATGTTCAGGACATGTGAATGTTCTATTAAATGTCGTGGAGCTGTACAAGTGGCGTCGTATTATTCATACCCCATAGTGTTGTATACCATCTATACACGACACACTCATAATACAGAGCACGTAACAGTCAGCTGAAAGGAAATAATTCAAATCAGCCATCGAAGACAGAAGATCCTCTGGAACGGAATCTGTGTTACTGACACATATTTTTTTCTTCTAGGAAAATCTTTTAGATTAGACTCCTGGAACGTTCGTACATTGAACGAACATGGGAAAGCTGTATAGATGGCAGCAGAAATGTGAAATTATGCACAGATATCCCGAGACTGCACAAAACAATGTGAAAGGTAGTAGGAAGGAAGAAACTCATCACATGATAACAACCATTGCATCTTCAGACGTAAGGTAAACAGACGACTTACATAAGCTTTGCGCAAGGAAGGGGCTGGACATTTTCATCATGTAAAACAAATTGCTACTACTGCATGATCTAAGGCACTCGTACCGTATGGAAGGTCCTGGGTTCGATTACCTGGTAAGCCACTCACGTCGGTTGTTTTTCTATTGTCTAGTTTTCTACATCTTTATTATTCACGAGTGCCTGAAAACATACCTTTACGTGTGTGTAATATTTATTTACTGTTTACAGGCCTCAGGTTTCCCTTCTTTATGTTTTTAAAGACAAGATCTCAGGACATGCCTGGGAATAAGTTTCCAACACAGCGACCAAGAGCAGACCAATGCTCATTAGTTAGTATAACATGAGGAAGAAATATTACACAAAATAATAAAAGCGTCCTGATATAACCAGCAGTCTCATATGTATTGCGAAAGATTGAAAGAGCGTGCTACGAAGAAAAGCAGCAACCACAAAAAAAATTATTAACAACAGGAGAAAGAAGATTGAGGTTTTATATCAGTAAAAATATATTCCCATAGCAGGTACTGCTGTAGGGAGCGAAGTGATAGAGACTTAACCATCGTTGGTCCAGCATAGAGAGGTGGGGTGACAAGTTTTCTTCCTCGTTGTCTTTTCCTGCCCTAACTCAAACAGCAGAGTCAGGTACCCATTTACAGCTGGGTAGACTGGAGCGTGTCGGTACCGTGATTAGAACCAGGTACCTATGCCGCGAGAGGCCAGCACTCTAACCACTCGGTCAGTCGGACGCTTTTTACATTAGTAGACACGCTTACGTCAAAAGTTAAGAAAAGGACCGTGTCTCCAAGAGCAGGTGACCAGGTTTCTCCAACGATCTCGATTTTTAATCCTTTCTTTGAGTTCTACTGCTGATGTCTTCCCATGTTACAGTGTCAACCAATCTATTATCTGTTCTGACTCGGCTTTCCATTTCTTCTATTTTTTTCATGTGGCCATGATACATGCACACACGCGGGGCAATATGATCCTTAAACATGTCATCAAAACTCTATGCACATCTCCCTCAGGCGATCCTGAAACATGTCATCAAAACTCTATGCACATCTCCTTCAGGCGATCCTGAAACATGTCATCAAAACTCTATGCACATCTCCCTCAGGCGATCCTGAAACATGTCATCAAAACTCTATGCACATCTCCCTCAGGCATGTGGCACGAGGTAACTAACACAAGGTTGTGAATGGAGCTAGCAACCTTATCGTGTAAAAGAACTGCTGCAGAAACCACCACTTCTTCTTCTTCGTACACTCTCAAACGTCCTCTTGAATGTTTTCAAAGAAAGCAGTAGTCAGTTTGAGGCTATTTGAATCCCCGTAAAGTTTTTCCACGAAAGGAACTGGCGTCGGCCACAGTCGCTTTCTTTGTACCGCATATAAGGGGCAACTTTGAAGTAAATGTTCAGCAGTCATTTATCAGTGCCACAGTTACACTGATCGGTAGTTCCTATCTTTAGCTTATTGAATAGATGGTATCTCAATCTGTTGTGGCCAGTGCGGAGTCTGAAGATTACCACTTGTTCTCTTCTGTTGAGCTGGTAGTACAATGGATGGGTGTGAAAAAAAAATCGAAAAAAGGTAATTCGTCTTACGAGGACAAAAGACAAAGAAAATAGCCAACGTTACAACCACAAGGCCTTCGTCAGGGAAAGGAAAGAAAGTGAAGGCTAGATAGGACACATAAGAACCTAAATAAATATAAATATTAAACCTAGGTACTTCCCTAAAGGAACTTCTCGCAAACGGACTGGCGTGCCCGGAAAAGGAAATAACTGTCACCACCAGATGTATACAATACATACTACGAAACTAAAAAACGAAACTGAACAATAAACTACCCAAACGTAATATTAGTGGGGACTGGAAATAGAAGAGGACAGAATGAGTTGAAGATAAATAAATATGAAATAAAAAATCAAGACATATTAAAAACAGTGTATTCATACATATTATTAAAAGGCGGCAGAAAAATAGGATAAGAGTGGAAAGAGTCAAAATGGAACAAGAGAGGAAAGGGGTTGGGGGGGGGGGGAGGGACCTCAGACAAAGGTGTGCAGAGTGTTAAGACCGGCTGGTTTTAGACACCCCATGCGGTGGATAAGACAGTTCCCGAGCTGTTCTCGGCTAGCAGTGTCAGAGGAGCAGGATCTGATCGCCGTGACCTGGATGTCGATGGGACCATGACGGTCAGGACCATTAAAGTGTATGGCAACATCAGCAGAATGTTATGTCTTGCGGTTCGCACTAATGACCTGTCATCGAAGCATCATTTACTGGTGATGCCAGATGGCAGGGAGGATAGTGCGATTCGCTTGCATAGCTAGGCGGGGTTGTCGCACGGAAGGTCCAGGGTTCGAATCCTGGGTAAGCCACTCATGTCTGTTGTTTTTCTGTTGACTAGTGTTCTACTTCTTTATTTCTTACGAGTGCCTGAAAACATACCTTTATGTTTGTCTCATATTAATTCAGCATAAAATAAGCCAAATGTCAGGACTACAAATATTTGTTAGTTTTTTAAAGCTAAAAAATTAAGGTGGAAAAATTCAGGGAGGATAGTGTGGTTCGCTTGCATAGCTAGGCGGGGTTGTTGCACGGTAGGTCCTGGTTCGAGTCCTGGGTAAGCCACTCACGTCTGTTGTTTTTCTGTTGTCTAGTGTTCTACTTCTTTATTTCTTACGAGTGCCTGAAAACATACCTTTATGTTTGTCTAATATTTATTCAATTTGTGTTGCATCTGAGACCTGCACGGGGGCTGGTTTAGTATTTTAGGAATGTGTGATGTGCAAAAAACCCCTGTCCTGAAAAAACCCCATTTTGTAAAAAGACCCACGGTCATCAATCTCCCAAACGTTTTTTATCATGAAAGAACGACCTTCTTTAGTAATAATGTTTTTTCTTGTTTGTCTCTTTGTTTTAACTGCCGCCAAAATGGAGTATTCATCTTTCTGACGTTGTCGAGGTTAAAAAAAAAAGAAAGAAAGAAAAGAATAAGAACAAACAGAAGAAGAACTAAATCGTCAAGCGTGTCGTAATCACGAGAACAGTTACCTTTTTCCACCATCACTGGTTGTATAATTCTTGAGCACTGGTCCTAGGTTGTGGAAAAACCCGGAACTCAAGACAGCAACAGCTGTGTTCGTTGTAAACATTCCGGTAACCCAGGGAAACGCGGAGGAAAAGTAGTCCACAAAATCCAGCTGGCGGAGACATAAATAAGAGCTGATTAATACAGAAATAAAATCTCGTGGAAATGTGTGTACTCAGTGACTGTTGGTAAAATGTGTTCACATGTGCAGAGCTTTACGTTTTATTTCGTTATTTAAAAACATAATCCGCACAGACTGATGTGTTACTAAAAGCATAATACAACATTCTAAAGTGTGTGTATGCTATAAACCAGGGTTTCTCAGCCCTAGGGGTCCGCGTGAGGTTACTAGGGGTTCCACGACAGATCATGATTTTTTTAAAAAAACGTTTTTTTTTTTTTAATTTTGCGCCGGGTGATGTTAGCTCTCACAGTAGTGGGCAGTGCCCGAGCGATGTTAGCTCTCACAGTAGTGGGCAGTGCCCGAGCGATGTTAGCTCTCACAGTATTGGGCAGTGCCCGAGCGATGTTAGCTCTCACAGTAGTGGGCAGTGCCCGAGCGATGTTAGCTCTCACAGTAGTGGGCAGTGCCCGAGCGATGTTAGCTCTCACAGTAGTGGGCAGTGCCCGAGCGATGTTAGCTCTCACAGTAGTGGGCAGTGTCCGATCAGCCACGAATGGAAATGCGCAATAGAACCCTGTTCTCTCTTGCACATACCATACTCCATATTTCATTAGCATCTTGTGGAGTAGAAATTTGTGATAAGACTTTTAGACCTACTTGGACACAATAAAAAAAAAATGAAGTGGAAAATTTAAAAAAAAAAAAATTCAAAAAGAAACAAAACTGACATTTCCTCTACCTACAATACTGACTTGCATTAGAGTTGATTTTCTCTGTTTGGAGAGGGAACCACACAAAACCAGTATGCGAATATGTTGGGCAAAATAAACAGGCCCACAGGAAGAAAAAAAAATTCTCTAATCAAAAGAGCACTGACAGTTATTATTGGATTATATACGTTGGATATTTCCTTTGTAAGATGAGTCACCTTTTTTTTTTATCTTTTTTCATATTCACCCTCCCAAAATTTCCTTACCGTATTGTTGGTCAGCTGATTGAGAGAGCCAAGGGTCATTCTGTTGGCAGGGGCATGTGGGTTGTCTTGGTCAGGTGATTGAAGGGCTGCCTGGGTGAAAATAAAAATGATGTACATAAAGTAGTGATGGCGAGGGGACTCTGGTGATTTTTTGGATTTTATTCTGTTTTAAATATGATATACTATGTCTGTCAGTGGCAACAGGACAATTCTCAAGTATGATATACTATGTCTTTCAGTGGCAACAAGACAATTCTCAAGTATGATATACTATGTCTGTCAGTGGCAATAGGACAATTCACAAGTATGATATACTATGTCTGTCAGTGGCAACAGGACAATTCTCAAATATGATATACTATGTCTGTCAGTGGCAATAGGACAATTCTCAAGTATGATATACTATGTCTGTCAGTGGCAACAGGACAATTCTCAAGTATGATATACTATGTCTGTCAGTGGCAACAGGACAATTCTCAAGTATGATATACTATGTCTGTCAGAGGCAACAGAACAATTCTCAAGTATGATATACTATGTCTGTCAGTGGCAACCGGAAAATTCTCAAGTAACTTTGCAGCAGAGGCAGCGGCCTTGAAAAGTGCAGCAGAGGTTCGAATGACAGAGGAAAGCACCGAGAGATAAGCTACTTTCTTCACAAATGCAGTAATTGCAACTCGCAATTGCCAAAATAATACAGACCTGGGTGACCTAAGAGTAGTGCTCCCCAAGCTATGTCAACTATTAAAAAAAGTTGTGATCCAATGGAGCCCATCTCATTGTAACACCCCCGGCAATGAAGAGGCTGATAGATTGGTAAAGAAAGATGTAAAGCTATCTCAGTCTGGTACAAGCATAACTTTCGAAGAGGTAAATAGTTAACTACCAGCAAGTCATCATCAGCCTTGGTAGAGAGTGCAGAACTTGTGCCAATGGGAGGGCAGAGCTGGAAATTGATAACTGATAAATGATCATGTTGGGAATGATGACGCCATTATGTACACTGGTGGGTCTGTAATCCTTGATGAAAAATCAAAGTGGGGCTTCTCTGTTAGAGTAAATGGCAGAATCGTCGCTGAACATAGCGGGGCTTACACTATAACAACCTCCAGAATGAGAATGAAGATAGAGGCAGCTACTGCAATCTTAAGGTGGCTGTCTGAGACTTCATTAACAAGGGCAGTGATTGTATCAGACTCACAATTCATGCTTCGGAAGGTCTAAAGGGGAAGGCACTCACATAAATGGAAAACCTTCATAGAAGCCTCGAATCTTCAGGAACTGGTGTGGATATACTGTTCTAGTCTTGCAGGGATACGTGGCAAAGAAAAAGTTGACAGACTTGCTTCAAAGTGCAATGGATGTGGATAAGGGAGACATACTGAGCGAAATTAATGATCGCCTGTTAGAGAATGACACTGCAATCGTTGAATCATCAAGGCAAAGGTTGCTGGAATTTGACATCAAACGTAAGACCAGAAGGGATAGATGTATGATAGGACGCATCCGGCGTGTATACAACCAGTGCGCAACAGGAACAATTAGCATGTATACCCTTCAACATTCGCTGAAGGTGACTGAGCACCTATGGGTTTGCCCAGAGTGAAGTGACATCGATTCTGATAAACAATAACAAATACTAGTTTTATCAGAATCAGATACAGGAACAAATGGGATGCAAAACATCCAGGCCACGCACAATAATGCTTATTACCAGCTCAGCAGAAGAGAACAAGTGGTATCCTTCAGACTTCGTTCAGGCCACAACAGATTGGGACACCATCTATTTGTGACGTATAATGGAAATATAGCCTACAGTAATCTGACAGCCTTGTAATCCCGTTACCGTTCTATGATTTTCTAGCAAAACCACGCATTTTTCTGCCTGCCTTACACAAGCTTATTTTTCATCGACGCTTCTTTTCTCTGAACATAATCAAACGAAGTTGTTTACAAACTTTCGTGAACTGCCAGTCACAACAGGGAGCGAATAAGGTTTGTTTACCTGAGTTTCTCACGCGAGCTGATCTGTCAATCATCGGATACATGAGAGACGGAACGTGAATAACACCGGTATCTGTGAAGAAGACTCACGGGCAAAAACCTTTCCCCGAGTACCCTTTCATGTTCGTACACAGAGGGAAACTCCGAGTTCTTTGATCTTCGGAAGCGGGCAAAATCTTTGAGAACCCCGTTACACGAATTTAAGCTTTGATGGCGGTCGAACGCCAGAAAAAAGCCGACCGTAAACTTTTATCTGGGGGACTCATGTTTATGTTTCACTGCTATACACTAAAGTTTGAAAAGTAGCATAATCTATAGATCAGAGCGACCATGATGAGATATAAACTGTCTTCCTAAACCAGCTATCAGTCGTCACTCATAATTTTTGGAATAGTCTAAGCACGTTGTAGGTAGAACCATTTTGCTAAATGTGTTAATAACATTCGTGGGGATCTTTTCATGAGGATTTTCAGGTAATAGAAATTAGTGCTTAAGTGTTAAAGTGTTAAAGCTTTTACCATTATAATTCACTTAGAGTTCTAACTGTTAAGAGCAGTGAACTAATAACGCGTAGCTATTTTATACCAGAGGTTAATTTTTAATGTTAATTTTACCACTCGCGTTCTCACACAAGAAGAGACGGTTTTAGTTGACTGAGTATATGCTAGGCGCGACTGATAGTGACAGAATAAAATTCACGTTATATTTCATTTTGTATATTTATAGTAAGTAAATATTATTGAATACCATACGATGACAAACAGACGCCGACAATGTAATAGCTATTAACGACAGGCGATATTTATGTAAGTGCGCGTATGGATAAATGAATAATAATTGACATTGTACGCTGATCGTTGACCTGGAGCAGGAGGGGTAGAGCTGCATAAATTAGACAAACCTGCACTCGCTAAGCGACGCGCAATAGGATATGCTAAAGTCACCGTGTGCCTTTTAACTTTAAACAGGACTGGCGGAGTGGATAAGAGATCGTCTTGTCCCCGTCCGTGTGCTTATATGTAGCTGTATAGAATAGTAGCATTTTTCCATAAATGTTTTTATTTATTCCATCACAGACCTGATCAAGGGGCGTCCAGCGGTCTTTTTCCTTCATTTACTGATTGGTTACTGCTGCTTTTTTTTCTTGGCTTGTGCGTCCCCAAGTTCACTTGTGAACAGGATTGGCCAAAGAGACAAAGAAACATTTTAACTGGTAAATTTAACTGGACCCCGAGGACGACCCAGAGTCCGCTGGGAGGACAACATTAGACAATCTTTGAAGGACCGAGGACTAGAATGGAACCAGACCAGGAGGAAGACAGCCGATAGGATAGTCTGGCGCTCTCTCTTCCAAACCTCTACACCTCACGGTGTTGTCAATAACAACAATAACCACCATATTAACAGAGGAAGATCTGGAGAGGTAGCACATGAGGACTCAGAGTACTACATTACTATCTTCTCTGGGAACTTATACATCTTGATCCTACCTTTGTTGTCTATACACCCTTACTCTTTTCAGAGAAGGGGTATTACTGATAAGACCAGACTCTTATCTGGCGCTATCCTAGTATCATCTGATACACCTTTATGTCCAGGATATCTTATTAAATTCAATAACCATCTACCCTCTCGTGACACTCACCATAGAGCCAGCCAATATGATTACCATCATTTATCAATTGTAACAGTTTTTAGCAACCAGATGTTTCCTAATACTGGAAGAATTTTCCTCTGTTTACTGTGAACCCCAAGATCTCGGTTTTTTTCTACACTAACTATTCGAGGTGATATTTGTTTATCCAATAATAAACCACCAAATTTGGCGTCCGCCTCATTAATCTTAATTGTTAGAGGATGGACTGGGGCCAATTTGGGAAATACACCTGACATTTTGTATATTCAGGAACCATTGTAATTCCAAGGTATGTAAATCTGATTTTTTAAATTTGATTTGTTCTTTAGATATTCGATGTTGTCAAGCTTAATGATAATAAACAACAAAAGAAACTTAACTTTGTGTGTTGGTTAGACCCATACCCAATTAACCATAGTTTTTCACGTTTGCGTGTCTTGTTGTCACATAGCTGTGTGTGTATGTAGTTAAACTCATATTTATATGTATTGGGAGGGAAAGATTGTCTTGTACTAAATTATAGTCGTATAGATAGGCTGGACTAGAGGAACTTACTCATTCCAGAGACATATCTTCTCCTTTAACTACTCACCAGTGAAATCTATTTCTCACACCTTTATTTCTCACGTACTTATCACCATCCACTCTACTCAGACGGTATCATAAATAACTCTCAAACCTACCTGTACGACACTATTCAACAAGCTAAAGATAGGAACTACCGATCAGTGTAACTGTGGCACTGATAAAATAACTGCTGAACATCTGCTTCAAAGATGCCGAACATAATAATCAACTGAAAAAGCACAAATGGCCATCACCAGTACGATTCCTGGAAAAACTCTATGGAAATAAAAGTAACTTCAAGCTGGCCACTGTTTTCTTTGAACTTGTTCAAGTCGACGTCTGAGAGTGTACGAAGATGAAGAATATACTATGTAAACTCAGCATATCTATCTATCTATCTATCTATCTATCTATCTATCTATCTATCTATCTATCTATCTATCTATCTTTCTATCTATCTATCTATCTATCTATCTATCTATCTATCTATCTATCTATCTATCTATCTATCTATCTATCTATCTATCTATCTATCTATCTATCTATCTATCTTATCTTATCTTATCTTATCTTATCTTATCTTCCGTCCGACCGACCGACCGACCGACCGACCGACCGACCGACCGACCGACCGACCGACCGACCGACCGACCGACCGACCGACCGACCGACCGACCGACCGACCGACCGACCGACCGACCGACCGACCGACCGACCGACCGACCGACCGACCGACCGACCGACCGACCGACCGACCGACCGACCGACCGACCGACCGACCGACCGACCGACCGACCGACCGACCGACCGACCGACCGACCGACCGACCGACCGACCGACCGACCGACCGACCGACCGACCGACCGACCGACCGACCGACCGGTCTGTCTGTCTGTCTGTCTGTCTGTCTGTCTGTCTGTCTGTCTGTCTGTCTGTCTGTCTGTCTATCTATCTATCTATCTATCTATCTATCTATCTATCTATCTATCTATCTATCTGGTAATATAAAAGGTTTCCTCAATGTGTGTTCAACCCATCCCGTGTCTGTCTGTCTAATTCTTCAGTACGTACGTCCAAACAAGCAATACCAAAAGTCAGTAGATTCAAATACCAAGGCACATTAATAACGCCAGATGAAAGATGCATATTACAGATGACGAATAAAACAGCCCAAGCCAAATAAGCTTCAATAATATGAAAAAGATTTTAATCAAAACATTTTAGTCAAGAAAAGTGAGAAAAGAAAGTTCTCAGTGCCATATAGAACATGTACTTACATATTGAAGTAAGTCATGACTACAGGTAGACAAGCAGGACAATCCCAGCAGGCTACAGAGATACGTCACTGGAGGCCACATAGATGTGGTTTTAATGAAACATAAGAATACCACAGGCAGCTATACAAATTAATGAGGATGTCCTGAAAGAAGTTAGGAAGGCAATTAATCTATTTGAATGAAGCAATCCACTTTCAGAATATCAAAGAGAACAGAAGAGCTGGAACATTGTGACAGCATGAAAGACTGGAGGAAACAGAGACAGAAAACGGCACCGAGAGAATACTGGACTGTTTAATTTCATAGCATGGAAATAAGTCAACTACAGAATTGATAAGCAGCCTTGGGATTAGAAAGTTGTGGAGATACATGATCACCCATGCCAGATGGCATGGTACAGGACGAAGAAGAACATAACTGTGAAGGCCACAGGAAGTACATAAAACAGAACAAGAAGAGGTGTGAGAAACAGGAGCTTCTTGGAGGCATACAGTCTACTCCACATTTACAGACTTACTGTAGCCAGTGCCCACTCCACCTCTAGGGCGTCGTCAGCGAACTGATCAATCTTACTGTCGTCGGGTGTAACCGCTGCGTCTGTAGAAATCAGCTTTGCGATCCTCTTCATGTAGTCTGTGTAAAGTTCAAAGACCTGCGATAAAATTAGAATGATTATTAAATGTTTGCATTTCTAAGTTATACGCTAGGCACAGGAGGAGTCGACATAAAAAAAAAAAAATTAAAATTATATGTATTCAGTATATTTGAGTTTCCCAAGAAGCATAGGTTTTAACAGATTACGTGTCAAGTCCTCCTGTCACGTGCTAACAGGTCAAGGTCTTTAAAAGTCTTCCTCTTCATTGTTCATTTCTGTCTCCAGGTCGTCCTCCATGTTTAGTTCTGTCTGTGTCTACGTTTGTACCCTGTTGATTCTAGAACATGGACTGCCTGGTAATGATATAAACATGTTTCATCAATGTATGTTCTAATGATATCAACATGTTTCATCAATGTATGTTCTAATGATATCAACATGTTTCATCAATGTATGTTCTAATGATATCAACATGTTTCATCAATGTATGTTCTAATGATATCAACATGTTTCATCAATGTATATTCTAATGATATCAACATGTTTCATCAATGTATATTCTAATGATATCAACATGTTTCATCAATGTATATTCTAATGATATCAACATGTTTCATCAATGTATGTTCAATCCATCACTAGTCTTCTTATTGCCTCTCGTTCAACTAGCACGTGACTGGTTCTTGTCATAAGTTCCATCTTTGTGACCTTGTCGAATCATGTCATTCCTTCTATTCTATACCAGCAAAAAAAAAAAAAAAAACATTAAATAAAAAATAAGTAAAATATAACAAAAGTTTCAAAACATCTACAGCTGAAGGGGAGTGAAGTGTTAGAGATTTCACAATACTAGGTCCGGCTTTCTGAGATCTCATGACCAGTTCCCTTTCTAGCTACCTTTGCCTTCCCTAACTCAAGAGCTATTACAGTTGGGTACTGAAGCGTGACGCTCCCATTTTTCGAACTCGAATCCAGTAACCTTGCCACGAGAGGTATGAGCTCAAACCACTGAGCTAATTGGACGTTCATTCCAGGAAAAGGAATCTTCTGAAATCGATGGATTCACGGATACGAAGAGAGAGATAGAAATATATTTAAAGAATGATAATGTTTAGGAATATTGAATGTTTGCACTTAGTTTTAGTAACATAGCGAATTGTTTAGTATGTATTGACAGCTTTATGAGTGAACTAAAACAAATAAAGTTAGAATTGTTTCAATGGCAATTCATTAGGTTAATTTTCTGAAAACACTCTTGCACACGCCTTATTGGCACATAGTGATAACTGACCTGGTGACCTCGCAATAACGGCTGATAGACCTGTATTGGCAAGCCCACACCTCCATAATCAAGCTGCCAGGAATAAATATAAATCAGAAGGTAACATACAAGTGTAAATATGTAAATACTATTTGAAAAAGTCAGTCAAAAATGGTAGGTAAAACATGGTAAGCACATGTTTTCCCTGTCACTTTTTTGTCGGGTTTTGAGAGTTAGGTTTTACATGTGTCTACATTAATCACTAACACGTACACTGATAAACTTTGACACGTAATACTGTAATCGTGTTGTTTGTTGAGGGTCGCTCCATGGTGTGGAATTGTCATGGCAAGGTTTCTTTTAGTCCGGATGATTGTTGCACCATGAAGCACCCCTCACTGGTAGAATGAAACGTATAGCGCAGAGTATATGACGCATCAACACATAGTTACAAAAGAAAAAAATATATCTCAATCGTGTTGTTACAAGCTTTGCTTTGTCAAAAACATATTTACAGACTCACTACTGTAAATTAGGTAGAAGGATAATTTCAGTTTAAAATCCTGTACCAACATTTGAGATAGATGCCCCTAAGGTAATCATTAATGGTAGTTCTAAAACAAATACTGCCGTAGAGAAGTGAAGTGTTAGAGATTTCATTATATCAGGTCCAGCATTTTTTATGAGGTGGGGTGACCTGTTCTCTTCCTCGCTAGCCTCTGCAGTCCTTAACTCAAGAGCAGAATTAGATACCCACTTACAGCCGGGTAGGCCGGTGCGTTTTTAGCAAGTTGTAAAAACACGCTTAGTTATTACTAGTTAATGAATAAAAAAGAAACAAGCTTAGTTAATACACTAGACTGAAACTAGGGTAGAGGTATACAGGCTTGAAAAAATGCAGTAATGTTTTGTGCGTCGATGATGACCAATCAGAACAGGACTCTTCATACGACCGATGGATAAGGCTTACCAGCGTTTATTATGGAGGAATAAAACTGACGAAACAAGGGGTAGACTTAGGGCTCGCATAATAGAACGGAATGACAGACAAGGATGAGGTCTCCTTTTAAAAAGGATAACTTTATTTATGTGCAGATACAAGGAAATTTGGAAGGATGGAATAGTGTTGAAGAAAAAGGGTCAGTGCATCGAGAAATCTTATGGTTTTCCTATTCGAAATTCAATATAAAATCAATAACACGACCGATATTGGAAAACAACATATGGATGGAAAGATAAACTTACCGAGAATAGAAGACAATAACTCAAAAGGCGCTAAATAGAAAAGGTGCGATGCACGAGGCTGAGCTTTGAAACAATTCTAACACAGAATCCCTCAGAGATGAAATTTTGCAGAAGTAAACCAGAGTTGCGGACCATTGCCTTCCGATACGTACGATCTGTGCCTATAAAAGGAACTAGTGGAGAATTGCACAGCGTAAAGACAGAAGGACGGACGCTAGAAAGAGAAAGACGCATGTGAAGCTAACACTTTGTTATCTGTAGCCGGGCAGTACTAAACTCCACCAAATGCCAGTCTTTTCTGATCTTTATAAGTTCCTAAGAGGGTTCGAAGGATCAGCAAAATCAGAGGTCTAAGAGTCAGGATCAATCTGAGCTACCTGAAATAATACAGGAGCCACTGTATTGTTATCCGGACGTAATCCTCAGTCTCCATCAGTGCTTGGAGGTCTTGATGGAGGCCTTAACTGAACAAACTGTGCCAGTCAAAGTGAAGACAGACAACTACTTCAAGCTGAGTACCAGTATATGTTAAATACATGCAACAAAATGAGAAAGCCAGGACAGTTTATGATAAAAGTGTTAGCCTGAGATCAATAGCCTAGAACATAGACTAAAAGACAGAAACTTGTTTTCAACAGAAGTCAAAATTCCCAGGAAAGACGTTTTAGTTAATAACTAAATTGAATTATAAAATCACCATTCTTCAGATTTTGTAAATATTTTATTCATTGAATATCATCATCATCCATTCACATTCCACAAGAAGCACAGATAGATGTGCATATTGTGGCCGTATGACCTATTACCATAGCATTTATTCGTGCTAGTAACCAGTCATTATAAAATATAGGAATTTACTGTTAACTACTGTAGAGAATAAACAGCAGTCACGACTTTTCGTAGTTAACCAAAACACGAGTTACATTGAGTGTAGGATGACAAAAAACGAAACTGAAACTATGTCAAGCTGGACGGCCCACCGCTAACTTTTTGCGGGAGTTGCTTAGCAAAGAGTGACGCAAATAGGAATAGCATTACTCCCTGTAGGAACGCTTGATAGAATAACCAATAAATAAATTAATAAAATATTCGCTTATCCAATGAAACGGTAGCAAGATTGCGCACTACCGAAATACGCCAAGAAATATTATTTTGGTTGTCAGTAGTACGGAAAGAGCCATAGCAACCGGACGTGTTCCAAATCGTGGTAGTGTAGCAGCCTGGCGCTTCTCCGATTTCAGATCACAAAAGTCCCGGCTCCTACGTTTGATCCAGAACTGAACGCGGCAGAGTCCTTCATTATTCTTCAAGTATTTTGCAGTCGCAAAAAGAAACTATTTTCCTTCTTATGAGAAAGATCAGCGAGAAACAGATTTTCAACTTGTGGTTATAACAGTAAGTACGCCTCGTACGAACATTATTTCTATTTCAGCTAGAGTCAGAGAACACTATGCCTAGGCTAAGAAGCAAATGAAACCAATAACTGTTGAGATTAAACCAGTAGAGGCTCCTCAACTAAAGGCGCCATTTAACAAAGAAACTACATATAAGGAAATTGAAGAAAAAGCAAGTACTGAACAATGTTTTAATCTATGTTGGATAGAAGTAAAGGAAGGACAATGTATTATGCATGCAACAGTTTCACCATTGAAACCATTGTAACCATATTGACCTTTAAATGCACAATTTTGCTGTTTATGTGGAAAAGTTCAACTGTTCAATAAACCTTGATGTATTACCCAAGTATTTACTGAGGATCATTTACCGTTGGAATAATTACATGTTGTGGATGTACTGAATATTGAATTGTGTTACACATCATCACTACTAACTCTCATCAGCAATAAGATTCTACGTTACGCTGCACCCATCATTTGCGATTCCTTAACCTACGTGTACAACCAATGTATTGCACACGACTACTTCCCCACAGCATTTAAATGTGCCAAAGGGTCTCCCCTTTTAAAATCTGGCTCACATAGCGATCCCAACAGCTACAGATCAATTTCCCTTCTATCATCTCTTTCAAAACCACTAGAGAAACACATTTACAACACCACATTTCAACACTTAACAACAAACAAACTGCTCATTGATAGCCAGTCAGGTTTCAGAAGTAAACACAGCAAACACGAAATCTATGTTGATTACCACCAGACAGAAACTCCTAAGCTGTACAAAAAGATCGCTACAGCTACACGCGAACTCCCATGTACGGAATTTAACCAAACTTTTAGCTCAAAACACGTACCAGCTAGCCAAAATAAAACACTTCTTAGACGCAGACACTAGACTATTGTTCTACATCTCACATATACAGCCACATCTAGATTACTGCTCTACACTATGGGATGGTGGCCCTGCTTCCACCTCGAAGAGACTGCACTCCTTGCAAAAGAGAGCAGTACGTCTGATCACCGATAATCGCACGACACCACACACAAGGACAGGAAAAGAACCCAAAATACTGTCCCTAAAAAAACGTCTTCTCTACAACAAAGCCAAGCTGACTCACGCAATTCTATCTAACAATGCCCCGCCGTACCTACGATCATTGTTTCAAACCAGTAGAAGAGAGGGACAACAATTACATCAGTTACGTCTGCCCAAACCTAGGATCGACCTGTTCAAAAAGAGTCTAGCCTACTCTGGAGCCTACTTATGGAACAGCCTTCCACACCACCTAAAAAGCCTACCTACACAATATTCTTTTAACAAAGCACGTTTCAAACACTTCCTCAACACTGATTATCTACCCCCATAGAAACAACATTTGCCTGTCAACATCTCATCCATAGGTCAACATTTCTTTTCCTCTTCCGCTCGTTTTTTGTGAATAATTTGATTTATATCCATGTAATATTATTATATAATAATAATAATAATAATAATAAATTCTTTAAGCACCAAACACGGCGCATAAGGCAGAAATCAGTGCTCTCCAGGTTGTTCGTTGTGACGCCACTCCTCTTAGCTCTTGCACATTATTTAGGCCCAACGTTCTTCCTTCTCTTATTATTGTTCTTCTGAGTGTTTCTTATTATATTCACTTTAAAATATTATTATATAATGTAATGTATGTGAGAATGTACCCACATACCTCTGTACTTTAGAAATGTGAGTCATGAGAATATACCCGCATACCACTGTACTTTAGAGATGTGAATGTTTTCGTTTGCTTAAATGGGATGATGTATATGAGAATAAGCAGATATACATTGTTATTTCAATTATTTCAAGAATTTACCTGCCACAGAAGTGCGTAAGAAAGTGTTATTATTATTATTTCATTTTCCACCAAGAATGTATGGATATAAGCGAGAATGTGTTTATGTAATTTTTGTATTGATGATTGATGACACATTCAAAAATACAGATTAATTGTAGACGGTTTGACCGCATGAGTGAGTGAATTATTTATTTGTATTTATTGTTTTATTTATTTTATTTTATTATTAATTTTTTCCCCAATTACTATCTTGTTTGTTTAAAACAAAAAACCTACTCATTTTTTATTATGATTGCATACTGTAAAGGAATGCTGTTATGCTAACTTTATAATGTTACATGCCTTTAAAATAATGCTTAAAGTATCATGTGGGAATGAAAGGATATAGTATGCAAGATATAACAGTGGAAGGGCAGAATGTTAGACGGGCCTGCGCGCCCAATTCTTAACCCTTCGAAAATAATGTTCGTTCGTTCGTTCACATAATTAACAACTCAAGTGGAACGAACCTACCTGGGTTAGAAATTTATTAATGCCAAGGAAATACTAACTCTGGCGGACTTTAAGCCAGTTATCACTTACTTTGAGAAAATAATAAATAACACTATTGTCTATACAACTACAAATCCAAATCAAGTAATCTCTAATTGGCACTGTCACAATATTACATTCAAATCAAATTGTACTTAACTGACTTATTACCTTCATATTGTTACAGCTGAAGTTCATTTTTTGAATTGTTTGATTACACTGGTATACACACATTTTGGTGCCTTAAATTTTATAGCATGTTCTTGGGTAATTTTGGGTTGCTGATTCCAAAAATGTAATCAGATTTTTTCTATCAGCTCTAGTTTTTGAGATAGCTAAGAATGACCATATTAGTAGGGCAATTGTTATGTACAATCCTAAAGTTAGGTGCTATCAGTGGCATTTTGACTTTAGTCTGCATTCATATTATATGTAATTACTGTGCATATATTACCAAAAATGTAATAAAACTTTATCACTAGCACTTGTTTAGTCAACTCACAAAAAGGATCTTTTCGAGGACTTCCTGGAATGTGATATGCCCGGACAGTCATTCTTAAGGGTCCAACAGTAATCTGCCATCATGTGGGCATCCCAAAGTCCCTAGTATCTCTCTTCCATTGTTTTTATATCTTGGTGAAATCTTTCACCTTGCTGCTCACTAAAGTCGCCAAGATTCTCCGGAAATAAATGTAAATGGATATGGAGGTAGTGCAATTTTATGCTCATGTTGCATCCAAGTTCACAAAAACTCGACAGCATGTGTCCAACTAATTCAGAATAATTGTCTGCTTTAAAGTTACCCAGAAAGTTTTGCACAACTAAAAAAAATGATGACCAGGCTGTGGACTCTGTTTTGTTCATGGAATCAATAAAATTTGGATCGTTTAGTAACTTTCTAATTTGAGGTCCATCAAAAATTCCAGCTTTAAGTTTGTCTATGCTCAATTCTGGAAACTTTCTGCATAAGTAATTAAAACAGGTACCATCTTTGTTCAGTGCCTTAACAAATTGCTTCATCAAGCCAAGCTTTATATTTAATGGTGGCAGTAGAACTCTTTTTCGATCAATGAGAGGCTTATTGACAATAATTTTTACTCCAACTTTAAATTCATCCCTCAACGGCCACTGTTTCTTTGTCCAGTGCATATCTTTTGCCCTGCTATCCCACAAACATATCATCTCATCTCAACCCGTAACCCATCATGGGTCACAGGGGTGCCATGGTGGAAGCATCAGCAGACAGGGTCCTCCACTGCTCTCTGTCCTCAGCAGTGCGTACAAGTGTGGAAAAACCGTGTCCTGCCCATTCTTTGATGTTATCAGCCCAGGATTTTCTTTGCCTTCCTCTTCTCCGTTTACCTTCGACTGTTCCCTGGAGGATCGTTTTCGAAAGGGAGTCATGACGAGTTACATGCCCAAACCAGGCAAGCTTTCGACGTTTCACTACTGACAAAAGTGGTTCTTGGTGGCCTGCGTAGGTGTTTATCTTCTCTCTAACATAGACATTTGTTTTGTGCTCATTATAGCAAATGCGCAAAATTCTTCTATAACATTTATGCTCGAAAGCCTGAATCCTTCGCTCCGTATCTGCAGTGAGTGTCCAGCCCTCACACCCATACAAGAGAAAGATAATACAAGTGATTTGTATAATTTGATCTTCACAGGAAAACTGATGTTACTTTTCCAGATCACATTCAACCTTGTCATGGCAGCTGAGGCCATCTCAAGTCTTGTCTTGATTTCTTTACTTGATCTTCCATCACTACATATAGTGGACCCGAGATATTTAAAGGTGTTAACTTCTTCTAACGTTTGCCCATTTAACGTAATGTTGGTCGGAACATGTTTCTTATGGCTATTCACCATTATCTTGCTCTTTTCCATATTAATTTCCATCCCATACGTTCTTGTTACTTTCTCCAGTCTAGAGGTAAGGTCTTGAAGTTCTGATTCTGTTCCAGCTATCAGATCGATATCATCAGCAAAACGTAGATTGCAAAGAGGTCGGCCTCCAATCGATATGGTTGTTTTAAAATCGTAGAGAGCCTCCTGCATAATATGTTCTAGATACATATTAAAGAGCACTGGGGACAGGATACATCCCTGGCAAACTCCTACAGTTGTTTTGAAAAATTCTCCAATGTCATTGTTTGCAAAAACAGCACTGCTTGCGTCCTTGTATAGTGCTTCAATGATATCTATGATGTTGGTATCAAAATTGAATTTTCTCATTATTTGCCATAAGCCTTCATACCAGAACTGCGTCCACTCTTTTGGCCATTTTTTTGTACTCCATATTTTCTGGCAAATTGTTGTCATGATTCTTACTATATCTGGTCCTCCATATTTCAAGAGCTCTGCTGGGATACTATCCACACCCGGTGACTTCCCTCCTTTCATCGAACATATAGCCTCTTCCACTTCTTCCCGTAGTATTGCTGCATTTCCGAGTTCCCTGTTTTCGCACTTAATGTTGTTTAATATGCTGTAGTCAGTGTCGAGTTTACAGTTATATAATTCTTTACAATATTCTGTCCACCTTCTCATTACAGCTGTTTTTTCATTGAGCAGAGCTCCATTGCTATCTTCTATGACAGTTACCCTGGGCTGTTGGGGTTTTGATAGTCTTCTTAATGTGTCAAAAGCTGCCTTACTGTTACCTTTTATTAGCCCCTTATTAATGGACTCACATTGATCAGCTACCCATTTTTCTTTGGCCTGTTTCATTTTCTTTCTAATATTTTTATTCACCATACTGTATTACCATGCTGCTTCAGGAACCTCTTTCTTAACCTTTTTCATTTCCCGCCGTGTATCACATAACTTCAGAATGTCATCTGTAACCCATGGTTTATTTATTTTCTTTCTTTTACCAAGTATTTCTGTTGCTGATTCAATGAGCACGTCTTTCATGTTCTCTGTGACTGAGTTGATATCATCCTCCAAAAAGTTGAGAGCTGCAAATTTTCCTCCAACAGTTGCCTCAAAGATTCCCGCGATTTCTGGATCTTTCAGTTTGTCTAAATTGAATCTTAACTGAGAACATCTGTTTTGATTATAGTTCTTTTTGAGTTTAAGCTTGAGCGTCATCAATACCATGTCGTGATCACTACCAATGTCGGCGCCAGGAAAAGTCCTAGTCTTGGCTTTATTAATACTGGACTTGAATCTTTTGGATACAAGAATAAAATCAATTTGGCCATGTATCTCAGTTTTTTGGGGCGTGCCACGTTGTTCTTCTTGATAACTTATGAGGAATCCCATTTGCTGGCCAAGCAAGAAGTTCATCATTTTAAGATCTACACAAACCATCCAGTTATGTTCTAAATACTTCAATTTTTCCAGAACTGTGCTTATTGTAGCATACTCCTCCTTCATTGTAGTAGAATGAGCAATTGGAATTGAGCCATATTTGTTACCATTGTGTAAGAGAACACCCTTCAAACTTCTTTTAGAGCTGTCAATGAAAAGTCGCCACTCATCTGGTGTATAACTTACACCCATTTTGTTAACAAGACCTCCTACATTATTACAAAACACAAGGTTGTTTTCTTTACAATAGGATGGAATAAAACCTTGCTCTCTGCTGCGATAAAATGTAACCTTTGTTTCAGCAGTCAGTAATTTTTTTTCTTTCAATCTTAAAGCCAAAAGTTCTGAAGATTCCTTGGAGAGATATAGATCTCGGATTAGATCATTTAGTTCAAGCTGGTCGAAGCGTTGAGCATCTGAAAAATCATCTTCGAAATCACTATCACTGTCACTTGTCGTTCCACATGCCACTGCTGTCTCATCTTCTAGCAGGGAATCCGAAATCTGACTGAAAGTTGGAATTGGTATGTCATCTCCTTGTGGAACAGGTCGCCTAGCAGAATCTAAATCTGGATATTTCCACTTTTTGTGATTTTTTCCATTAATTTCCTTAATATTCACAACACAGAAATAACAGTCATCATAGTTGTTCTTGGGCTCTCTCCAAACCATTGGAATTCCAAATTTTAAACATTTTCTTTTCCCACAAGTCCACTGTCGCAGGTGTTCAACACATGTTTTGCAAACAATATGAGGAGCCCAAGACTTGTCCTGGTCACCTAGTTTTACTTTAAAGTAAGCAAAGTATGCCTTTTTCACAAAAACAGTAATATGCTTCCTATGTTCTTCTTTGAAAGTGTACTCTCCACAAATATAACAAAATAAATGCGGTGAAAGAAAACATGCTCTTCTTGAAGATGATGCCATTCTCTGTTAGAAGTGTAATAAAATAAGTAGCATACTAACATGCATGCAGTGGCTTAAAATCTAAAAAAGGCAATTCTGGGAAGATTCTTGGAAAACTGAAACTGAGAGTAAACAAGCAGTTTTCTTTTGTAAAGGACTAGACAGCAATAGTTTTTTTTTACATAGCCTTATATAGAAAATATTGTAATAATACAGGGTGACCCCCCCCCCCCAAAAAAAAAAAAAAAAAAAAAGGGCCCGCGCGCGCACACATAGTGCGGTCGCGGGCCCGTTTTTTTTTGTGGGTCACCCTGTATTAATGAAATACAAAAATGTCCGTATCTCAAAAACTAGAGCTGCTACACACAAGTAAATGTGATATTTGGATTGAGCAGGCCTCATTTATGTACAATCAAGAGTAAAATGTTTGGCACCAAAAAAAAATTTTTTTTGTAGGGCTGTGTTATCATAGGAGGTCACTTAGCTAAGGGGAAATTAAGGTCTGACTTTAATCTGAATATTTTCTAAAGCAGATTCTATCACAGCCGTGACTATCCTGTGATACCAGCGTTCTTCTCTGACACAGGGACTTCACGCATTCAAGGCAGAATCCTATTTCTGTTCTTCCAGTATCTACTACTGACATTCTACTTATAAAACCTTACGCTACAGTGTTTCTATCCTGAAACCCGGTAACCGTGAGTGGAAAGCGCTCTAACCGCTCAAACAGCAGGACCCTCAAGTTAATGATTACCATCTATCAACTACCAGGATGTGATTGGTATTCAAGAAGGAAAAGAGCAAAAAGAGTGGATTAGCTATGAAACTTATAAGCTTAATAAACGAGTCATAATCAAAAATTACATAATATGATCACAATTATTCAAACAATCCGTACTATCACCACTACTTTTCAAAAATAGGTACTATCACCAATGCTATTCCTAGAAAGTAGGCTATAATCACTACTATCCATAGAAAGCGGGCTACAACCACTACTATTCCTAGAAAGACTACTGTCACCACTACTATTCCTTGTAGCCTCCTGTCACCATACTATTCCTAGAAAGTGTTCTATCATCACTACTATTCCTAAAAAACGTACTGTCAGCACTATTATTCCTAGAAAGCCTACTTCTCCCACTACTATTCCTTGAAGCCTACTGTCACCTTACTATTCCTAGAAAACCTATTGTCACTACTACTATTCATAGAAAGCCTACTGTCACTACTACTGTTTGTCGCGGGATTTACTCCCCTTGCTCTGCAGTGATGGTCACACAACGGCCAAAGCCTAGAGTACCTAATGAGGCTCTTCAAATGTATCTATCTTCGCTCAAGATTTCTCCTGGCAGAGTTGTAGATAGAAGGATGATGATGCTTCTATCTCGAGGGAGTATTCATAAGATTATTCAGAATTTTCTTCTTGGGAAAGTTCACTTGGCAGCTTTGAATGTGTACATAGCTGCCAGTAAGATTGTCGGTTGGTTTCTTCTCCAGCCGATGCTTGGTTCTTTGCAGTTTGTAGACTGGTTCACTCTCGTCACTGGTCAAATCTCCTGGTTGTAACACGTTCCAATAAGCATCAGGGAGTAATTACTAAGCTGGTCCAGCTTCTTCAAAACACGTCAGATGATGGTGTGTTTAACTTTGACCGAAGGCCACTTATACCACGTCTCCGTCGATCTAACTTGACTGCTTCTGAATTGCGGGCACTGTCACTCCTTAAAAAACGTCATGACATTATCATCAAACCTGCTGACAAAGATGGTGCTGTTGTAGTTTGGCGAAAGGACTTGTATATTTTTCTTCTTCTTCTTCCTCGTTCGTCCTGAAAAGGACGGGGGTTGCGTTGTGTCTGTTTACGCCTAAGCTGTGATATCTGCACCTTTCGGTCGACACATCCGACTTCTGCACGGCATTTTTTAGGACCGGGTTTGCCTTCCCATTGCGATCCACACTCGCTCAGCCAGACTGCACTGCTGCAGACTGTTTCCAGGACCACCACGTGGAGGTGGAGTGCGGTCTTGACCAGCTCTGATTCGCTGGTCCTGACGCAGGCAGTCAAGCTATGAGTCGCTGACTGCGTTCTCTATTGCTGCGTATATTTAAGAAGGCGTTTCACATCTCGGCAACTTCACCTTCTCCTCACCTAGTTCTGGTGATGCCACAGTCCGCAATAATCTCACTGTTTATAAAACTATTCGTGATCTCATCTTTGATGACCTCCTTCCTTCTAGTGCGTTGTCTCTCCATATTGTTGAAAGTAGTCTAGGTGAACCTTCCTTTTCCATGCTTCCTAAGGAGAAATAAAATTGGCAATCCTGGTCGACCCATTGTTTCAGCCTGCTCTTGTCCCACTGAACGTATCTCTGAATTCCTTGATAGTATTTTGCAACCCTAAGTGGCCATTCTACCTTCTTATTTGAAGGACACTACTCATGCTATCATTTTGATTCCATCCAGTTCACGCCTGACAACACTTACCGTCTTTTCCTTCTGGATGTTTGTTTGCTTTATACTTCTATTCCACATTCTGATGGTCGTAAAGCACTCACATTTTTTCTTGACCGACGCACTGATCATACTATTAGCACAGGTCCTCTTCTTCGCCTTGCGGAATTGGTTCTTACTCTAAACTCTTGTGAATTCAATGGTCAGTTCTTTAACCAAATCAGTGGCGTGGCTATGGGCACTAAAATGGGCCCTAGTTATGCTTGTCTTTTTATGGGCCACTTTGAGTATTTGGTGCTTCACAGTTACGATGGGCCGATACCTGAGTTTTACCGTCGCTATATTGACGATAGGATTGGAGTCACAGACGTGTCTGAAGTTAACCTCCGTTGATTCATTGACTATGTTGGCAACTTCAATCCTGCCATCAAATTCACTTCTCAAAGTTCTACTACTTCAGAGAACTTTCTTGACCTTACTGTCAAAATTACTCCCACTGGCCTTAAAACTTATGTCTTTTATAAACCTACAAATGCTCATGGTTTTCTTCTTTACACTTCTTCTCACCCCCTCAGCTGTAAAAATTCCATTCCCTTTTCTAAACTTCTACGCTTACGTCAGATATGTCACGATGAAGATGATTTCCATGAACGAGCTCAATAAATGCTCGAGTATTTTTCGCCGACGTCATTATCCTGAAAGATTATTATATGATGCTCTAAATCGCATCAGACACGTTACTCGTCAGATGGCACTTACTACCAAACCTACTACTACGTCTGACAGACTCAAACTTGCTTTAACTTTCCATCCCCGCTGTTTGGCAGTGAACAAAATTCTGTTTTGTCATCTGCATATTCTCCACTCTAATCCTGATATCAGAAAGTTGTTTCGTGAAACCCCTTTAGTGACATATCTAGGGATACGAATTTTATGGATATTTTTGTACACAGTCGCTTGAGACAACCTTCACAATTTGGTTCTAAACCGTGCCAAAGCCGTATATGTAAGAGTTGTCCGTTTGTACTCCAAACTCAGTCAGTTACTTTTCCGAAAGGCAAATTTGTTATTAGAGTGTCTTTCACGTGCGAATCCAGAAACCTGATTTATGCTATCATCTGCAAGAGGTGTGGCATTACTTATACAGGCGAAACGGGCAAACTTTTGGCAGACAGGTTTCGTGAGCATTTAAATGACATTTATCACGGCAAACCTACACCGGTGGCTTTTCATTTCAATAGACCTGACCATTCAGGTAATTCGGATATAAATGTTACTGCCCTCCTTTCTTGCGTGGGTGATGACCGCACTCGTTTTTCCTCGGAGAATCGCCTCATTTTTCAAATGGGCAGTCAATCTCCCAAGGGCCTTAATGTCCTGCATCATTTTGCCTAAATTCTGGTCTCTTTTTCATACTTCTTTATTTCTTCCGCCGTCGTTTTTCCGATCTATCTTTTTATGTTTTTGTTTTGTTTCGTTTCGTATCCTTTTTATTTGTCTCTATTTTATACGTTACTTCCTAGACGCTATCGGACAAGCCATCCTAGTGTATTATTCTAAGAATATAGCTAAGTGACTTTGTTCTTGTGTTAATAGTTTTGTTCATTATCTTTTTACGTTTCGTTGATTATTTACTTTCTTGTTTAGATATTTCTTTCAGGTTTTACGATTTTCTTGCATTAGTATTATTCTTTATTCGCTCGTCATCGTTGTTGTTTACTTTTTCCATCTGCTTGTGTCACTCATTTGGTGTATCATCGTATGTTTTTGTAGTACCTATCTGTAATTCTTGTCCTCGTCGCCTGTTTGTAACTGTGGCTGACGAAGGGTAAAACCCGAAACGTCCCGTGTTTCCTGTGTACCGTTAACTTGTAAAACTGATTTCATACCATTCTATTTTTTAAAATGTATATATTGGTTTCCTTACCAGTTTTACAGCAGCCTCTTTATTTATTGTCATACACTATTCTTAGAAAGCCTACTGTTACATCTACTATTCCTAGAAAGCTTACTATCAACTCCACTATTCCTATAAAGCCTACTATCAACACTACTATTCCTATAAAGCATACTGTCACCTCTGCTATTCCTAGAAACCTGTTGTCACCACTGCTACTCCTATAAACCTACTGTCACCACTACTATTCCCAGAAACCTACAGTCACCACTGCAATTCCTAGAAACCTACAGTCACCACTGCTATTCTCATAAACCTACTGTCACCACTGCTATTTATAGAAATCCTAATGTCACCACTATTGTTTATAGAATGTGCAATGTCATCACCCGTATTCATCACGTATGCAGGATAATATCATCCAACACTTAAACGAAGAACCACGCGCTCATTAGGAACCTTAACACTGAAAATAAACCATGCCATCTTAATGACCTGTTCCTTGCTGATCATCATCATCACCATCACCATCATCATCACCATCATCATCATCATCATCAATACCCATCAGCTCCACAAAGAGCACAGGTTTCAACAAACTCACGCCAAGTTCTCTTGTCCTGTGCCATCCGCTCATCGTATTTCAATATCCATATTCCTCAACATTGACATCTCTGTCTCCAGTTCTCTTTACCAGTTGCTTTTCAGTCTACCCCGTCTTATCTTACCACAGGGATCCCAGATCAAGAACTGCCTTGTAATGCTGTCAACAGGTCCCTCTGTGTATGCTTTATTCGTCCCCAGCGTCAACATCTCATCTCATGTTCCACTTTCATTTGTCCGGTGCTTCTCATCAGTTACATATTGTTGACCTTGACGTACAATTTAAATCCTTCTGTTCTACGCAAGCATTCGTTTAAGAAAGTCTGTAATTTCTTGGTTGTTCTTTGTGTTGTTCTCCATGTTCCACAACCACACAACAGAACAAACATGTACTCACCTGTATAACTTTCTTGTTCCAATCAGTGGTGTCTGTAGCAATACTCAGAGTGAAAAAGGCCGGAGTCCAGAAATCAATGTGAGCTATTTTCAGCTGTGCATGAAGGTCAAAGCTGGAGGGGCTCCATGGTCCTAAGACGTACCATCCTCCGAATGGTTTTATGACCTTTTCTATCAGGGGCGTCCCTCGGAGCTCCATCTTCATTCGGAATAGAGAATAAGATGGCAAACACACACATATATATATATATATATATATATATATATATATATATATATATATATATATATATATATATATATATATATATATATATATATATATATATATATATATATATATATATATATATATATATATATATATATATATATATATATATATATATATATATATTCACACTTTGTACACATATACAAATTATTATATCTTGTCTCATTAAGTGTACATAGTCAGACATCTTCACCCGTGTGTTACCGGGGCCCGAAAGGGGAGCAAAGAATAGTAACACTGCACCCTACCACGCATGTCGTAAAAGGCAACTAAGCAGGGTATGGGCATGGGGCTGTTTACCCCATCCCGTAAAAACTTCGCACAGTGGGCTGATCACCTGCTTGCCAACCAATCTGATTACGGAAACAATGATAGATTGTTTGGTCTGTTTTTGTTCCACAAAGACGCCACTAGGCGTGGTGGAAACAGCGATAGATTGATCAATTTGTTGTTGCCCTAAGACGCCACTGGGCGTACTGGCCACATACTGCTTTGCCGGTTGGTGGCTAAGGATGGAAGAAGAAGAAGAAGTCAGACATCTTCCTATTGGAAAATGTCACGACTTTCCAATTGTAAGCAGTCTGGTGTAATCTTGCTCTACATAATCGCGTGTAGATATAGTGTACACAGTTAAATATTTTGAAGCTATTTAAAGTCGCGTGTAATTAAGTGTACACAGTTAAAAATTGTGAAGCTGTTTAAAGTCGCGTGTAAATTAAGTGTAGACAGTTAAATATTTTCGAGCTGTTTAAAATCACGTGTAAATTAAGTGTACAGTGTTAAATATTTTGGAGCTGTTATGTAGCGTGTAAATTAAGTGTACACAGTTAAATATTTTGGAACTGTTTAAAGTCGCGTGTAGTGTAAGTGTACACATTAAGATGTTTTGGTACTTTGTAAAGTAGCGTGTAATGATGTGTATACTGTCAGATGTCTCAGTGCTGTATATAATCACAGGTACTGTACATGTACATGTATGTTTAGGTATTGTATTAGCAGTGTTTCTCAAACTTGTTTGTCACAGGACCCCTTTATATGGGTTGTACCTTGTATCTATCGATTTTTATCGTATTAAAAAGCGCACATATTTATACCCTAAACCTACTGCCTTGGAAACTTCTAGAAAACAAAAGAAAACACAAGCATAGATTCCATTAACTGTCAGAACGATGGTGTCATCACACGTCATGTAGCCTCTGGAAAAATTAACTGTACAGTCGTTAAGGAATGAGAATGTAAAAGACAAATAACGTCTTAGATTATTATGAAAATACCTTTGACCTCGCGGACCCCCTGCAAGGGTATCAGGTACCCCCGGGGGTCGGCAGACCACACTTTGAGAATCGCTGGTATATAGTAACGTGTAATATAAGTGTACGACATCAGATGTGTTGGTGCTGTATTTAGTCACGTGAGATGTAAGTGTATATATTATATGTTGTACATCTCGTAAATAAACATTGGCAGGTGCATGGTATCCCTACTTAAGTGTAATGTAAATATATGTATGGAGCCGCGGTAGCGCTGTGGTTAGTGCACTGCCTTCCTAGCTCGGTGGTCCATGGTTCGATCCCAAGTTGAGGAGGGATTTTTTAGACCTCAAACGGCTCCGGGTTGACCCAGCCTCATGAATTGGGTACCAGAACAACTCTGGGAATTCTAACGCGGCCGGCGTGATGCTGACCACATCACCAATAGTTTGTCGATGGTCAAGAAAATAGGGCCTAACACAAATTTCCCAAAATGCCTCAATAGGCTTGTAACGGGATCCTTTATATATATATATATATATATATATATATATATATATATATATATATATATATATATATATATATATATATATATATATATATATATATATATATATATATATATATATATATATATATATATATATATATACTGAAGCACATTAAAAACGCACCACTATAATATATACTGATGCCGATAAGCTGGAAAAAAAGTGTGGGAATGGATTTTCCCCGCGTTTGTCATGAGGTAGAGAGCGAATAACTGCTGGAATGGAAAGTACATGATTCAACCCACGGGTTTGTGTACAGACTACATGAAAACAATGAAAGTTACACGTGCAATACGATTCCCAACAGCTATGATCCTGAAAATGTGTACGCGTTGTGGCAGTATACTCGGACGACTGTGCCCTCAACACCTGCACAGAACTGGACATGCAGAACAATATGAGGAGGCTTTCTGTAGCGTGTGATGACTTTGGCCTTACCATCAATACGAAGAAATCTGAAGTAATGTTGCAACCTGCTCCTGGGAAACCTTACTGTGAACCAAATATCACAGTAAAGAACCAACGTCTCCAAGTGGTGGACAGCTTCACTTATCTAGGCAGTACCCTTACCAAAGATGCGAATATCGACTCCGAGGTCAACAACAGAATTGCAAAGGCAAGTGCAGCTTTCGGAAGACTAAGAGTAAATGTCTGGGATCGACAAGGAATTAGTGCAGCCACCAAGATAAAAGTATATCATGCAATAGTACTCACTACCCTCCTGTATGCCTGTGAAACATGGACAGTGTATAGCAGACATGCCAAGAAGCTTAATCATTTCCACATGAGCTGTCTTCGCAGAATCCTCAGGATAAAGTGGCATGATAGAGTATCTAATTCTGAGGTCCTCAACAGAGCACATATCTCAAGCATCTACACATTGCTGCAGAGGGCCCAAACTAGATGGGCCGGACATATTGTTCGCATGCCCGAAAAACGCATCCCAAAGCAGTTGATGTACAGCGAACTCTCCACGGGTAAGCGAACAGCAGGGGGACAAAAGAAACGCTTCAAAGACACACTGAAAGCATCGTTGAGCAGCTTCAAAATTGATGTCTCCTCCTGGGAGAGTATCGCACAGGATCGCTGTGCCTGGCGGACAAACATTACTCAAGGTGCTCGCATTGCAGAACAGAATTTAGCTGATAAGGCAGAAGGCAAGCGTGCTGCAAGAAAGGCCAGAATGCACAGCAACACTACTATCTACTCTAACCATGTGTGCCCCGTATGTGGCAGGGCCTGTAGGGCCAAAATAGGATTAATTAGTCACATGAGATCACGGCACAGATGTGTCACAACTCAAGTCTGAAGCTGTCGCCATCTTCGCTTGCGATGGGCAACTATTATTATTATTGTTATTATTATTATTACTCGGTATAAAAAAGCCGTTGAGACAAAACACCCAGTACATGTGCTTCAAATGCCACGACTATCTGAAAACGACCGCCAACGAGCCATTAGTATGTTGGAGACCGGAATGAGCTCGCGGGCCATTGCCAGAAGGATGAATTGCCACCACAGCACTATTGTACGTCTCAATGAACGTTACGGAACCACTGGCAGTGCCCGGGATAGACTTCAGAGTGGCCAACCACGAGTTACTACCCCTGCGCAAGATCGTCATATTGTGATGAGTCACCTAAGGAATCGTTCTCTCCCGGCAAGTCAAACAGCAAGAGCAATAGTGGGTAGACGTGGGCAAGTCTCTCGAATGACAGTCATACGACGACTCAGAGATACAGGCCTTACTGCAAGACGACCTTATGTTGGGCCAAACTTGACTCACAGACATCGTCAGCAGCGCCTGCAATGGGCACAGCAACATGTCAGATGGACTAGACTGCAGTGGAATGCTGTCCTATTCACAGACGAGAGCAGATTCAACATATCCTTTGCTGATGGACGTATGTGGATTTGGCGACGGTGTGGAGAGCATTTTGCAGATTGCTGTGTTCGTCAGCACAACCGATTTGGAGGTGGCAGTATTCACATTTGGGGAGGATTCAGTTTTCACCATCGCTTGCCTCTTGACGTCTTCCGTGGAAATGTTAATGCTGTGACATATCGAGATGAGGTTCTGGATGCATTGGTTGCTCCTGCGTTCACAAATTATCCAGACTTGCAGCTTCTCCAGCAGGATAACGCACGTGCGCACACCGCATGCATTACGCAGCAATATCTACAGCAGCAGAACATTGTGACGATTGATTGGCCTGCCCTATCACCAGACATGTCCCCTATAGAACATCTGTGGGACGAGCTTGGACGCAGAGTCTACAGGCAAGATTCTCCAGCTAATCTGCAATAGCTCGAAGCTGCTCTTACACGTGAATGGGACTTGATTCCCCGGAATTTCCTTCAGAGACTTGTGCGTTCCATGCGGAGCCGCTGCCAAGCTTGTTTGCAAGCACACGGTGGACATACCAGATACTGAGGATAGTGTGAATGAATTTTTTTATTGGTTGCATTTTTGGTTTTCTCCCTTGCCCGCACAGAATGCAATGAATTTCATAACAATCAAATGTACAAATTAATGACCAGCATGGATTCATAGGAAAATGAATAAAGATTCCAAATATGTAAACTTGTAAACACTTATATTTACATTTCACACTCTGTTCCTGGATTATACAGGTGGTGCGTTTTTAATGTAAGTATATATATATATATATATATATATATATATATATATATATATATATATATATATATATATATATATATTTATATATATATATATATATATATATATATATATATATATATATATATATATATATATATAGTATATATATATATATATATATATATATATATATATATATATATATATATATATATATATATATATTTATATATATATATATATATATATATATATATATATATATATATATATATATATATATATATATATATATATATATATATATATATATATATATATATATATATATATATATATATATATATATATATATATATATATATATATATATATATATATATATATATATATATATATATATATATATATATATATATATATATATATATATATATATATATATATATATATATATATATATATATATATATATATATATATATATATATATAAGGACTGGGACCTATTTCGATTAATTGATAGAACACATTTTAATATATTATTCAATTTTTAGCAATGATTATATTTTTTAGCTTAAATGTGAGAGCATTTGCTTTGTTAGATGTTTGTGATGTTGAATTTGGTAAGCATGGTCAATAACAATCAATTGTTCAGTTGCAACTTTAGTGTATTTTCATTTTATTTTCAGTATGATGTAGTCGGATAATAAGTAAAATATATAAAGTGATTTATGATTTTGTTTTTAATTTATCAAATCGATCATGTGTCTCGATCCTTTAATCTCCTTTACACTCTAAGGGAGGCTGGTCCACTTGGGTCATGACTCCCAAGTGTAAGGTTCTGTCTTCTTGTGCTGGGAATTTAACCCACTCCGCCTTGGTTACAGCTTCCAATTTCTCTCCTGTTTTTATCCATGCTACCAGCTGGAGGCAATTGTGAAAGTAACCATTATGTTGTAAATGAATTACTGTCCTGAATTCCGTAACCCGTTGTGGTTATACACATAAGTTTTTACAAAATTTACTATATACAGTACATAATATTTAGATATTGAAGCTGGGCATAAACAAGTGCGTATTTCTGCCATTCTCATATATTAAAGTATAATGAACTGCGCCAAAAATGTACGATAAAGTAACATTTAACATTCTGCCACGTTCCCCTTAAGCCCATTTCTTATACTGGCTGGGGCAGGCGTACCAGACTTCGGGTACATTGTTGTGGATTAACTAGGAAAACCTTAGCAATTACAGGACAAAGAAAGGGTATACAATGAACAGCTGCATATGAAATACCTTGTCAAAATGGTTTGTACAGGACTGCATAAAATGTCTGAGCTTCCTCTCATAAGATCGTTCTTCGTTCCTCTCTGGCTCGTACTGCAGCAGGTAAAGAAGCTTCTGGACGTTTTCTGCTTGGATCATCTTGAATGGCGTATGGTTGGGCTGAAAGGAAAACAAAAATTAATGTTGGTTTTCTACAATAATTATAAATTGGTCTTTTTCTTAACGCAGAGAGGCGCTGTCCGAGTAGAAATCATATTAAAAATTGTGCAAAAAGTTGCATAAAATCATTATAGAGCTGGGGGGTCGAATGTCTAAGAGGAATGGCGTACGGTTGTGATTATAAAGGTACTGTGTTCGCTCCCACCAAAGGGAATATAATTGATGGAATTTGGTTTTCAGAACCAGTTGTTCCCAATGTTGTCATACTCCCCAATGTTGTCATACTCCCCAATGTTATCATACTCCCCAATGTTGTCATACTCCCCAATGATCTCATGGGCAGTCAGATCAGATGATTAGCCTTCTCGGATAAGGGTGACAAAATAGGAGGTGCCCTGTGCACGTTGCGCGCGTTGAAAATCCATCGGCTGTTGAAAATCGAAAAGAATAGGCTATACGGCCGCTGCCCTGGCAAAATTTAAAAAATAGGAAACCTACCCACCACAAACATATTTATTAAATGTGTGATTCCTGTATATGTGCATTAGGATACTCGCCGGTGCTACGGAGTTCGTGCACTGTGCTGAAATCTTCCTTGTGGGATCTAAGGGAGGAGATTGGAGCACTGATGGAGTTGTCCGCGTGCAATGAAAAAGGTACTTAAAACAAACCAAAACAAACCAAAACAAACCAAACCAAACCAAACCAAACCAAACCATTATAGAGTATCGAATAGAACATAAATATCTATCAAAATATGAACGAGAATATTGTTGTTGTTGTGGTTGTTTATCTAAGGCTGCTGAGCTTCTCGCTCTATTGCAGCCAATACCAAGTTGATGACTCCTTGGCATGAGCTACACTGTAGATCTAGGTTTTTTCTTGTGCTTTTTTTTGCCATTCGGAAACTTGCTGAGATGCAGTCAAGAGCTCCACTCTCTTTCCTGGGTGTTCTATCCTGGGTGTTCTATCCTGGGTGTTCTATCCTGGGTGTTCTATCCTGGGTGTTCTATCCTGGGTGTTCTATCCTGGGTGTTATATCCTGGGTGTTCTATTCTGGATGTTCTATTCTGGATGTTCTTTCCTGTGTGTTCTATCCTGGGTGTTCTATCCTGGCTTGATAAGCTTTTAAAGGTGCCTCACTTCTCGTTTCAAGCTAGAAGAGACAAGGGAGGCAGCATACTGTGAGTTCTCCGACATCCATGAGGGTTCTCCACACATGCAGGGCTAAAATGCTGTTTTCTGGTTCTGGGCTCTCTCAAGGAATCATTACATCACGCAACAGAGCCACCTTCCAGCGTCCCCGCCTGTCATCTATTAATACTGAGATCATCCTGCACAGAACCAATCAGATAAAGGCCGGCGTTGAGTGCCGGGCTCAAATGATTCCCTCAAACATAGTGTGTAACGTTGGGTTTCCATAATGTTTCAACACTGGGAGAATCGTGATGTTGGACCACTTTGGCGTGGGAAGAGCGTTGGCCACCAGGCAACTCCATGTTTGCCTGGTTCCAAGATGCATCACATGGAGGGGCTTGAAGGTCTTGGTTTGAGATCTAACCCAGGAATTCACGCAAAAGAGCGTGCTTTCAGAGATTTAACATTTGAATTCACACAAGAGCAACGTGATTTTCAGAGATTTAACATTTGAATTCATACAAAAGCAGCGTGCTTTCAGAGATTTAACATTTGAATTCACACAAGAGCAACGTGATTTTCAGAGATTTAACATTTGAATTCATACAAAAGCAGCGTGCTTTCAGAGATTTAACATTTGAATTCACACGAGCAGCTTGCTTTCGGAGATTTAACATTTGAATTCACACGAGCAGCTTGCTTTCAGAGATTTAACATTTGAATTCACACGAGCAGCTTGCTGTCAGAGATTTAACATTTGAATTCACACAATAGCAGCTTGCTGTCAGAGATTTAACATTTGAATTCACACAATAGCAGCTTGCTGTCAGAGATTTAACATTTGAATACACGCAAGAGCAGCGTGCATTACTTTGTATCCCTGAATTAGGATATGAGGTTTACATCTCTTTCAAATATCAACTAAGACACAAAAGACATTCAGTGTTGACATGAGATACCATTCTACAACCATACACAAGTCAAAGTGGGGATACCGGAAAAAAGATAATAACTGCGTCGGAGAATCCAACCAGACAAGACCAAGATTATAAAATATGCCACTAATATTATATTTGTCCCGGGGTTCTCCGAGGAGACAAAGAAATAATAGAACTACAGTTCCCTCAGGCATGTCGTAATGGGCAACTAAGATGAGGTTCCACATTGGGCTGACAACCTCATCATGTAAAATAAATTGGTACAGAAACCTATGCTACAAGAACAAAATAATGCTACCATGCAGGCTTTCTGCAAGCGGACAAGCTCTAATGGTGGCTCCATGCTTCATAAAAAGCGGAAAGGAAAATAGATTTCGACACGTGTGAAGTTTTGCACAAGGATATCCGCAAGTGGCCGGCGTGATGCTGACCACGTCACACCTGGTGTGCCGATGGTCAAGAAAATATGGGCCTAATACCATATTACCAATATGCCTGAATTGGCATGTAATGGGATCCTTACCCGCAAGTGTATCGTCGTTGTTGTGAATATTCAGTTGGCAAAAAATGTATACATAACTTCAAATCATGTGGACATTCTCCCAGTACTGCTATTTGAATTGACAGAACAGACATACTTACGCAATAAAGGTCAATCGGTCTTTGCCTAGGCCTATACCGAATTTATGCATTATTTTGAAATTAGCTCGTAACCACGTCAAAAATAAGCGTCAGTGTCTTCTTCTCAATTTTTGCTCCACTGGCTCTTGTTTTGTTCTTGTCATCAGTTCCACATGGACGTTCTTGTCATCAGTTCCACATGGAAGATCTTGTCGTCAGTTCCAAATGGAAGATCTTGTCATCAGTTCCACATGGCAGATCTTGTCATCAGTTCCACATGGAAGATCTTGTCATCAGTTCCACATAGAAGATCTTGTCATCAGTTCCACATGGAAGATCTTGTCATCAGTTCCACATAGAAGATCTTGTCATCAGTTCCACATGGAAGATCTTGTCATCAGTTCCACATAGAAGATCTTGTCATCAGTTCCACATGGAAGATCTTGTCATACAAGTCTAATTCTTCTATTTGACGTAGACAATCATTTATGACAGTCTGTGACTTCTTTTTTGTCATTTGTGTTGTTCTCCATGTTTCAGAGCTATACAATAAAACTAACTTGACGTTGGAGTTGAAAATTAGGATTTTTATATTGGACTTGCTTTAATTGTATTTTCACATATTTCCTAATGCAAGGAAAGCTCCTCATGCCTTTTTTATCCATAGTTTTCTTCATTTTGATATCACTTTCTTGTCCTCTAACTCTGTCTATTTTGCTGAAAAGGTATAAATAAGATTCAACATCTTGTAAGGGTGTTCATTTAACTGCAGACGTATTACCGTTTCCTGCATTTATTGTCATTCTGTGTAATTTCCCTATGTATTTTCAGATCCACTTGCTGTGACATCTCATCAAGTATCGTCATTTTGCCTTCCATCTGGTTATGGTCATGTGACAGAACAGCAAGGTCATTGACAAATTCTAGATTATCAAGCTGTGTAGTCAAAGTCCACTGACTTCCATTTCTGTTGACTGATGTCGATGTTTCCTAACTCGATCTACAGCAAGCAAGAAGAGAATTTGTGATAAGAGGCATTCCTGTCGCACGTCAGTTCTTATTTTAAAAAAATTTATATGTTGTCTTTCATGGATACTTCTGCATGTCATGTCTCCATAAGTTTTCTTTATTAAGTTAATGATGTTCAGTTGGGGATTGTGACGATACGGTTGTGCGATCTCAAGTCCACTCCGGCAGGATTGCATTACATTCCCGTTCGAGTGATATTTTCTTATTTTTCTCTCCCCTGTCATTATTATGTTCATATTTTATGCACCATTATTTTACTCTCTATGCTGAATCTAGTAGAGGAAAGTCTCTAATACTGCACTCCCCTACGGATGTATTTGCTACAGGACTGACTTTATCTTGTTTACCACTCCTCAGATGTATTTGGTTTTGGTTTGGTTTGGTTTTTAAGGACAATCTTCATTGCACACGGACAACGCCATCAGTGCTCCGATCTCCTCCATTAGATCACACAAGGAGGATCTCAGCGCAGTGCACGAACTCCGTAGCACCGGCGAGAATCCCAATGTGTGAATATAATGTATAGGAATCACACATTCTATAAATATTTTTTGTGGTGAGTCGGTTTTCCTAATTTTTTAATTTTGCCAGGGCAGCGGCCTGATAAGCCTACTCTTTACGACTTCCAACTGCCGTGGGATTTTTAACGTGCGCAACTTGCACACGGGACCTTCATTTTTTCACCCTTGTCCGAGAAGGCTAGGCATCCGATCTCACTACCCATGAGACCAGGGTGGAGTATGACGTAATTAAGACCGCTGGTTCTGAAAAATATTTCAATAAATGATAATCCCTCAACTTTGATTTGAACCCGGTACCTCTCGAATACGAGGCGGACGCCATACCTCTGAGATACTCCAACCCTCCATATTAACGTTCCGCCAAGTGAACGGTGGGACTATCGTAACAATACCCGGTCATTATCACCGGTTAGCGGTAACACGTTTATCTCATTATATCAGCCCCGGCCACCTTTTGATAAAAGACGATCCTCGTTTTACAACCATATTGTTTATCTAAGTGGCCTGGGACCCTTTTGTGTGACTGTCTAAAGAAGGCATGAAAACACAGGCAATTATGAGATAATCGTTTCTGTTGGGCCCTGTCTGCATTATTATCACAGATAATCTGTCGTGGTAGACATCTTGGCGGAAGACATTACGCCAGGAAAACATGGTCACAAGATTGTGAAGAGACAGATAGATGTCATCGGCAGTATTGTGCAGTATTATATAGAGGTCAAGCGTGGAATTTTAATATAATTTTAGACACGCGGGGGGATATTTTGAATTAAAACTTTCCCACCCAAACAGTGCTTGAGAGATTTGGTTGGTTTGAAGTGAGATGCCGGAATATACAATGAATTCTATTGGAAATTCGGAGGAAACGCAATATGTGATTTGAACTGAGAATGAGAGATACAATCTAGCGAACTCAGAGACACAGAACAGACAGCTTCGCAACTTCAACCGAGCAACTCCCAACAAGCCAGAAAGAGAAGGATCGGATCTAGAATTCCTATATCAAAAGTGACAGATCGACGGTATTTGGGCAACTCTGAAACCTTAAGAGTAAACCCGCATATTTAAATACACAGACTGTAAAACTTCAGGGACCAGAATATTATAAATACAAGATTAGAAACCAAGGAATTGGATCATTAGTCATAAGAGAAATAATATCCCAAACCAAGTGTATCGCAGAACACCCGTCGAAGAGGAATTACTAGTTTCCCAGGCCAAGTGTATCACAGAACACCGTCATAAGAGGAATTTCTCAGACGAAATTGATTCGAGAGCATATGCACCGAAATTGCTCGTGTCCCTCTGAAACCTGCGCAGGGAGATTGTGAATTCCCACAATTTGGGTACGTGGTTACAAGTTATCAGACTGTATGAAGTACTGAAGTTAATATGCCACTCATGTGAGAGAAGTACATTCATCACTAAAACAACGTGATGAAAACCTAGGCGGCATGACTCACTCATACAAGCTAAGTGCTAACTAAAAGGCACCAGCAAAAATGACATTTCAGGTAAACTTTAAGTATAAAGTTAAATTCTCACCTACGTCTCAATGACGAGAACGTTATATCCATCAACATTCAACTAATCTTTCCATATTTATTTTAAACTGTTAAAGACTCATTCACTGTTAAATTTGTTACCTCTTGTTTTTTTTTAAACTAAATAATAATAGTTGATTCAGTTATATGTATGAAAGCAAACGTATGAGCCAGAATATTATATATATATATATATATATATATATATATATATATATATATATATATATATATATATATATATATATATATATATATACTTAGACATATATTTACCTCTAAACAGAGCTATACCTTATAAGAGGGATTTCGTTGGATTACACCAACTGGGGGCTTGAACGGGCTAAACCATTGCTTAAATCCTTCACAAAAGGCGACGGACCAGATATAATGCGTTAACAATTGTTCAGCCCAATGCAACATTGTTCGTGACTTCTGGAAATATCTTGTGAAAACTGCCTTCAGGTAGAAGTGTTATTAACCTTCGATCTACATCTCTGCCAAGAGTAATCTTGGAAGTCAATATTAAATACCCTTAAGTTTTGGTCACTGTTGGATGTTACGGTATTTTAATTGGCGTTGTCTGCTAGAGGTCAGCAGCATGCGATTTAGGTGTTACAACGTTTAATGTAATGTAATATATTATTAGACTATTGAACGCTATGACGTTCTCAGCGTTGGTAGGTCACGCACCGTCGCCAAGAGACGGGACCCTTTCTTGTATGACCGTCGAACGGAGAAGACGTGTCTTTATATTCTTATAGTGTCGGGCATGGAATGCCGCACCGTTCTATTGTATTGTATTATGGACATGGGTCAGTCCACTCTGATGATAAGAGATGAATGTTTTTCCAGGTTAGTAAAGTGACTAAGCCTAGGTCGAGATGAATTAACAGTCCGTATCAATTATATTATTACCAGACGCATAATCTCACTGTCGGTCGTGGGACTACCCACCAAGCGTACATATAGTTATGTCGTTCTGACTATTATGTTTTCAAGTTACGAGACAAGGACTGATTTGTAAAGGAATCATATATGAAGTATGAACTGAAATTGTTATGTATAATTCTTCATGATGACCATGTGTGAACTGTTCGTGTATGGAATTGATATATTAAATTTGTGTGGACTCAAGGAATGACTTATCAAGTCTCTGAACGTTGGAAGTTGAATATATTATGATGTTGACAAATATTCTATCCCACCTTCGCGTAATTTACCATCAATAGCACGACACCATAACCGACTACGAAAGACAAGGGATAAATGGAAGTAAATGTAAATAGAAGAGCCAGTATACACAGTCTGCAACAACAATCATTAAGGACCCCCTCGCAGCAACTGGTGGTCGGCTACAGCAATTGACGGCCGCAACACTACTAAACCCCTTGTAATCACTGAAGAACCCCTTGGTAACACTGGTAGGCCATTGTCGGGAACGAAAACAAAAAAAAAAAATTTTTTCAAGAGTCACTACGAACTATTTACTTTCAATGAACAATCACGTGATTTCATAAATATGTCGTGGCACACATGACTACGAAGGTTAAATCTGACGTCACAACATCATGCGTACATGATAACGCTCAAGGGACAAACTCAGCACACTCCAGCTTTAATGAAAAATTCAAGCTCTCAATGAATCTAAAGATGGAAAAGTCGTTATCTGCCAACGAGGAGCAAGCAGTCCTAGACACTGGTCTAGTCCGTTGGTGAAGATTGCATCGGACGACGGGTTAAAAGCTATAACGGTAATCTGTGACTGTTGTCATTTAGATAACACAATACTGAGTCCATTTCTTATTTTACAGGCATGTCTAAATATTTTTATATATACGTAAAGTTTGTTTGTCCACTGTATGTCTTTATTGTTGATTAGTGGGAGGTTGGTGCGGCGGTTTGGAATGAATAACATGGCTCTGAGGATGCCGATATTCATTCTGAATGTTCCTTAAGGCCGTTAGTTAATTGCTTTTTAACGAAGAACCCATCGACGACCTTCCGATGATTTTCGTTCGTTCGTAATTGCAATTAATTGACCTTGCATGTTAGATGTCCAGTCTAGTTATAATTGGCGTATTTTAGTGTATTTAGTTCCAATTTTTATTCATTTCTGTAATCATGTTTGTAATCTCTATCGTTATTCTGACCTTACTATCATTTGGTTTATAGATTTTGTATAACCGTTGAGGAGTCCATGTATACGTCATCATTTTTGCGTACGTAGGTTAATTCTTTATTCAGTTTGCTCTTTGACCTCTCGTTATTTCCGGTTTACTTTGCTTAATTTATAAATGCATTTTATTTGTGAAAATGTCTTTGTCGTTTTGTAATATTGTTCTGTAAGCCTTGGTTAACTTATTGTGTTGTTTATCTTCACCTCATACATCATCCATATAATATTAATATTAACATTTGTTTAAAAATAATCTTGTAATTGAATTTAATTAAATTTTAAGAAAAGTTGGTGATGACTCGGGGACTTTGCACCAATTTGCAGTGGTGGTTCAAGAAAGTGGCAACGCACTTTATAGATGATGATTAAGGCATAATATAATATAATATATATATATATATATATTGATAAAATAATATGACTTCATAGTCTGCCCTGCATATGATAAACACATTTGAATATTATTTAGTACACTTTTCCAGTACTAAAAGATTAACTTAGCACATATCATTGATTGAATAATATAATTATTGAGCAATAATACCAATAATTGGTAGGTGCATGATAGCAATTCAGCATCATAAATTAATAAGGGTATAATACATTGGTCTAATGTAATGAGTATATATTATTTATATATTATTGATATAAATTATTTGATGACAAAATAGTTGTGGGACTTACAACTAATGATATTAAGGAAATTATAGTTGGTTATATTGAGTGACAATACTTTGTTGCATATATGATTTGATTGACTAAGAGAGTCATAGATATATATATTTACCATGCGTACATTAGAGTATTACATGAATATGGCACGTTTTTATTATGGTTTGCAGGGTGAAGATTTGAAAATATCTGCTATGAGATTCTTTATTGTAGATGAATGGGAAGAAAAAGGAAAGGCATATAATGAAGAAGAAATGGGAATTGAGATAAGGCGTATTGAGGAACTGGAAGAAACTAAAAAGATATTTGCATTCATCATCATGTGACATATTCTTTCCAGAACGTTGTCTCCATTACAGCTGCTCTGAATGCATCACGATTCTGGGCAAGTCGACCTGCATCAGCCAAAGACAAGTTCAGACTCTCTGTGATGTCCTGGGTCCACCGTCGTCTAGGTCGACCCCTTCCCCTTTTTCCAGGGACCATGCCTTCCATCACTGTTTTTTTCCAGACTATTATGTCTTTTTATATGACCGAAAAATTTCAGCTTCCTTATTGCGATGGTATTTAGGAGCCAATGTTCCTGTACATTTAGTGAGTGCAGTACTTCTCTGTTGGTCTTTTTTTCTGTCCAGGGTATTCTCAACATCCTTCTGTAGCATTTCATTTCGAATGATGTAATCTTTTTTGCAACTGTTTTATTGAGTGTCCAAGTCTCGCAGCCGTATGTTGCTACTGGGAATATACATGCTCTGATCAGTTGTAACTTTGTTTCTTTGCTTGTGCCTTGCCATAGGTTTTTCATCTGTATTAGCTTATGTGAAGCAATTGCAAGTCTTCTTTTAATTTCTACTGCACAGTCGCCAGAGCTGTTAATGATTGATCCTAAGTATTCGAATTCATTGACACTTTCCAGTTCTTCGTTATCAATTTCAATTTCTGGTTTGGTCTTTACTTTGTCTGTTGTCAATACTTTGGTCTTCTTGGTGTTTAGGTATAGATTCTGTGCCTCGCTGTGTTTTTTGGTGGACAGAAGTAATTGTTCAAGTCCTTTTGGGTTGGTCGATAGGAGGACTGTGTCGTCAGCATATCTGATTTCCGGGATCTGCATTAGAGGATAAAAAAAAAAATGTGTCCATTTGAGGAGAAGAAGGTTGATGAGAAAAGAGAATTCGTAGAAACTGAAGAAAATATGAGAATACTGGAGGAAAAGGGTGTTCGCTACCCAACAGCTGCCTCTGCCCCACACTCATTAGTCAACGGGTTCAAACGACTGTTGGCTATTGCTGTTGAGACAGATTACACCTTCAACGAAGCAGAAAGGACCAAGAAGTTCTTAAAGGACTTAAACATGACAGTTTTGGATAAAAATTTAGCAAATCTTGATTTGACTAATCAAGAACTCATGAAAGATGTTGATAATTCTGACGAGAATGGTGTTGATATTGAATTAGATAAGGGTAATACCGTGTTAGTGACTGATGATTATACACATACGGCTCAGAATCATGGGCTGAAATCTGAGGTTTCAATTTGGAGATTAAAGGTTAATGCATAAGAGGTGGTAATTCAGGATATGAAGAGTTCTTACATGGTGTTGGAGAATAAAATGAAAAAAATTGAACTCGAGAATCATGAATTTAGACGAATTATCAGTCAACATAAAAAATTAACTAATGACAATTTCGCTAAACTCGATACATTGCTCCTTAAAGAGAATAATAGATATTTTGAACTAGAAAAGAGAATGCAAAAGCAGATTAATGCACTTTCAACAAAGCTGAATGCAGTTAATTCATTAGTTATTCATGATGAGGAACAATATAAGCAATTCTGTCTAAACAGGGGAATGAAGACGAAGATTGATATAGGAAAAAGGGAAAATGCGAGTGTATCATTTGATGACAATAATATGATAGATATATGTCATACAGATAATGATAACATTTATGAATTTTGTCTTAGACAGGAAAAAAAGTTGGATGCTGTTGGTTCAGCGGATGAAAGAGTGACTACATTAGAAGCGTTACTCTTAGATGAGAAAAATAGATATGCTGAACTGAAAAAGGAAACACAACAGCAAATCTATGAACTTGCAACTGCACTGAATACAGTTGATTCCTTGCTTGGTAATGAGATGAAGAAAACTACTAACTTGGAGAAAATAAATAAAAGGCAGAAACAGGAAATTACACTCCTCGAGTTGGATGTTACAAAATTTAAAAATAGAGTTTATGGTTTGCTAGATGTCGTGTTCAGCAAAAAGATATTACTCAACAGCAGACATAATAAGTCTACTGCACGACATGCCCCAGGTACTACGTGTGATCCTGCAGTGTCAACACAACCTGGGAAGATTAGAAGATCATTTCGAGGGAGATATACTTTTCTTCGTCAGGATACTACTGCCAATCCTGAAAATAAATGTTGGCGACAGGATCAGATTACAACTGATCCTAAGAAAACTGTTGACGTTGTCAACATTGACAAAAACATTACGAGGAAGAATAATAGGTTAAAGAATAATGCTGGACTTAAAAAGAACAGGGATAATAAAGTTAACACAAATAACTATGATGAAAAAGTTTTTACTTTGCCCAGCAAAGACATGTCTACGACATATAGGAAACTTAATACCTTTGGTAATGATAGGTGTCATCCTCAGTCCAGTCAGGATGATACGACATCCAATATCATGATGACATTCTTCATCCATCGTTGTATGTCTCACGGAAACTTAAACCGCCAGATATCAAATACTCCACTGTCGACCGCGAATTGTTAGCAGTGGTGTGGGCGATAACGAAATTGGAGAAATTCCTGTTAGGGGCCACATTCGTGGTTCAGACAGACCAAAAGGCCGTAGCATCACTACGACGTGCGAATCATAAAAGTCCAAAGCTCACCAGATTCGCTATTCTCCTTCAGCCTTTTGATTTCTCCATCGAGTACATTACAGGATCAGAGAACGTTTTGGCAGATACTCTCTCTAGAAACCCGGCTGATATCGATTCATAAACTCTACCTTTCGCATAAACTTACCCAAGATGCATAGCGCTATCGATACATTTCGCCATGATCCAATGACTACAAACCAAGCATCTGCTTACGATAGACATACATTATACAAAGTTTACGAAATCAATGAACAATGTATTCGTATATACGCCGGAACTTTGATTGATGACCATTCAGGATAGAACTATTTGAAACAAATTCGTTTCGTCCAGTTGAACTAATTTCGGTACGTGATGTGAACTTGAACGCTAAGAATATCTATACTTACGCTGAATCAGGACAGTTCAACAGGTTGGTTTTTTTCTTCCAACATTGGAAATTCTCAAGGATCAAGACTACGGATGGATCATCCAATGTTAATTAATTTTAACTTAGCTGTTAAATTAATGGAAAATAAAATGAAATGTGAGAAAAAAAAATGATGAAAAGAAATGTCAGAATGAAAAAATATATATATATATATTTTGAAACATGAAAAAAATGAATAAAAGAAAAGAATCTCACATAATTCTAAGTAATATTCTTAGATAGACTAATGTATAACATAATTATAGTGTATACTTAATAATTACATTGAAACATTATATATTATTATTTAGTTAGTTAACTTAGATAGTTATTAACCACCCAACACATATGATTATTGTCAAACACACATAAACAAGTTAAAGCTGTACGTTATTTTTTTTCTCTTTCTCATAACATTATCTTTCATTTTTTGTGTATTAGATACTTTGACTCTGAATACACACTTAACATAATTAATTAGTTCAATTTTAATTAGTTAGTTAGTCTTGACATGACATTTCATTACGACAGACTTTAAGTTAATTAAGTAACTAGATACCAGCATTACATACTTTCTCTTAGCTACTATAACATTTATGTATAACATTTATGTATAACATGATCGTTAATATATTATATGACGTTTAGTTAGTTGACATGACCGCGACACTGCTCCAGTCAGAGCATCGTAGGCCATATGTCGCATGTTTTTCGTTAAATTTTTGAGATTATTCACTCAGATAGGTTTAAAAAAAAAAAAAAAATCTATCGAATAGATTTTTTTCCCCCCGGTGGACAGGGAATTGTTACGGTATTTTAATTGGCGTTGTCTGCTAGAGGTTAGCAGCATGCGATTTAGGGGTTACAACGTTTAATGTAATGTAATATATTATTAGACTATTGAACGCTATGACGTTCTCAGCGTTGGTAGGTCACGCACCGTCGCCAAGAGACGGGACCCTTTCTTGTATGACCGTCGAACGGAGAAGACGTGTCTTTATATTCTTATAGTGTCGGGCATGGAATGCCGCACCGTTCTATTGTATTGTATTATGGACATGGGTCAGTCCACTCTGATGATAAGAGATGAATGTTTTTCCAGGTTAGTAAAGTGACTAAGCCTAGGTCGAGATGAATTAACAGTCCGTATCAATTATATTATTACCAGACGCATAATCTCACTGTCGGTCGTGGGACTACCCACCACGCGTACATATAGTTATGTCGTTCTGACTATTATGTTTTCAAGTTACGAGACAAGGACTGATTTGTAAAGGAATCATATATGAAGTATGAACTGAAATTGTTATGTATAATTCTTCATGATGACCATGTGTGAACTGTTCGTGTATGGAATTGATATATTAAATTTGTGTGGACTCAAGAAATGACTTATCAAGTCTCTGAACGTTGGAAGTTGAATATATTATGATGTTGACAAATATTCTATCCCACCTTCGCGTAATTTACCATCAATAGCACGACACCATAACCGACTACGAAAGACAAGGGATAAATGGAAGTAAATGTAAATAGAAGAGCCAGTATACACAGTCTGCAACAACAATCATTAAGGACCCCCTCGCAGCAACTGGTGGTCGGCTACAGCAATTGACGGCCGCAACACTACTAAACCCCTTGTAATCACTGAAGAACCCCTTGGTAACATTGGACCACTACTGCAAAGCAGGGGAGGCAATCCGAGACAGGGATTCTATTATGCCTCATTAGTTTCCAGAGTGATTATGTGACAACACTAATATTGTCGTGCCATTTTAATTCTTTTATTCTGTGCAAGCACCTATTTTTTTTATATCTGTAACTTCAAAGTTGCCGTTTTTGTACACACACACACACACACACACACACACACACACAAATACTTACCAAGAGAGGAGTAGGGGTATAAACATCCGCATAACCTCCACACGCATACATGTAGAAGTTTTCACACGGATTTGCTTTCTCATTCATGATACTCTTCTCATACTGAGCGGTTTTCAGACATTGCGGTGTGATACAGTAATCGGTATCTGTAAAAACATGATACGGCACAAACTTGGTAATCAGTCATTAACATACACACATACACACACACACACACACACACACACACACACACACACACACACACACACACACACACACACACACACACACAAAAGAAAAACGCTTGCCTAAAAAAAATCCTAACTATAATATGTACACATAAAGAATATATATTGACAAGTAAGAACAAAGGTGGTCACTCTCAGTCATCAATTTATAACTTTCTTGGGGATGTAAAAGTTTTAATTTGCAAATTCATCATGATAGTTGTTGTTGTTGTTGTTGTTGTTGCTGTTGTTGTTGTTGTTGTTGTTGTTGCTGTTGTTGTTGTTTAACTAGGGCTGCTGAGCTTCTCGCTCTTTAGCAGCCAATACCAACTTGAAGAATCCTTGGTATTATCTACACTGTAGATCTAGGCTTTTCCTGTGGCTCTTCTGCCCTTCCGAAATGTGTTGAGTTGAAGTCGTGAGCTCCAGTTTCTCCAGCTTGGCTTGCATTTAAAGGATGGTCACATCTGGTCCCAAGCTAGGAGTAAGAAGTGCGTGGCATACTGTTCATTCCCCACCATCCAAGGGAGCTCTCCAACTATGCACAGCTAACATACTGTACTCTGGCTCTGGGCTCTCCCAAGGAATTGTCACGTCCTGCACATAGCCACTTCTCTGCTTCCCCTGCCTTTAAGTGGGTCCAAAGTGAGATCCTTCTGCATGCAGTCAACACAGTCAAAGTCAAACAAATAATTAGACCTGGGCCTCAAGTGAATTATCCAAGCTTAGTGTGTAATGTTTGGTTCTCAACAACTTTCACCACAGGAGTAATCCCTGTAAGTGTGTGAATGATTTCAAGAGTCAATGACAATGTAATTAGCCTCTCAGACATAGGTTCACTTCAACGTACATATATTGTAGCATTGTGCATAGCTGGTGGTCATATAAGGATGACTCCAGATATGGCTCCATGCATTCATCATGATAGGAAACTCTTTGCAGGGTGTTACTGTAGGTGGCAATTGATAATCTCAAGTAGTTTCCACGCAGGACGGTGTTTCAGCCATTTAATCTCCTTTACAGTTAAAGAGCGGGATGTGGGAGACGGTTCACTTGAGTCATCACTCCAAGGTGTTAGCCTTCTGTTGTCTTTCCAGCCTGCATTGGGAAGTGAACCCACTCCACCTTGGTGGCGACTTTCAACTTCACTCCTGCTTTTATCCATGTTGCCTTAAGACATGTACATTTCATTACCTGGCACAAGGAAAAAACAGTGAAAACTCGTAACCTAGGGGATCGGAACGGTCAAAGGTCAATCCATGAAACCAGCTTGAGGCAACTATGACAGTAACCATAATGTTGTTTATAAAATTACTTGTTTCCTTCCTTACGGAGCATGTAGTCATCACTACATCTGGGCCCTTGTGGGAAGGGTGTACCACAACATAAATGTACTATGGCAGAACTGGTTTCTGTAGCAAATTGTTTTACATAATGATGTTGCCAGCCTCAGCCTCAACGTCATGTTAACCGCGTCTTATGATATGTCTGAAATAGCAGTAGGCCTATTATTTCTTTGTCATACTAATAGATATGACACGTGTGTTACCGGGGCCCCAAAGGGGAACAAAGAATAGTAACACTCTTCTCTACCTTGCATGTCGTAAACAGTGATTAATAAGGGTGGATCATGGGGCTGGGTTCCTTCCCTTCTTCTCCCCACCCTTCCGCCCCATCCTGTAAAAAAGTGTTAAACCACAAAAACTTCAACAAACATGGACAGTTCAACCGCATGTGACAAGAAGACTTGACATGTGTTTGTTGAAGGCGTGTGCTCCTCGGGGAGCTAAAGGGTATTGATTGATTGATTGATTGATTGATTGATTGATATATATATATATATATATATATATATATATATATATATATATATATATATATTTATATATTTATATATATATATATATATATATATATATATATATATATATATATATATATATATATATATCACTAGTGTAATGTTTCATCTGTCTGTGATATGAAAATAAGGATACAAAACTGCACGAGGAGTTTCCATTGCTTTGGGAAAAATATGAAGATCCAACGTAAAAATAACAATCCTCAACTCTAATGTCAAGTCAGTCCAACTGTATGGCTTGGAAACATAGAGAACAACTAAAAAATCTACAGACTTTCATCAGTGGGTTCTAGCATAGAATAGAAGGATTGAAATGGTACCACAATGTGGAAACAACCACAAGAACCAGACAGATGCCAGTGGAATGCGAGATGAGAAGAAGACAATGAAGATGGAAAGAACATTCAGTTAGGAAACTTGTTGATAGCATCCACATACAGGCCTGGCTCTGGAATAACCAAGATCAGAGAAGGAAAACAAAATGCGTGAATAAGAAAACTGAAGACAGACATGGAAATGTTGAGGAAGACATAAGACATGGAAATGATGAGGAAGACATAAGACGTGAAAATGATGAGGAAGACATAAGACGTGAAAATGATGAGGAAGACATAAGACATGGAAGTGATGAGGAAGACAGACATGAAAATTATGAGGAAGACATAAGACGTGACAATGATGAGGAAGACATAAGACATGAAAATGATGAGGAAGACCTATGACATGAAATTGATGAGGAAGACATAAGACATGAAAATGATGATGAAGACATAAGACATGGACATGATGAGGAAGACATAGACGTGAAAATGATGAGGAAGACATAAGACATGGAAATGATGAGGAATACATAAGACATGAAAATGATGAGGAAGAAATACGACATGGAAATGATGAGGAAGACATAAGACACGAAAATGATGGGGAAGACAAAACGCGAAAATGATGAGGAAGACATAAGACATGGAAATGATGAGGAAAACATAAGACGTGAAAATGATGAGGAAGACATAAGACACGGAAAAGATGAGGAAGATATTTGACGTGAAAATGATGAGGAAGACCTACGAAATGAAAATGATGAGGAAGAAATAAGACATGGGAATAATGAGAAAAACATAAGACATTGAAATGATCAGGAAGACATAAGACATTGAAAATGACGAGGAAGACCTATGACATGAAAATGATGAGGAAGACATAAGACGTGAATATGATGAGGAAGACATAAGACATGAAAATGATGAGGAGAACATAAGACGTGAAAATGATGACGAATACCTAGGACATTAAAATGACGAGGAAGACACATGATATGAAAATGATGAGGAAAATATATGACATGAAAATGATGAGGAAGACATAAGCCATGAAAATGATGAGGAAGACAAAAGACGTGAAAACGACGAGGAAGACTTATGAAATGAAAGTGATGAGGAAGACCTATGACATAAAAATAATGAGGAAGACATAAAACATGGAAATGATGAGGAAGACATAAGACATAAAAATGATGAGGAAGACATATGACATAAAAATGATAAGGAAGACCTATGACATGAAAATGATGAGGAAGACATAAGACATGAAAATGACGAGAAGGACCTATGACATGGAAATGATGAGGAAGACATAAGACATGAAAATGACGAGGAAGACTTATGACATAAAATGATGAGGAAGACCTATGACATGAAAATGATGAGGAAGACATAAGACATGGAAATGATGAGGAAGACATAAGACGTGAAAATAATGAGGAAACGTAAGACATGAAAATGATGCGGAAGACATAAGACGTGAAAATGACGAGGAAGACATAAGACGTGAAAATGATGAGGAAGACATATGACGTGAAAATGATGAGGAAGACCTATGACGTAAAAATGATGAGGAAGACATAAGACGAGAAAATGATGAGGAAAACATAAGAGATGAAAATGATGAAGAAGACGTAAGACATGAAAATGATGAGGAAGACATAAGACATAAAAATGATGAGGAAGACATAAGACGAGAAAATGATGAGGAAAACATAAAAGATGAAAATGATGAAGAAGACATAAGACATGAAAATGATAAGGAAGACATAAGACATAAAAATGATGAGGAAGACATAAGACGTGAAAATGATGAGGAAGACATAAGACATGAAAATGATGAAGAGGACATAAAACATGAAAATAATGAGGAAGACTTAAGACTTAAAAATGATGAGGAAGACAAAAGACGTGAAAATGATGATGAAGACATGGAAATGATGAGGAGGACATGAAAATGATAAGGAAGACGTAAGACACGAAAATGATGAGGAAGACATAAGACATGGAAATAATGAGGAAGACATAAGACACGAAAATGATGAGGAAGACCTATAACATGAAAATGATGAGGAAGACATAAGACACGGAAACGATGAGGAAGACATAAGACATAAAAATGATTAGAAGATATAAGACATGAAATGATGAGGAAGACATAAGACATGAAAATGTTGAGGAAGCCATAAGTCACAAAAAGATGAGGAAGATATTTGACGTGAAATGATGAGGAAGACCTATGAAATGAAAATGATGAGGAAGAAATAAGACATGGGAATAATAAGAAAAACAAAAGACATTAAAATGATGAGGAAGACATAAGACATTGAAAATGACGATTAAGAACTATGACATGAAAATGATGAGGACGATATAAGACGTGAAAATGATGAAGAAGACATAAAACGTGAATATGATAAGAAGACATAAGACATGAAAATGATGACGAATACCTAGGACATGAAAATGATGAGGAAGACATGTGATATGAAAATGATGAGGAAGATATGACGTGAAAATGATGAGGAGAACATAAGACGTGAAAATAATGAAGAAAGACATAAGACATGAAAATAATGAGGAAGACATAAATCATGAAAATGATGAGGAAGACATTAGACGTCAAAATGACGAGGAAGACATAAGACATGAAAATGACGAGGAAGACATAAGACGTGAAAATGATGAGGAAGACGTTAGACATAAAAATGATGAGGAAGACATAAGACGTGAAAATGATGAGGAAGACATAAGACATGAAAATGATGAGGAAGACATAAGACATGAAAATGATGAGGAAGACATAAGACATGAAAATGATGAGGAAGACATAAGACATAAAAATGATGAGGAAGACATAAGACGTGAAAATGATGAGGAAGACATAAGACGTGAAAATGATTAGGAAGACCTATGACATGAAAAGATCGTAAGCTGATGGCCCGCGATAGAAGGACTTTGCATATGATTGTGCAGGGCCTATGCTCCTTGGGAAGTTGAAAAGAAGTGAATAAATGAATGTATTAGTGCTCTTTTGGCTTGCTGAGCAGATGATCATTGTCACGTGATATCGACTGCAAATAAAGACACGAGTTTGGCATTTCGCTAAGACTGGCAGGGATGAATGTATAAGAGGATGTATCCGGCGTATATACAACTAGCGCGTAACAGGACAATTAGCATTCATACCCTTCGACATTTACTGAGGGAGACTGAGCACCTATGTGTTTGTCCGGAGTGCAATGATGTCGATTCTGAACAATAATAACAATATAAAGTCACGAAACTCGTGCATTGTTTGCTGTTTGTCTTAAGAGATCTAACTAATATACAGGGTATTTCAAAATTACATATACACACGTTAGAAATTTATATTTCACGAAATGCATACACAATTTTTATCTTCTTCACCACATTTTAAAGCTAATAGATTGACAGTTTTTTTCACAATGGAGTTAATTTGTTTTATTTTTCAGATACATGAAAAATGACGGAGGCTACCTATAAGAATTGTAGATCAGTTGGTGAGAGATGTCGCTCAAGTATTCATGCTGATGGTGAGCATTTAAACTAAATTTATGTTATTATGAAAAAAATGTATATCTCTTAGTTTTAAAATTTGATAAAGAAAATTAAAATTATGTATGTTGTTCACGAAATATAAATTTTTAAAGTGTGTATACCTAATTTTGAAACACACTGTATTGCCATGTAGCATACTTAAGAAACCATTTTGATACTAAAATGGAGCACATTTAAGAAAAACAATTTCTGAGCCTACGAAAAATTGTAGATAAGTTAACTCATACAGCTCTTCTATCTTTTCCTTCTTCTTCTTCTTGTCCCCTTCTGCTCCTTATGGAGCAAGGAACCACCGCTGCAGCAGGTCCCCATGCTGAAAGTCTGCATTAAAAAATTCGTGTACTACAGATTTGGTTTCTATAGCAATTTATTTTAGATTATGAGTTTGACACCCCACTCACAACCTCATATTGGTCCCCTCTTACGACCTGCATGAGGTAGCAGTAATCTTATTCTTTCTTTGTCCCATCAGAGAACCACAGGAACTGCCCAGGGACAATTCACCATTATCAGTTACCAAAAATCTAAGAACATCTTTCTTTGCGTTCACTGGAATCTGCGGCGTACCTGTTTTTCCTCCTGTGTCAGCTTTGCTGCCATTCTGTGCTCCCTTCTGGGGATCGTCTGTGTTTAAGGGATTAGCACTGTAGCTAGATGACTTGCTTCCCATCTCCACAGCCAGAACAATGGCTAAGATGATGACGATAATGAGAGCGATAACAGCGATGCCCCCAAGAAGTAAATCTCGTTTTCTGTACATGAAGACGATAATGTTATATTGAATCCAGAAGCTCGCTACATCAGTCATTCTTTACCCATAATTCACTTCGTCATACTAACATGAGCACAAAATGTTGAGATAACGTCACGTGATTATTATAATCATCATTTTTCTTTTCACTGGCCATTGGAGCATGGAGCCAACATGGCAGCTGACCTCCCCCCTTCCCCCACTTGCTGGAAATCTGCACCGAAGCATTTATGTGGTCTTACAGCGGTGGTTAATGTATCACATTTTACAAAAATATAATGAGATTGCCAGTCTCACGCACAGCCTCATTTTAGTCGTGTCTTAAGACATCTGTGAGGAAACAGTAGTCATATTCTCTATTTGTCTCCCCAGGGAACTACCAGGGGCAGACAATGTAACATTAAGGGTTTTTGTTCTTGGCTTTTCTTCTACTTTTTCCAGTCTCCATCTTCATCTTCGCTCATGATTCAAGAGTTATCCTACTTGATACAATTCAAACACAGGAAAAGTTACGGTGCAGCTTTCCTAATGCAAAAATAATTTCTGCTGAACCGTCACAAACTGCTCAAGCTGATGATTAGTGTGTTAACAGATCAAATTTACACTTGACCATAATGGAAAGTCCCAAGTTTAAGAGAAATAGAGTTAGATCGAAGAATACACGGAGAAAAGAACTGGAGATAAAAATGAGCCGATGACACGAGGACTTGGCGTGATTTTCATTTTTTTAAATGTTAACAGAAGTGAAATCACGCGGGTGTTGCCGGGGACAGAACGTGTTTGAGGGAAAAAATAGTAACAGTGTAACCTACCAGACAATTCGTAGATGATGTCAAAGGAGGGTTGGGCTACCCATCCTCAAGAGATAAGCCACAAAAACATCAAAACATTTAACACAGTATAGAAAGGTCGACGAAAGAAAATAATTCAACTGAGATATCCAAGACAGAAGAACGACCTATGGTAAGGAGGTTTATGACGCAACCCAAAGAAAGCCGAAAGGATTCGAGATTGCTGACTCACTTTTTTTCATCCAGGAAAATCTCTAGATTTGGCATACGGACTAGAACGAGACAAACATGAAGCACGGGAAAACATGCAAAGACTTTGAGTTGGTGACATGGAAAAAAGGACTAAAATGAAAGGGATAAGGGAAGACATGGAAAGGCTTTGGGCTAATAGCATGGGAAAGAGGGACTTGGCTTGAGTTAGTTAGAGGCCGATGAACCTTGGCGAGCTGAAAGGTAAAGATGACGAGTTAGTGAAATACAAGGTAATAATGTTTTAGACTCTTACATGTTGTCACGTGCTAGCCTTTAAAGCATGTATACGCAGCTTAGACAGCGCAGATTACCCTGGCTTGGCCATGTCTGCTGCAAGGAAGATGGTCGCATCCCGAAAGATATCCTCTATGGACAACTAGCAGATGGCAAAAGAACAGCCGTGTTAGGTTCAAAGATATGTGCTAGACAGACTTGAAGGCATAGGACAGACATCCAGAAATCTGGGAGGACGAAGCATGTACTTGCACCAAGTGAAGGTACTCCCTACGGCGATAGCTCAGATCGGGTGAAAAGCTCTTACAATAAGCAGAAAAGAGAAGAACAAGCTGAGAAAGAAAACAGGCACACACATAAAAAAGCAGCCGAGGACTGTTACCTCATCCCCATAGTCAGTTATGACTGGAGGAGGCTGATGTAACTGATGAGTGCATACACAAGTAAATAAGCCTGCGACATAATTTGTGCGCTCATCTTCTCCTCTCCGGCAGTATTGAACTACATTTGTTGTGCATACTGAATTATGTGAATTATTCAGTTGTTGGCACATTCTTTTTCTCTACTGTTTTTGTTCACGTTTCACGCTTCGGTGCATGACAGGGCCAGACAAGCGTATCGCCTATGCCTGAGACACTAATTGAATCACTAAAACGTGATAATAACTCATTGACTCTGTAGTGGTGTTGATGGTATTGTATGATGGTGATATTACTAAATGTAATTGTATGAGGCCAGCTGTGAAGGCTCCTGAGATAAAATGTAGTTGAGAATTGTCAGAAGGCCTTTCTTGCTACCACTACGACCTCACACTTAATTTTTTTTTTAATGAATGTGGCTACGTAAAGTGTCTAGGGTTATGATATGTAGTGTGGTGTAATAGGTTATAGATATACCCACAGATATTTAACAAGACTAATAATATTAATAAATGTTAAAATACACTGAACTAACTCACGTGTGTAAAATTTTTTGATAGAATTATATTACATTTATTTTGTTCTGGATCAATTTTTTAGGTTGACCAGAACTTAAAAGGATTTAGAGATTATGAAAGAAATTCATGGAATATTATATCATAAATGCAATAGTGTACATATATATGTACTATACTAGTTAGTTTTATTAAAATGTTCTAGTAGTCATCTACTTGGGAGGATAGTTAATGTTTGTGCTGTTGGGGTGGCCTCATCACACCTGTCTATATTGACTACACAGTGTCCAGAAAATGGTGGGAATTTTTAGGGGGATATTAGTAACTACAAAGCGTTGGTGAATGTCCAGCAGACCAGAGGCTCACTCATCTTGTAGTTGTAGCTCTGGTGCTGAAATCTTGTGGTCCCACCTCTCCGTGCTGGCGGGCAATAATGGTGGTCTCTGTCACAAGTACTGCACAGATACACTCGAGTAAAGTCACCAACTGAATAGACACTGCTTTGTTGACAACAGAAACTCACAGCTCTGCAATCAAAGTATGGGCCATGTGTCAAAATCTATTCTCTACCCACGTCTGGACACAACACTGACACAACAACAACCACATCATACAGACAGGTCAGATCTCTCTGACCAAACAGCACATTTACCATGGTGGTTTTACATCAGATAGATCCTCCCAGACTATAGATTCTGAAAAATATTTATTAGTTTTCTGCCCTAAAAGAGGATAGGTAATATGTTTCATTATTCTCAACACTTGATCTGTCTTGCCTAACCCTTGCTGGAGTTTATGTACATTGTTGGTCCCTAGACCCTGACTAGGGCGGGGGGGTCTAGAGCAAATCCCTACTTGTTTGTAAGGCTAGATTTCGATATGGCAGTATCAAATCACTCGAACATGAAACAATATTCAAAATATATAAGGAAATAATTTCAATCTTACCAGATTATGAATAAATAACACAGAATTGCTAGCAAAACTCAGCTGAGCTGCTGGCTATAGTATGGCGTCCCTAAATTTATTTCACTTTCTTTCATATGGAAATCACCACACTTTAAAATCTGTGTCTATCACTGAACAACTATTGAAGAATGGCCCCAAATTCGCTCTGAGCGCTAATAATATGATTGTCTGTGGCCAATCACTGCCTAGGTTTATTTTAAATTCAAATTTCCTACCCTAAAGTCATTTCAGTCATGCTTCAGTCAAGTATGGATGGTTATCTGTTAGTCTGTCCGTCTCTACTTGTGTTTCTACAAAAATGTACTCGATTTTTGAACCAACCTTTCTCTCCCCTCCAAAATTTTGTCGTTAAAAGTTATTTTTAGACACAGCCACCACAATATCCCCTCTCCTCCATACCAAGTAGATTTGAACACCTGCGTCTCGAGGTCGTGTTTTTTTGTGCAATTAGCGACACTTTTAGATTCAATACAGTCTGTCGATGATGTGAACAACACTGTCTTTTGTCATTATCTTCAATATTATCTATCCGTCTGTAAAATTAAGAACATATTAGTTCACTGCTCAGAATGGGCCATCCGGCCAGCTAATTTTTATATTCCTAACATTAATTAAGAAAAAGTACTTTTTAAATTTTGTAATATTCCAAACATCTGCGTTTTAGCCGCTGAATTCAAATCAAGGGCTTGGTATTGCAAAAGCGTCCAGGAAGACAAATCTATGGTCGTCGATTGCTTACTTTTTATTTTGTCAACTGGGAAACGTGACTGCGTCTCCTTAGCCTTTCCACACGCAATAATTGATCCGCCGTTCCCTCCTGTCTAAAAACTTTTTATGAGGGTGATGACCGCGGTCTGGGATCATGTACATCAACAGCTACGTTTTTTTTTTCATTACATAACCACTTCCGATTCGACAGCAAAGTTAGGTGATTATAGATAAATGCCATATTGGAAGACATTTGGAAGAGTGAGCAGGAAGTGTGATATGATTAGACTTTGACAACATTTGTCGGATATCACAACTCCAAATATGGGAGATGATTGTATGAATTTTTCAAACGCATGAGTCATGCGGAATACTACATGAGGAAATGTTTTTATAACATGTACTTTGAATGTATTGGCTTGCATTTGAGGCGCCAATAAACATCCGCGCTGATTGGGAGTTTGTCAGAAAATGCCAGGTGGAAGCATGGGCCGGGAACTTGCGATATAACGTAGAAAACGTTTGGCATACGGGACTGCATTCCAGAAATCGCCAACGTAGGCAGCTCGGACCTTGCCATAGACAAGAATAGAGTTGGATTCTGAATTTATAGGACCAGACAAAAAAGTATTAAGGGCATCTCTGAACATCAGTAGCAAACTCGCCAATAGTAATAAGGAACCCGGATTTCTACAGGAACACTCACAAGTCACAGAGGGATTCTGAAATAGAAATAAAACCCGAGACGTGTGTTCGAGGCATCTGTGTTAAGTTTCCAAGACTATTCTACTAAGCAAGAAGTCTAAGATTTCTCAATAATTGAGTTTGTGGTACCAGTAAGAGGCGACCCGACTAATTGCGGTACTCCCGGAGAGACCATTTGTTGTACTACTAGACTGTGGTTCGAAGTTTGAGATCGACACCTGAAGATTCTTGCCTTGACCCGGAGCGGTTACTTCTTGAACTGATCTAGAAACCTGCCCCTCACCACAGAGACGAATCTATGGAAAAGCAGCATCGACATTTCAGCATTTTGGCAAGTCCCTATTTTAACAGCTCAAAACAACCGAACTTTATTTTGCTAAATTCATCAAGCCTAAAGACTTTTCAGTGAAGAAACCTAATTATTTTTTCATAATCACAGTCATATTTATTTACATTTGTTTCAAAGTAATTGATCAGTACATTTGTATATGTTGATTTTGACAAATTCATGGTTGAATTAATCATTACGGAGAGAAAAGCGTAAGTATGATCCAGAACCTCTAACATATATATATATATATTATATCATATGTCCTTGGTAACTATGGAGGCCGTGTCAAACTCCTTGTAGCTTTCAGGCCCTGTCATGGCTGCTGAAATAATAATAGAAATGTGCAGATTATAATCACAAAGTGTATTGTGTCTAGATAAACCTTCATCATCATTGTTCTTGGGGCTCCTTACAGAGCATGGTGTTACAACTGTAGCTGGTCCCCTTGCTGGTATCCTGCACCAAACATTCACTTGCTCCTACAGTGGTGTTGCTCCTACAGTGGTGTTGTTCCTACAGTGGTGGTGTCCGTGATAATTTACTTGTACCTGATGAAATTGTCAGACCCGTTCACAGCCTCATATTTGTAGACTTGCACGTCTTGCTTAAGGGTGTAGTAGGTCTATTCTATCTGTGTCTCATCCAAGAACCCTGGGAACTATGTAGATAAAACGTTGCCTTTTAAAATCTCTTTCCTTAATTTTGATTCGTTTGGCTGCCTTATTATTTCAGTAATGCGATCTCATCTAAAAAAAACCATGTTCATCATCATCACCACCACCATCATCATCACCGCCACCATCATTATCACCATCATCATCACCACCATCATCATCACCATCACCGTCATCATCATCATCATTTCCTTTACTGTCCTAATGTAGCATGGAGCCACCACTGTCAGCTGGTCTTCTTACAGGAATCCTGCATCAAGGATTCACATGCACTCACAGCAGTGGTGGTTTCTGTGGAAATTAGTTTTACATGATGAGGTTGTCAATCGCGTGCACAATCTTATGTTAGGTAGATTGTACGACATGCATAAAGGCGCAGTAGGGGGCAATATATATATATATATATATATATATATATATATATATATATATATATATATATATATATATATATATATATATATATATATATATATATATATATATATATATATATATATATATATATATATATATATATATATATATATATATATATATATATATATATATATATATATATATATATATATATACATATATATATATATATATATATATATATATATATATGCTCTCTTAAGAGACCCCCAGAAAAAAAACATGGTGCATTTCTAGTATCATTTCTCATCATTAGTACCCTTCAGCGCCCCAACAAGCATAGCCGTTCAACAAACTCATCCCAAGCCCACACGGAAACCAATTGTGTCACAAACGTATTGTGTCAAGGATAAACCGCGACATGTTTAAAATGTCTTGCCTTAATTTTGGTATGATTCGCAGCCTTAATATTTCAATAAATGTGATCTCATCTAAGACAAGCATGTTGCTTACGTGAAAAATGACAAATTAATATGAATACACCTCATAAAGTTTTATACTTGGCTAAATACAGAGATCCCTAGTGTGATTGTTATCTACGTATTGTGACTTAATTATGGCAAGACAGCATAAGCGATGTATTACAGCACGACAATAACTGGAATATTGCAGTAAAGTAATAACTGTATTAAAATGCATCAAATGTAATACTAGCAGGGACGGACGTATGAGGGGATAGAGAGTGGTGCATACAACGACCGTTACAGAAACTGTAGCATTCATACCCTTAGACATTTGCTAGGGGAGACAGAGCACCTACCAGTTGGCCCGGAGTGCAAGGATGTCCATTGTGATCAACAATAATAACTGAAATATTACAAGCAGACAGCAAACGTGGAATATTACAGGAAGACAACACGCGTGACGTAAAACAGCACGACAGCACAAGTGATGAATTTTTTCAACACAAGTTTTCCCAGGCCCAGTGATTTCGCAGAACACCAGCCGTCAGAGGAATTAACTCTAATTTCCCAGACCAAGTCATAGAGGAATTAAACAAAAGTTTTCCCAGGCCAGTGATTTGGCAGAACGCCCGCCGTCATAGGAATTAACTGTAATTTCCAGACCTAAGTGATTCGAAGCATCTAATACAGAGCTGTGTCCAGTCTAAATCTGTACAAGGAGATTGTGTATTCCCAAAATTTTGGGGTAAGTGTAAACAATTTATTTACTAATGTAAATTTTACAGGTTTCTTGCTAAGTGGTTGTATATGTATATATACAGAGCCAATAAATAATCAGAGGAATTTCGCTGAATTAAATCAGCTGGGGGCTTGAACGAGCTAAATCATACAATATACATGTTCGCAAAAGGCGGCGGGTCAGATAAAAAGTTAACGTGCTCAGACTCATTCATCATTGTTCTTGACGTCTGAAATATCTTGTGAAACTCACTCGAGGTAGAAACATCATTATCCTTCTATCTACAACTCTGCCAAGAGTAATCTTGTGCGAAGGTAGGTACCTTTGAAGACCCACATTAGATACTCTAGGTTTTGTCCACTGTTGGACCACTGCTGCAGAGCAAGGGGAGGCAACCTGTGACAAGGCTACGTTCTTTTAAACGCTCAAGTCTGGGACCTGTATAATCAAAACGCTTTTACATGCTTATTCCATTAAGTAACATTTTTGAATTTACCCTGTCATATTCTCAACCAAGCAGTTAGTACTGAAAGCCCCCTTGCCGCCATATTTTCCATTATCGCCCCCTTGGATCCTCCTAACGCCCATGAGTGGGGGGTGCGGTACTGAACACTTTGGGAACCACTGTATTACAGCAAGACAACCCACGTGATGTAATACAGACGGTGATGAGACGTTATCATCATCATTTTCCTTTACGGTCCTTGCGGAGCACGGAGCCACCACTGTCAGCTGATCCTATGCGTGGAGGAGGGTAATCTATCAGAGGGTATCAAAAACATTGTGGATGACTATAATTTCTAACGCCTGGTATTTGAGATTTTAGGAACAATAGTGAAATTTGACTTGGAAAATATTTTCTAGAAACAATAGAAAAGGTGGGGACAGTGAAGTTTGAATGTGAAAATATCTTCTAGAAACAGTAAAGAAGGTGGCGATAGTGAAGTTTGAGTGGGAAAATAACTTCTAGAAACAATAAGGAACGTGGCGATAGTTGGAATGGGAAAATAACTTGTAGAAACAATAAAGGACGTGGCGATAGTTAACTTTGAACGGGAAAATATTTTCTAGAAACAATAAGGAACGTGGCGATAGTGAAGTTTGAATGGGAAAATATCGAAAAGAAACAATAAGAAACGTGGCGATAGTGAAGTTTGAATGGGAAAATATCCACTAGGAACAATATGGAATGTGGCAATAGTGAAGTTTGAATGGGAAAATATCTTCTACAAATAATAAAAAACGTGGCGATTGTTAAGTCTGAGTGGGAAATATCTTCTAGAAACAATAAGGAACGTGTTGAAAATTGAAGTTTGAATGGGAAAATATTTTCTAGGAACAATAAAGAACTTGATGATAGTGTAGTTAGAATTTGACAATATCTTCTAGGAATAATAAATAACAGGGGGATAATCAACTTTGAAGTGCCTTTATCCCTATGGGTACGGCACTTTCAAATGCCGTCGGGAGTGGGTTATTCCCAAAGTTATCTATCTTTATATTTCTTACTATTTTTTCACTTCGTCACCTCGAGATCTACCAGATATTCTCCTGGGATCTACCGGGACTACGGGATCTACTTTATCCCCCCCCCCCCTTTTTTTTCTCTCTCTCTCTTCTTCCCCCCCCCCACCCTGCCCCCTCCCAGGTTAGATAAATATACGTGTCAGATCTAATCTGTGATTCTGCGTGCTTAAGAGAAGTCATTGTGTTTTTCGTCGGAGTTTTCACTGATGTCTTTGTTTTTTTTTAAAAAACGGTATATCTTGTAACATTAAGATAATTATGCAATCAATTTATTTATTTATTTATTTTTATTTTGGAGTGAAACAAAGTCCTTGATAACTTAATGCTCTCTTGCCCAACCGTGAAAATATTGATTTGAATATGAGATTCAGAAATCCGGGACCTAGTTTTAGAGGATATCTTATTCTTCCGTTGGTGAAGAGATGAAAGTAGGTCAAACAGAGGCTGTAAATGCATCAGTTGTCAAGGGAAAACGGCAAGAATTTAAAGTATTGGGATATAAAAATCTGGCTAAGTTTCTCAATGAATTAACTCTTAGATTTCCAGGTATGCGTAAAAGATTTTCAACCAGTCACGAGAATCGGGGACAGGCGTCAGCAGGATTAAGAAAACATTGAACTGGAACCGAGGGCGCATGCAAGGCAGATTAATTCGCATGAACTAATTCAGGGCTTTTGTTCTACATGTAGGTGAAAGGTCCAGAACAATACTAGACTCTTGATCAGGTTTTGGAATCGGATTAATAGATTTCAAACATAAGTTGATTTAACACTTATCGTAATTTTGATTGTCGTCCAGCTGGCGTGTCATTAAAGTAAGGCCCTTAGTGTAATCTTTCAACACCCGTGTTGATTTTCTCCTGCGTATACTGTTTCGCAGCGTACGGCTGGCAGAGTTGTTATAGCGCTGGTTTTTCGAGGTAAAGGAAACTGGTTCCAAACCCAGCTGTGAAAATGGGTATCTGTTCTGAGGAAATGCAAATGCAGCAAGGCATGAAATAGGTCACCTCACCTCACCTCACCTCACAAAAGTGGCATCTAACATAAGGGTAGTCTCTAATACATCACTCCCCTACAGAAGTATCTGATATGCGACTACCTTTATATTTACCTGTGCTCCACAAAGAACCTGTTGTCACAGTATGTACTCGGTATATCATTCCGAAAACATTAGAAGTGAAATGTATACAGACTCTCCCCTGACCCTCATAAAAAGTGTCACTTTCAACAGGTTCTTTGTCTGAACATATTCAACACAAAAAACTTGCTGTTGTCAAGTGCAGTCTTAGATTTCTTCTGTAACACGACACATCTTTTGGTCCTAACAATTTGTCTTTCTTTAATGTCCACAGTTACCTCCATATGATTGTGTTGCATATAAAATATACTTTGACAAAAACTAAAGTAGAAATAGGGATATATAACTGCGCAGACATACAGATACATTTATGGGCAGAAAAGTATACATTTTGACGAAAGGACAGACATAGATATAGATAGACAGACAGAATAAAATACAGACAGACAGACAGACAGACAGACAGACAGACAGACAGACAGACAGACAGATAGATAGATAGATAGATAGATAGATAGATAGATAGATAGATAGATAGATAGATAGATAGACAGACAGACAGACAGACAGATAGATAGATAGATAGATAGATAGATAGATAGATAGATAGATAGATAGATAGATAGATAGATAGATAGATAGATAGATAGATAGATTGATAGATTGACAGACAGACAGACAGATAGATAGATAGATAGATAGATAGATAGATAGATAGATAGATAGATAGATAGATAGATAGATAGATAGATAGATAGATAGATAGATAGATAGATAGATAGATAGATAGATAGACATGAAGGCAGGCAAGCAGGCAGGCAGGCAGGTAGACAGACAGACAGACGGACAGATATATAGACAGACAGACAGACAAATAGATAGATAGATAGATAGATAGATAGATAGATAGATAGATAGATAGATAGATAGATAGATAGATAGATAGATAGATAGACAGGTAGGTATGTAGGCAGGCAGGCAGGCAGACAGACAGACAGTTAGATAGATAAATAGATAAATAGATAGATAGATAGATAGATAGACAGACAGACAGACAGACAGACAGACAGACAGACAGACAGACAGTTAGATAGATATGTGATGGGCCCGGGAAGACGCCCCTGAGGCCCCACCCCCACTTCAGTTCAAGGCATGTTTGTCCCCCACATATTTTCGTTGTGCGCGAAGCATGCTGGGATGTGAAAATTCTAACGAGATAGAAAATATATTAATTAGGCCACAATAACGCCTAAATATTAATTGTGGTGTATAGTTGTGAGTTATATTTGAGATTCGTGTGTTATATTAAATAGCTGTAAGTTTTATTTGTGTTTTCATGCATTCTAGAGCAAAATATCGCGAGTGATGTTTAAGTAGCCAAGATTAATACGCCTAGCGCAGTAAAGTGAGTGATTAGCCTAGTGCCTATAAAAAGAGATAGCGAACTACCAGCGGCCCTTTTTTTAAGTATCAGTCCAGACAAGAGGGAAAGAAACGAGGCGATGCGACCTGTGTGGTTAGCAGATGGACCAAAGCACGTGAGCTATTAGCATCGGGCACTGTTGGGTGTTTTGTTTTGTTTTGTTTTGTTTGTTTGGTTTGGTGTTATGTTCGCTGGTTTATTTGTTTAATGTTTGCTTTGTCACTGAATGGGCTGTAGAAATAAATATAGCCCCTGCCTCTAGAATCAAGAGTTATTGTTGTTCGGGTCGGTGCGGGTGTGACAAGAGAGTGAGATCACACATCACGATATAAAAATCATCATTATCTCGCCCACCCTACCACAATTGGCGTCGTCGGCAGGATAAGGCAGACAGTGACACTGAGCAAACAGCAAACGAACAAATATTGTAAACACCCAGCAGTGCGGTCTTGCAGCAAGATGGCATCGATCAATGCGCCTGTGAAGATATTGTATGTGAAAGTGCCAGACATAAGGCTATTTAGTGGAGAGGGAAGTCCCACTTGGCAAGAGTTTGTGGAAGAGGTAGAGGCCGTGTGGAAGATGGGGTCCTTTAGTGCGATAGACAAAGTAGATTTAATCTGGAACAACGTTACACCATGGGTCGCTAGGGAGTTGCGGATACATGGCGGAGCCAAGGCCAGCCCTGAGCAGTTACTGGAAATTGTCAAAAAAGCCTATAGCGAGAAACCACAAGTCAGTGAGGTGAACAGGAATTTCCCTTGGGAATATGCTGTTTATGGTGAAAGTAAAAAGCCTGAGACACGGGTCCAGAGAGCAAGTGCAGAAGTTAAGAAGGAGGAGGAGGCACTCAGGGCAGAATTATCCTTCCTAAAGTCCCAGATAGCACAGATGTCAGAGTCCAGTTCGCCAGCACAAGAGGAGGTGCAGAGAAAGAGAGCACCATGCCAGCCGCGGGAACAGCCAACGCAAGACAAGGAGGTGTGTCCGCGGGAACAGCCAAAGCACGACGAGGAGGTGCATGTTCTGGTATGTGAGAGTCAAGCTGTTGTTAACGAAAGCAGTGAGCTGACAGTACCGACCAGCGCAGCTGCACCGACAAGGCGAAAAGGAGTTTGCAAGTGGTACAGTGTCCGCAGGGGATGGGGATTCATCACGCCAGATGATGGAGGTATTGATGTATTCGTACATCAGACCAAGATCTACAGAAAGGGATTCCGGAGTCTGGCGAGGAATGAACGAGTAGAGTTTGACAGCAAACCATCGGTCCAGGGCATGGAAGCAATTTATGTATGCGGCATTGGCGGTCAAGAGTGTAAGGGCAGCAGAAAGCGACCCATGGCACAGAGGAAGCCCAGAAAGATAAGATGCTACAATTGTGGAGACCTGTCAGACCACATGGCAGCCAAGTGCCCTCAAGGCCCGCTTCCGAAGAGATGTTTTCGATGCAAGTCAACTGAACATTTGATAGCCGCCTGTCCCTCAAAGAGCTCTTTCCCGAGACGTGCTACCACAACCAGGTTTCCTTCCGGGTGCAAGCCAAGAGATGACCGTGACAACTGTCACCCTAAGGGAGCCGAGAAGATTGGTAGTCGGTTAGGGGAGGAAACTCGTCTTAAGCAGAGAGGAGGGAGTGCAAGTCAAGGTTCAGAGGAGGAGACACATGAAAAGCAGACTGTGGGGAATGTAAGCCACCGTCCACGCAAAATGAGTGCAGAACACGTCAAGAGCGATCCCCCTACAGATTCGACAGCTACATGCACTGGCAAGCAGATGTCACAAGCCAGCAGCGACGCGGCACAAGTAGGCGAATCTTCTAGACCACAGCAACTGCCAGCCCGACAAAGCACAACTAGGGACATGTCGACCAAGACAGTCCCCAGCCGGGTTGTACCGATGACAGAAGCTCAGCCCAAAGCATCGCCGCAGAGAAAGAGTCATACGCAGCACCAACGATCTAAGAGGCTACGATCGAAGCGCCAGAGGTGGTGATGTTGTCGGGACGACAACAAAATCAGGAGGGAGATATGTGATGGGCCCGGGAAGACGCCCCTGAGGCCCCACCCCCCACTTCAGTTCAAGGCATGTTTGTCCCCCACATATTTTCGTTGTGCGCGAAGCATGCTGGGATGTGAAAATTCTAACGAGATAGAAAATATATTAATTAGGCCACAATAACGCCTAAATATTAATTGTGGTGTATAGTTGTGAGTTATATTTGAGATTCGTGTGTTATATTAAATAGCTGTAAGTTTTATTTGTGTTTTCATGCATTCTAGAGCAAAATATCGCGAGTATTGTTTAAGTAGCCAAGATTAATACGCCTAGCGCAGTAAAGTGAGTGATTAGCCTAGTGCCTATAAAAAGAGATAGCGAACTACCAGCGGCCCTTTTTTTAAGTATCAGTCCAGACAAGAGGGAAAGAAACGAGGCGATGCGACCTGTGTGGTTAGCAGATGGACCAGAGCACGTGAGCTATTAGCATCGGGCACTGTTGGGTGTTTTGTTTTGTTTTGTTTTGTTTGTTTGGTTTGGTGTTATGTTCGCTGGTTTATTTGTTTAATGTTTGCTTTGTCACTGAATGGGCTGTAGAAATAAATATAGCCCCTGCCTCTAGAATCAAGAGTTATTGTTGTTCGGGTCGGTGCGGGTGTGACAAGAGAGTGAGATCACACATCACGATATAAAAATCATCATTATCTCGCCCACCCTATCACAGATAGATAGATAGATAGATAGATAGATAGATAGATAGATAGATAGATAGATAGATAGATAGATAGATAGATAGATAGATAGATAGATAGATAGATAGATAGATAGATAGATAGATAGATAGATAGATAGATAGATAGATAGATAGAACTTTATTTTCAAAGGGTTTAGAATTGGGCACGCAGGCCCGTCTAACATTCTGCCCTTCCTTTCTCTCTTCTTCCATAGTTAATCCATTTATTCTCATACGTATCCTAAATGTTACTTAAATAATAAAATAACAAAAAAGTACAATAAAATAAAATCCCAACATTGTAACAGTACAATAACAGTTACACAGATTTACAGATGCGTATCATAATTTATACTAAACAGGACAAAATTAACTTTAAAACCTACATATGATGTTATGTAATTATTTAAGAACATAACGAAATTAGGGTGGCATATAATCTGCACTCATGATGTATTTGAAAAGTCTGTGATTGAATGAATATGGACTAAGAGTATTTTTTAAGTCGTGTGGAAGAGTATTCCACAGATGAGCAGCAGAAAAAGCTAAACTTTTCTTGAATAAGTCGAGCCTAGGCTTGGGCATGTGTAATTTATTTAAGCGTTGACTGCGTCTTCCGCTGTATTTGAAAATAGGCCACAGATACGTTGGAGCATTCTGTGACAAGATTTTGTGAATAAATTTGGCTTTGTTGAAGAGAAGGCGCTTTCTTAGTGGTAATATGTTAAGATATGTATATGCGTCTACACACTGTGTGAGGTTTTTGTCTGAAATTAGGCGCACTGCACGTTTTTGTAATGAATAGAGTCTTTTAGTGTTGGACATGGTGCAGCCATCCCAAATTGTGGAACAATAGTCTAGATGTGTTTGTATCTGGGATGTATAGAACATTTTTCGTGTCTCCTCATCTAGGAAATATTTGATTTTAGCTAACTGGTACACTTTTTGTGCCGTTTGTTTGGTCATTGCTTGTACATGCGAATTCCAACTTAAATGTTGGTCAATTATGAGTCCTAGTGTTTTATATTCATTTACATTTTCAATTAAAGAGGTTCCAATGTAGAGCTGAGGTGTTGTTTTCGGCGAGTTTTGTAATTTTTGTCTAGTTGATATTATCATACATTTTGTTTTAGTGATATTTATTTGCATGCAGTTTTCATTGCTCCACTTAATAAGATTGTCTGTGTCGCTTTGTAATAATATTTCTAGCGTGTTGCAACTTTTATCACTAGTATAAATGGTACAGTCATCGGCAAATAGGTCGCAGGATGGGTGCTCGATGTGTAGTGGAAGGTCATTTATGTAAATGGAAAAAAGTAGAGGGCCGAGAATAGAACCCTGAGGAACACCAGTGTTAATAATAGTTGGGCTTGACAAGGAGTTATTGTACCACACTAATTGCTGTCTGTCGGACAGGAATGATTTAAGTAATGTCACTAGTTTAAAGTTAACTTTCATTGTTTCTAATTTTCTTATTAAAACAGCGTGATCTAACATATCAAATGCTTTCCTAAAGTCTACAAAGATTGCTCCACATATGTTATCGTTATTTATGTTTAGGTGCAAGTTGTCTATCATCTTAGTTAGAGCTGTGTGGCATGAATGCTTTTGTCGAAACCCTGACTGACTGTCAATTAGCAAGTCATTGCTAACTAGGTAATGTAGTGTTGCTTTATGTATGTGTTTTTCTAGTGGTTTAGAAAGCGATGATAAAAGAGAAATTGGTCTATAGTTACCAAGATTACTGTTATCTGACGAGCCAGATTTGAAGAGAGGATATACTTTGGCAATCTTAAAGGCCGAAGGAAAATAACTTTTAGCAATACATTGATTATATATAAAAGTTAGTGAATCACTAATAGCTGGTGCGGCGTAACGCAGTATTCGATTACTAATTCCGTCAAGCCCTGATGAGCTATTATCCTTAAGGCCAATAAGATAGTTATACACTTCATTAACTGTCATAAAAGGAATGTCGGGTGGAACTGAGTTTGTACATTTGTTCTTACAGAATGCTGAAAGTTTGTCTAAGTCACTACAGGAAGGTGGTATTGTGGATTTCAGACTGTTTATTTCTGCTTGAAAGTGATTGCTGAAGTCGGTGCAAGTAAATGAAGTGTTGGAAGAGAATGAGTCTGGTGCATTACGTTTTTTCGCTAAGGTGTTAATTGCCTTCCATATTTCCTTACTATTTGATTTGTTCTGAACCATATTTCTAAAATGATTTTTCTTTTCTTTCCGAATTAAATATTGAACTTTGTTCCTGTATACCCTGTATGTGTTGAGGTCCTTATTTTTGTGCGCTTGATCTCTCTGCCTCATAGCCTCCAACACTTCCTGCGTGATCCACGGAGATTTTAATTGTCGTTTGACGCAAATTTCCTTAGCTGGTACGTGCGTGTCAAAAACATTATAAAAATTTTTTGTCCAGTATTCAATAGCGTCATCCGGATCAGGAAGTTGGTAAACACGGGCGAGAGGTGCAGTTAGCAAGTTATTTAAAAATAAGTCCTTACTGAAATGTTTGAAACTTCTAAATTTGATACTTACATGTTTATTTTTTGGAACTTTACATTTATTCTTTGACCATGTACAGCATACTGGATAGTGGTCACTCATTGCAATATTAGGGACAAAGCATTCTATGATGTTTTCTGGGCAAGTTACGTAGATGTGGTCGATTAGTGTGGTTGATGCTTGTGTTACTCTTGTAGGCTGGTTAACTATTTGTTTTAAGTTGTACGATAATATTATATTTTTCCATGTTAGATTTGAATTGTGTATATCGATGTTGAAATCACCAAGAAGAACAACCTCCTTGACTGTGGCAAATACATTGTCCATCATTATGGTGAAATCTTCGTACCATATAGGTCCTGCACTAGGATTTCGATAAAGATATCCCACCAGAAATGGGCCCTGATTCGGTAGCTTTATTTCCAACCATACACATTCTATCTCTGCTGTCTCTAAGTCGTTTCTGCGGCGAAAATTAAGGGAAGTGGAAATATAAACTGTTATACCTGTCTCTTAGTTTTTGCTTGCGTCTCTTCGAATAGTTTTAAAACCATTTAACGCAATGTCATCGTCTGTTATTCTGTCATTTAGGCGACTTTCTGAAAGTCCAAAAATGTGAAAATTATTACTTAGAATGTATGTAAGTTTGGGGAGTTTACCTAGAAGATGGTAAATATTCAGATGACCAAGTCGTAGACCATCCTTGTGAAGCCACGGTACATAATTACCAGCCATGTTTGTACAGTAAAAAGAAATATATATTTAAAATAAAAAAAAATAAAAATAAAAAAAATTACAAGTTAAAAAACAGTTATGCACACAAAAAAGCGCAAAATATTTTTACGAATTAATACTTCACCAAGGAAGTGGCATTCAAGGAATGAGAAATTGCAGAAAATACAATATTAAAATAATTAATACAACTAATAAAAAAAAAATTTCAACTGAGTATATGAAAATTGTCACAAAACAATCAGGCATACAACATATCACACCAGAACTGCTCAACGCAACAAAGTGAAGTTAAACGAGAGATGGAAGAAATTAATAATAGTCACAAGTCAGACAAGTATACAACACTTCACAACTTAACACCGAAAATTCTAACAAATTGAAGCTACGCGTGATAATAAGAAATTTAAATTGTAACGAAATAAGTAATCAAAGAAAAAAATTTTAGAGGATATTAACCGATAAACTATTAAAAGTTCTGATTATTACCGTTGTATTAAAAAATCAACAAATGTTCAAATGGAGTGAAGGCTGTAGTAACAGAGATTTCGGGAAGCAAAGTGTTTGTTTGTCAATAACTGACGTCTCTGCCGGGCAGATAATAGGGGTGACTTTGGGCAGACATCATTAATGCTTGTCTAAGTGACGCAGGGCTGAATTGCATCAGATAGACAAGTTCAGGGTTCCACTGAGGACGATAATAAGAACTAGGGGAGGAAGCATGGTGATCTCTGATTTCTTCCGTCCTTGTTGTAGTGTTGGTAGGAGTATTCTGAGCCTGGGACATTGGAATACTGTTGGTAGAGGTACCTGAGTGGGGCTGCCTTGTGACTAATGGGGGAAACATGGTATCATAAGATTCGGCTTCCTGATTGAAAGTGGCGTTGTGATAGCTGGAAGGCTGCCTGCTTGCAATAGGTGTGCTTCTTTGAGGGGTAGATGGGGTTTGTGATGTATTGTAATTATAGGTTGAAGTCTCAGTAGATTTCGTTGCATTCTCTATATGGGTTGAGCTGTCTTGTTGTGTCCTTTCTGGATATTTTATATTTTTGGCCAGGATGCTGCTTCCCAGTGTGGATGTGTGAATTTGATCTCTGTAGAGTCGTTTCTTAGGTGCTCCTGAGTTAGATGTAAAGAATGGAGTATTGTTGATGAAGCCAAGGCCGTTTTGTTTACAATAGTTCTGTAGTTTTGTGTTGTAAGTGTCCGCTGTGCGACGCTGAAACCCATAGCATGGTGGTATGATTGATGAAATAAAGATGGAGGCTTTGGGAAATTTTTGTTTTATTGTAGCCACCAATCCTGAGGGGTTTAGGCTCTGCTCATTCATGATATCATTAATTCCTACGTGTAGTGTTGTTTTTGTTATCTTATGATTAATATCGAACTTATTAATTATGTCCAGTAGTCTTTTAATACCAGCCCCCGGCACTGTCATAACTGAAACGATGTCTTCTCTTGTAGTGGACATTCTTTCACAATAAATACCCTTCAAGAGGGAGTCACCAATTACAATATGTGTAACGTCACTACGTATTTCTTCACTTTGTTTTCTATTAGATTGATGCTGCTGCCTTTTGTGGTGTTCTTTTTGTGGACTGTCGTGATGGCTCTGAGATTTGTGAATTTGGTTTTCGGGCACTGGAACGTTGTCTGGTAGGGATGCTGATACCTGCTCATTTTCTGTTGAACAATCCTCAAGAACTTGAAATCTGTTGGTAATTTTAACTCCAATGGGATATGTTGTGTTTGTGAGTGTCTCTTCGTGTTTTTTGTGTACAGTTTGGTGGTGACCTTTTTGCTGATTTGGCGTATTTTTATATATGGATTCTTCGCAATCTTCTACTATTGTTTGAGGATGATCTGGTTGTCTTATCTTATAGAGTGAGAAGTCTCTCTGCAGTTTTTCGATGATGTCCTTCATGCTAGAATTGTCTTCCCTCAGAGATACTATCTCCCTTTTAAGAAGTTCGTTTTCGGCCTTGAGCGATGTCTGTATACTAGACATGAGATAACCAATTAAACTTCGTAGCGTGTCCTCCATATTTTGCATTAGCTCCTGGCAGCACGACGCAGGTAACTTCGTGGTGTCTTCTTTTTGTTGCTCAAGAGATACAGTTTCAGCTTTTCGTATATTTTCATGGTCCATGGGGTATTCGATGGCCAACATAGGTTTAGAAATTGTACGGGTGTCTGTTATTGTATCCAATACTGCAGAAGGTAGAATTTCTGATTCACTGTGAGAAATTGGGTTGCAGCTGGTGTTGAGGATGTCGTTGTCGGTAGTAAAGTCATTTATACCTGGAATCATTGTGTCTACTGCCAAGTGGGGCATAGAAACAGCGGAGTCCATTTTAGTGTTTTCTAACTCAACATCAGTTACAATTTTTGCAGTTTCTTTTAATTCTTCAAATTCTGTTTCTAGCCATGATTCGATAGCTGCGGCAGTCCCCTGGGCCATAATTTTGTTCTTAGTGTGATAAAGGTGAACTTTGAGAAGTGGTGTTGTTATAACGTCTTCTACTAGTGCACCATTTATGTCTGTTCTTGACTCTACAAGTCCTGTTTCGTAGAATTTAATGACAATGAAACGAAATGCCTCGTACTGAAAGGTGTTCTGGAATGTTATAGTTACACATTTTCCATGACTTGATAGCTTCACGGTTATACCGGACCCGGTTCTACAACCTTTAAGTTTGACGTGAATTAGCCCTCTCTTTGTTCAAAGCATAGTTTTTTTATGGTCTTTGGTCTTAAACGAGCGTCCCTGGGGCCCACTGTTAGCTGCGAACTAACGCCTTCTTCCAAGCATGACATTGTTACATTCCACAGGGGGTTTTGTTATCGGTGAGGAACATTGTATACCGGGAAAATTTTATGATGCTTGACAGCAACGCTTGACCAACAACTGACCTCTTGCTTTGGCGAAGGTCACATTCGGATGAGTCATGTAGTCATTGTTGAAAATATCCTCCAATAACATAGAGAAAAAACTGATACACATTTCAACGGTATTCTATAAAATGTTACACATTACATTAACACAATATCATAATTAAAAATTTCACCGTCTAATAACCAATATACTGATATAAAAATTCACGGAATGTGACTTAAACTTCCTGCGTTAATGCTGCGAAATGTGAGAGCAGATCAAAAACACGTCCGTCCATGACGAAGGGAGACTTGACACCAGACAGACAGACAGACAGTTAGATAGATAGATAGATAGATAGATAGATAGATAGATAGATAGATAGATAGATAGATAGACAGACAGACAGACAGACAGACAGACAGACAGACAGACAGACAGACAGATAGACAGATAGATAGATAGATAGATAGATAGATAGATAGATAGATAGATAGATAGATAGATAGATAGATAGATAGATAGATAGATAGATAGATAGATAGATAGATAGATAGATAGATAGATAGATAGATTGACTGACAGACAGACAGACAGACAGAGAGACAGGTAGGTAGGTAGGTAGGTAGGTCGGTCGGTCGGTCGGTCGGTCGGTCGGTCGGTCGGTAGGTAGGTAGGTAGGTAGGTAGGTAGGTAGGTAGGTAGGTAGATAGATAGATAGATAGATAGATAGATAGATAGATAGATAGATAGATAGATAGATAGATAGATAGATAGATAGATAGATAGATAGATAGATTCATCATCATCAGCCGCAATCTCCGCAACAAAGGTCGGCTGCAATGGATCTCCAACGTTTTCTGTCTATAGATATTCACGTGAATGTAAATTTATAAGCATTTGCGTTGATGTCAATAAACTAGGTTAAAGGGCAGAATCGTTGCTGAACATATCGGGGCTTACAAGATAACAACTTCCAGCGTGAGAATGGAGGTACAGGCAGCTACTGCAGCCTTAAGGTGGCTATCTGAAACTTCTAAGGCAGTCATTGGGTCAGGATCTCTTTCCATGCTTCTTCTTCTTTGATCAATAGATTCCATGCTTCGATAGGTTCAAAATGGTTGGCTAAGGCATGAAAGGAAAACATTCATAGAAGCTTCGAGTCTGCAGGAGCTGGTGTGGATATACTGTCCTGGTCATGTAGAGGTACGCGGTAATGAGAGAGCTGACAGACTAGCATCAAGAGCCCCCCCCCCCCCCCCCCCCCCAGTGGGGACACTGGATGTGGATAATGAAGAGATACTGAGAACAATTAATGATCGCCTGTTAGAGAATGACACTGCAATACATGAATCATCAAGGTTAAGGCGGTTGGAATTTGGCATCAAACATAAGGCTAGCAGAGATGGACATATGAGAGGAGGCATCCGTCGTGTATACAACCAACGAGCTACAGAAACAGTTAGCATTCACACTCTTCGACATATACTGAGGGAGACTGAGCACCTATGGGTTTGCCCAGAATGCAATGATGTCGATTCTGTTTAACAACAATAACAATAAACAGTTCACATACTTCGAAATCAATAGTACCACTTACATGTAACTTCTTGCCGTCGTTGAACCCACTAATGATGTTTACTATCATAATAACATAGATGCAGGATGTAAGAAAAATGTGGACGTGATTGTTACAAGGCATAAAAAGCAGACTTCTAAATTTATATTACACGTCAAAGTTCGGAGTTCATATTCTAATATTCTAAGAACAGCTCGGGTTCATAAATCCTACAACCTGGGAGGATGATACTGCCGATAGCACCAAGCGGAGATGAACCCTATGAAGCCATCTCAGATTTGGCGAAAAGAAGCTCTTTCAACAAGCAGAAGAGAAAACAACATGACGTAAGGAACACCGGGCAACAACAACAAACATAAGCTGAGGGATATCACTTCAAGGGCGCATCATCCCCGTAGGCACTCATGGCTGCAGAAGGTAGTTATATTTAGTATACTAAGTTACTTTCATTATTCACTGTGTGTAGAGAACAACATCAGTGATAATCAAGAAGTTACAAATATTTATAAATAGTTGCTGGCGTATATTAGACACATTGAAATGGTATGATAAGATCATCCAACTGATACGAACCAGGCAACTGCCAGTGGAGCAAGTGGTACTGGATACAACACGATCTTAGAAAACCTATTGATAGCATTACAAGTCAGTCCTTGTTTTAAATCCCCAGTGTAAGAGGATGTACAAACGAACGAACGAACGAACGAAATCTTTCTTTCATCAGGACAAAGACATAGGCATTATCGTCTTTTTGTTTGACATTTCTGCCCTGTAATAACAGAATTCTCAAAGTGTTTTCTAATTAAAATATAATAAGTTATTCTTAATGTTGCTATCCATCTTGTTAGTCAAGAGTTTACATCAATAATAAGTCAGTAATATTAAGCTCTCTCTCCCTCCAGCTCTCTCTGTCTCTCTCTCTTTATGAGCGCTGATTACATGTGTGATTATGTTTCCAAAACAGAGACCGGAAAATACAAGGGGATTGACATAAGTCTTGGGCCTGACCATGAAGGACATGTCACAGAGAGCTGAAATTTTGTATAGTGTTTATTCCTTTTCAATATAGCCACCGTCTGAACTGACACACTTCTGCTATCTCTGCGTGACCTTGAAAAGACCTTGGGAGTAGAACACCCTATTTTTCAAACTAAACCAGTCATCACATGCCAGTATAACCTCTTCATCGCTGTCAAAATTATTTCCTTTTAGCTGTTTTTTAAGATTTGGGAATAGAAAAAAGTCTGATGGAGCCAAATCTGGAGAATATAGTGGGTGTGAAAGAATTTCAATATTCAAATCGTTGGCTGCTAGCTGCACAAGCCGTGCTTTGTGAGAGGGCGCGTTGTCTTGAAGCAAAGGAAGATTTTGAGTGCGCGTTATCCTTCGTTTCCTGGTGTCATAAAATTAACCGTGATACAACGTTAAAATATCTCCAAAGATAAAATGTAGGGATAAAAACTAATGCGTAAGCTACTAGAATTCATGATCGCCCACGCCGCGGGTCACCACCCGCCATGGAAATTAAATTGTTAGACGTTAAGGCAAAACGTTTACCCTTGGAGCGGGATGAGAACGGAGATCAGAGGAAAAAATATGACTGAACACGTGCGTGAAACTAGCAAGGCTAACAAGACGCAATTGGTGGGGCAAGGAAAAAAATTCACGTCCCCAAGTTGACACAAGGTAAAGAAATCGACAAAAGGGACCTTAGCTATTATACGCCACAGTCATTTCTTGGACGCTTTTGCGATAACTTAGTCATTTTATTTGAATGCAGTGATGAACGCATTACAGAAGATTCTAGAAAATATTTGAAAAGTAACTTTTTCTTAATAATAATGTTAGGAATATAAAACCTAGCTGGCCGGATGGCCCATCTTGAGCAGTGAAATAATATGCTTTCATTTATACAGACGGACAGATAATAAGAAATATATTGACAAAAGACTGTGTTGTTCATATCAGCGAGCGACTGCATTGAAACAAAAAATGTCCCTAATTTTCAAAAACTGCAGCCTTGAGACTCAAAGCGCTGAAATCTAGTTAGAATGACAGAGAGGGGATGGGCTGGAGAATTGTGGCTAAAAATAACTTTAAAGGCAAAATTGTGTAGGGGAAGGCAGAGTTGGTTCAAAAAACAAGTGTGTTTTTTTGTGAAACGCAAGTAGAGACGGACGGACCAACAGACAATAATGCATACTTGACTGAGGTATGACTGAAATGACTTTTTGGTAGGAGGTTTGAATTTGAAAAGAAAAAGGCGGTGATTGGCCATAGATGAATATATTATCGGCGCTCAGACGCGCATTTTTGCCATTCGTTATAAGTTGTCCTAGTAGACACAGTAAATAATATAGTGGTGTATTCCCAGAAGCAAATTGAAATCTTTAGAGGGACGCCATACTAAAGCCAGCAGCTCAGCTGAGTTTAGCTAGCAGTTAACTGTGTTCTATATTCATAATTCTGGTAAGACTGAAAGTATTTCTTTGTATCTTTTAATATTTGTTTAATGTTTCGAGTGATTTGATACTGCCATATCATAATCTATCCCTTACAACAAGTAAGGATTCGCTCTAGACCCCCCGCCCCAGTTCAGGGTCTAGAGACAAATAAATACATAAACTTCAGCAAGGATTAGGAAGAACGGATCAAGTGTTGAGATCAGTGGAACATATCACCTATCCTATTCTATGGCAGGAAGCTAATGAACATAATTCAGAATATGTAATCTGGGGGAACTTATCCTATGTGAAACCAACTTGGTAAGATGTGTTGTATGGTCAAAGAGATCTGACCCGTCTATGTGGTGTTGTTGTGTGTAGTGTTGTGTCCAGAAATGGTTTAGAGGATGGAATTCTGACACATGACCAATACTTTATTGCAGAGCTGTGAGTTTTTATTTGGCACCAATGTGGTGTCAAATGATGAGTTAACTAATACAAGAGTGGACCCGTGCAGTTATATTTTGGCAGAGCAGCCTGATATTGCCCCCAAGCACGGAGAGGTGGGGCCACCAGATTTCAGCACCAGAGCTACACATTCAAGCTACGTGAGCGTCTGGTCTGCTGAGAATTCACCAACTCAACTTATTTTCTAACACACCCATAAAATTTCCATCAAATAACTGGACAATGTGTAGTCGCCATAGACAGGGAGTGATGAGGCCACCCCAACAGCACATCCATTAAGTGTTCTCCCAAATAGATTACAACTATAAACAGTAGTAATATTAACTAGTCTAGTAAAATACATATGTACACACTTTTCATTTATTATGTCATATTCATGCATTTTATTCAAAATTGCAAAACCTTTCATATGTTCTGACCAAAATAAAACCTTGGTTCAGAACAAATAAATTTAAAGAAAATTACTATCCAAATTTACACACCTCGAGTTAGTTCAGTGTATTATAACATTTTATTACTATTATTAGACTTGTTAAATATCTGTGTGTGTGTATGTAAACTACCACAACACATTACATAATCAGTACCCTAGAATTTTAACGTAGCCACATTCATTAGTAAAAAAAGATAGGTGTGAGGTCGTAGTGGTAGCAAGAAGGGCCTTCTGAAAATTCACAGCTACTTTTATCTCAGGAGCCTTCACAGCTGACCTCATGCATCACACTAAGTAAGATCACAATCAGACAATACCATCAAAACCACTACACCTGGTCACAACCTTTCTTAGTTTGGTGAGAAGATCTGCATAGTACAGTCCATTAACTGTGTTGCCACGAAGCAGATAATCTTTCAAAAGGACACCTTTGTCGTCCCAAAAAACAGTCAGCATCACTTTTCCTGCAGATTTCTGCGCTCTCGGCTTGACAGGTGTTGGGGAGCCCGGGGTTTTCCATTGCATGCTGGCAATTTTGGATTCGGGGTCATAATGATGTACCCAAGGCTCATCTACTGTCACCATGGTCTCCAAAAAATTTTTTGACTTACACTTTTTGAGCAACTGTTGACAGCAATTTACCCTCGTTTGCTTCTGTTCACGTGTCAACAGTCGCGGAACCCAGCGTGCACACACTTTTCTCATGTTCAGTCTGTTGTGTAAAATTCTATAAAATGTTCTTTCATTTAGTTTTACTCTACTAGCTATTTCCTCAATTGTCATTTTTCGATCCTGGTCAATGATTTTCTTCACTCTTGTTGCATTTTCATTGTTGCACTCTGAGGCTGGTCTACCAGACTTGGCAGATCAGCAACATTTGAGCGGCCGCACTTAAACTTTGACACCAGTTTTTCACCGAAGTATATGAAGGACAAGAATCACGAACCACTGGTTCCATCTCCCTGTGTATTTCTGTAGGTGTTTTTCCCTGAAACATCAGAAATTTTATCACAGCTCTGGCCTCCTTCTTTTCCATTGTTTTGTCAAATCTTTGGAGCAGCAGATCCGGTCAATAGGGTACATTGCGCCGTGCACCGTAGTGGGAAAACCCATTGAAGAAACAAACGCGTACTTCACACATTCAGTGCAAATATGATGAACTTTAAATGTGCCAAGTTTCATCTTCTCCTATGACTCCTTCATGGTCAAGCCCAAGACTTATGTCAATCCCCTTGTACATGGAGAACGGAACAGGTGACATACATTAACGGCATAAAGACAACATGGACATATTTTTAACGGATGACACAGGACAGAAAGCCTTGGCAATGTTGTGTTGAAGATTTATCACCATCAGGGAACAGACGTGTGACAGTAAAGATGATGATTATTCAATGTATTAGTTATTGAAATGTAACAATGAAGTATTCATATCTGGAAACAAATAATGATGTAATAATTTATTTAAACGATATTACATTATATTGGTGAATTGGCGATGCTCTCTACGGCACCAGTTCAGATTGGGGGGAATAAAAGTTCTCACAAGCTGAAAAGGAAAAATCACACAGAATGGAACACCAGGAAAACAACAAACAGTTGAGGGATATCACCTTAAGGGGCGCATCCCCACAGTCAGTTATGGCTGAAGGTGGCTACTAATACAGTATATTATGTTCTGTAGTTCTCAAGGGTATCTGATGAAGAAAAGAAAGATCAGGACTAATGCTTCCTCAGGCATGTCGTACAAAGCGACTGAAATATGAGGTTGTGCATAAAGCTGGCACACTCACCGTGTAAGACATATTGCTACATAAACCATCACTACAAGAACATATGAATGCTTGGTACAGGCTTCCTGGCAAGGGGGTCCAGCTACTGTGATGGCTCCATGCTTCATAAGGAACATGAAGGAAAATTATGATATCTACAATAGTTGAAGATAGTCTTATAACACATAATGCCGTAGGGGATTGAAGTGATGGAGAGTTCATTTTGCCAGTGTCAAGCTTTATGAGATGGGGTGACCCGGTTTCCTTCCTCGATGCCTTTGCGTCCCCTAAGTCAATGGCAGAGACAGGTACCCATTTACAACTGGAACGTAGCGCTACCAGGTTTCGATCCCAAAACCCTGTACCTTGCTGCTAGAGGCAAGTGTTCTAACCGCTTAGCCAAACGGACGTTCAATTATATTATATTGCAGTAACATATGTCTTCCATGAAGATTAAAAAACAAAACACAATGAGAACATGCTTAAGAATTTCGAGCATTAATATACGGTCATGCCTTTTTTCATACATTTAGACTCGTCTTTGGAAACCTGATAGCTGACTATATTATATAACCAAGCTGCTAGCAATCATATTATGCAGGAACGCAACCACTGCGTTGTAATACTGTCATAGTGTTGTTAATCTCTCAACCGGAAATTAATAGATACATTTGAAAGACGATCATATCTTGAACGTATTTATTCCCCCTTCCCCGAAAACCTGAATAAAATTTTCAGTTGTTGTTTGCTTTGAAACGAGAGGTACAGAATCCTGACTCCATGTTTTTGATGTAAGTTTCTCAGCAGGTAGAGAAAGACAAGTGCCAAATCTCTGAGGCATTGCAATACATAAATAAAGTCAGGCTTTTAACAAACTCATGCCAAGCCTTCTTGTGATGGGCCATCTTTTAAAGATCTGTCCATGTGTACTTGATCCCTTTCATGGCTGCCTCCAGCTATCTTCTACAGGGGTTTACAGTCTCCCCGTGCTTGTCTTACCTTGCAGATTCAAAACTAAGGGCTTCCTTGTAATGCTATTAACTAGTCTTCTCCTTACTCCTTGTTCCATAGGCACATGTCTGGCTCTTGTCATCAGTCCAACACTACTGACTTTGTTATACCATTTCAATCCTTCTATACGACGCAAACACACATTTATGAAAATCTGTAGCTCCTTGTTTGTCCTGTGTGTTGTGCTCCATGTTGCTTTGACATTTGAACTGAAGATACTTATTTTTGTGTTGGACTTGATTTCTTGTGATTTCCAAAATATTTCTGATTTTCCTACCAAGGTATATGTGAAAATGTGAGCCCATATCTTGTAGAAATGTTTCTTAAGTACAACCTTCTGTCACTTGCTGTATCTAATCTCATTCATTCATCTTCCTGATAGCTTCTTATGGAGTATGGCACCATCACTACAGCTGGGTCACGTACAGAAAGTCTGTGTCAAAGCATAAACTCTTGCAGTAGTGGTTTCTGAAGCAATGTCTTGTCCATGATGAGTTTGCCAGGCCCATGCACAATCTCATATTAAACGCTTCTGAAGACCTGCATGAGGTAGCGGTATTCCTGTTCTCTTTTTGTATCCCCTTAGAGACCACACAGGAACTACTTGGATAATTTTGCCTCAGAATATTTGCCAATTATTTCATGTTATAATGACTTTAAGTGTCCTTGCGCTTATATCGATGCCTCTGTAAATACTCGAATTACAAAAATAAAGACCATATAGCACGGTCACTACACATTAACGAAACAAGAAATAGTTAATACAATATGTCTTGGACAGCAGCAACTAAATTACGAAAGGAGAAAAAATAATTGGATGTGACAAATACATAATGAGACATCGGTTGTTGTCAGTTTGGGAAGAAATTAGAAAATTCTCTTAACAATAAATTCCACGAGTATCTCAACTTAGTAATAATTGTGTAGCATCTCTACGGTAAACATATTGTCACGGATTGCTTCCTCTTAGCTCTGCAGTAGTGGGCCACCAGTGGCCACCACTCAAGAGTATCTAATATTGGTCTTCAAAGGTGCCTACCTTCGCAAAAGATTACTCTTGGCCGAGCTGTAGATAGAAGGATAATGACGCCTCTATCTCCAGGGAGTTTCCCGAGATGTTTTCAGAAGTCAAGAACAATGCTGCATAGGGCAGAGCACAATTAACTTATATCTGATCCGTCGCCTGTTTTGAAGAATTAAGCAATGGTTTTAGCCCGTTCAAACCCCCAGCTGGTGTAAATCCAGCAAAACTATTTTATAAGCATTTGCTCTATAGATGTATATATAGAAATATATAGAAATATATATATATATATATATATATATATATATATATATATATATATATTTCTATATATATATATATATATATATATTAAAGAGTCTTGCTCATACAGATGTTTTCATACCTATAATAACTGAATCAACTATGATTTTTTGGTTTTAAAATAACATGTAACAAATTTAATAATTAATTAATTTTAACAGGTTAAAATAAAGATATAATGATGGAAAATTTTAGATGTAAATAAAATTGTCTTCACTGAGACTTGGTTTGAGGATATAAAACAAAATTGTCCTTTTGTCATTAATAAACTTAGCTGGTCTAAATGAGTCCTACGGCCGTGGTTTCGTCAATTCTTTTGTGATGAAGGCATTTCTTCACACAACGTGTCCAATTTTGGCGTTTAGTGGTGATTCCCTGCTTTTAACTCCCAACTAGTGGCGTCGAAAGTTTAGTCTTGCAGCTTTGTTCCATGAACAGTCTGATAGCTTCGTTCCACGAGCAGTATGATAGCTTCGTTCCACGAACTTTAGACAAAATAAAACGATTAAATGCCACTGCTAAGTACATGTGTGGGCTGCAAATTAACAGGAGCATTGTCTCGCTGTCCACTCACCAATGTTCAATATCCTTTAGCTCCCCAAGGAGCATAGGCCTTCAATAAACACATGCCAAGTCTTCCTGTCCTGTGCCATACGCTCAAGTTCTTTCCATGTTTTCCTCATCATTTTCACCTCTGTTTCCAGTTCTCTTCTCCGTGTGTTTTTTGGTCTACCTCTGCTTCTCTTTCCCTGTGGATTCCAGAACAAGGACTGCCTTGTAATGCTATCAATAGGTTTCCTCAATGTGTGTCCTTTCCATCGCCAGCGTCTTCTTCTCAACTCTTGTTCCACTGGCACTTGTCTGGTTCTTGTCATCAATTCCACATTTGTGACTTTGTCATACCATTTCAGTCCTTCTATTTTGTAGCTTTTTGGTTGTTGTTTTTGTTGTTCTCCATGTCTCAGAGCCATTCAATAGGACTGACTTCACATTTGAGTTGAAGATTCTTATTTTCGTGTTGGACTTGATTTCTCTTGTTCTCCATATGTTTCCCAATGCAATGAAAGCTCCTCTTGCTTTGTGTATTCTTATTTTGATATCACTGTCTGTCCCTCCAACTTTGTCTATATTACTTCCAAGATATGTGTACGATTCTACATCTTTTAGTGGTGTTTCTTCAACCTTGCTATCATGCATTTATTCTCATAATCTTTGCCTTTTCCCTGTGTATTTTTAGGCCCACTTGTTGTGACTTCTCATCTAGAATATTCATTTTCTCTTGCATCTGATTATGGTTATGGGACAGAAGAGTAAAGTCATATGCGAAATCCAAATCATCAAGCTGTTTAGTCAGATTCCACTGGATTCCATTTCTGTTGTGTATTGTCGATGTTATCATAACCCAATCTATTGCTAGTAAGAAAAGAAATGGAGACAAGAGGCATCCCTGTCTCACTCCCGTTCTAATCCTAAACGGTTGTGTAAGTTGTCTTTCATGAAGAACTCTGCATGTCATGTCTCCATAGGTCTTCTTTATTAAGTTAATGATCTTCATGGGAACTCCATAATTCCTCATCAATTTCCAAAGCGATTCTCTGTCAAATGCCTTTTCATAGTCCACGAATCCGATGTATAGCAGTGAATTCCATTCCAGACTTTGTTCAACTATTATTTTTAATGTGGCTATCTGGTCTGTGCAGAATCTATTTTGTCAAAAACCTGCTTCTTCATCTCTCAGTTGCTTGTCTATGGACTCTTTTAATCTCTCCAGGATGATTCTGTTTAATACTTTTGCTGGCACTGACAGTAACATTATTCCTCTATAATTTGTGCACTCTTGTAAATTTCCTTTCTTAGGCAATTTGACCAGATAACATTCCTTCTATTCTGCTGGTATTTCCTATCTCTCTCACAGACATTGCTAAGTAGTTTGTATAAAATCTCTGTAGAGGTATCAATATCTGTTTTGATGGCCTCTGCTGGAATGCAATCTGGACCAGCTGCTTTTCCATCTTTCAGAAGCTTTATTGCTTTCTTTATTTCTTCTCTACTTGGTCGTTCACATCTGATTTATAGCTCCTCTTCTGCTGGTTGGATGTCTGTGGGATTAGTTGGAGATGGTCTATTGAGAAGTGATTCAAAATGTTCTGTCCATCTCTTCATTTGTTCTTGTAAGTTACTAAGCAATTTTCCATTCTTATCTTTTATGAGGCCATTTGCATACTTATATTTCCCTGTTAGCTTCTTTGTGTTGTTGTACAAATCCCTCATATTTCCTTTGGCTGCAGCTTCCTCTGCTTCCCTTGCCAAATCATCAATATATTTCATCTTGTCTCTTTTGATGTTTCTTCTTACTTCTTTGTTTGCTTCTATGTACACTTCATGAGCCTTGGCCTTGGAGCTTCTGGTTTTGCTTCTGTTTAAATCTGCTTTCTTGTTTTTCCTGTCTTCTATCTTACTAATGGTTTCTGTTGTTATCCATGCTTTGTGCTGATGTTCTCTTTTTCTCAGTACTTCTTCACATGTCTCGTTCCATATATTTTTTACTTGTTGCCAGTGGTCTTCCATATCTGTTTCATCTACCAGCTTTTGGAGTACTTGGTATTTGTTGGATACTGTGATTGACAATTTTTCTCTTATTTCCTGGTTTCTTAGATATCCCACATTATACTGTTGTCTAAAGCTCTATGCTGTTGTAAATTTCTTGAGTTTTAATTTTGTTTTCGCCAACAGAAGGTGGTGGTCTGATACAACATCTGCCCCTCTTCATACTTTCACATCATGCAATGTTGACCTAAACTTCTTGCTTATGCATATGTGATCAATCTGATTCTCAGTTCTGTGGTCTGGTGATATTCATGTTGCTCTATGTATTCTTTTATGGGAAATATGCTTCCTCCTATAGCTAGTTGATTTGAACCACAGAAGTTTGCTAATAGTTCCCCATTCTCGTTCATCATACATAATCCATGCTTTCCCATGATTTCTTCAAAGCCAGTGTTGTCTGTTCCTATTTTCACATTTATTTCCCCCATCAAAATTGTGATGTCCTTTCTTTTCTTATTGTCTAAGACATTTTGTAGTCTGGTGTAAAAGTCTTCTTTCACAGATTCTTCTTTATCGTTTGTTGGTGCATAACACTGAATGATGTTTATATTTACTTTCTTTTTGGCTGATTTAAACCTTTCTGTTATAATTCGGGGTCCCAGTGCTTCCTATTCTATAAGTGCCTTCTGTGCTTCCTTGGACAGCATTAGAGCCACCCCTTCACTGTGGTGGGCTCTTTCCTCATGTCCTGAGGACAACACCATTTCTCCTGTGATCAATCTCCTCTTCTCTATGCCTTTCCACCGTGTCTCGCAGAGACCCAGGATATCAATCCTGTAATTTGTCATTTCTGCTGCTACCTGTGCAGTTTTCCCTTGTTCACACAGAGTGCGAACATTCCAGGTGCCAATCCTGGAGATTTTCCTAGACGAAAAAAAGGTTAGTCGGCAACCCAGACTCCTTTCGGCTTTCTCTACGCTGCTTCATGCGCCTCCTTTCCAGAGGACCTTCTTCTGTCTTGGGCGGCTGAGTTGATTTATATTCTTTATTTGACATGTCCATGTTTGTTGAAGTTTTTGTGGTAACAAGTTTTTTACGTGATGGGGTAACCAGCCCCATGCCCAACCCTCCTAAGTCGCTTTTTACGACATGCATGGTAGGGTACAGTGTTACTATTTTTGCTCCCCTTTCGGGCCCCGGTAACACACGGGTGTCACCAATGTTAGCCTCTCTGAATAGTATAATTAAACTCTTGAGTATACACAGCTTAACTCAGGGAAGATGATTAGAAATCACCAATATTCTTCTGGGTATTAAACCGGGAACATGTATGCTTGGACAGTGCGAGGGCAATGGCGTGCCTGAATTACAATTAACAAGGTTCATATATCTCACAAAATGATACAATACACTTGATGCACATGGATGCAATCATCACTCATCACTATTCCATTCGGAGTCTGGGATTGCTGCTGCTTTCGCGTTTCTGAGCGAATTAGCTTAAAACAAACAACAGCGGTTTATGAATATACTGTTTTCATTTGTTGAGGTTGCCAGCCTCATATATAACCACTTAGTAAGGAAAACATGTCAAATTCACATTTGTAAAATAAATGTTTACATTTACCTCAAAGTAACTTTTGGGAACACAATTTCTTGGCACAGTTTAGAATGGACACAGCACGTTGATGCTTTCGAATCATTTGGTCTGGGAAATTGTAGTATTCCTCTTATGTCGGGTGATCTGATTCCTTAGGTCTCCAGTCTTTGTATTTAAAAATGTAGGTTTACTTTTAAGTTTCAAAGTTGCACAAATACTCTGTCCTGGTCCTTTAAGTTTCCAGTATTGTATTTAAAAATGCGGGTTTACTTTTAAGCTTCAAAGTTGCCCAAATACTTCGATCTGTCACTTATAATTTTGGAATCATTTGTCGGATCCTTCTCTCTGGCTCTGGTGAATTGCTAGCTTGACGTGGCGATGCAGTCTGATTTGCGACTCCGATTTCGCTAGATTATATTTCCACTTCTCAGTTCAAATTCCAGATTGTACTTCCGACGAATTTGCTAATGATAGTCAAATTCTATTCTGGCTCTCAAATTAAGCCAATTTTACGCTCTTCAGAACTAAATGGGTCGAGGTATAAAATCATAATATCCCCCGCGTGTTTTAAAATATCAAATTTTATAATCCCAACGCGTGACCTCTTTCCGATAAGGCGGTAATACTTCCGACTGCATCTTTCTGCAAACTCACAAACAAATCTGTGAACTTATTTCCTGTCTAGATGCTTTCCCATTATATTGTCTCCCCAGACAGATTACACTGACTAACAAAAAAAAAATTTTTTTTTTCTTTCTCTAACATTTCTATGTTTTTCTGGTCAATTTTAATGCGCTGTTTTTAAATCTGCAAACCGTTTTTCTCTATCAGGTCGGGATCTCTAGAAATACGCAATTGAAGTTTTTTAACAATGCATACAGTATTACAACATCATTTGTACAAGAAGTATAACAGTTATGTAGGCTTGAATTTCTTTGCAGTCGACTTTCATCGGTGAATGGCATGTGGTACATCGCGATGAAGCATCCAACAATAATCGGCAAGCATGGTCACACTCCACCGTCCTTGATAACGTGACTCCATTACGGCGATATCTTGATGGAATCGTTCTCCATGTTCATCGCTGACTTCGCCAAGGTTGTCAGGGAAAAAGTCAAGATGCGAATCGAGCAAATAGATTTTGAGGGACATGTTACAGCCCATAATTCTGTATGCATGTATGCACTGCTTAACAATATGCACATAGTCGACAGATTTGTGATTTCCCAGAAAGTTATCGACGATCGATTTGAATGCCATCCATGCGCGAAGTTCACTACCATGTAACAAGTTCTCGAATTGTTTGTCTGCAATAACTTTCCGAATCTGAGGTCCTACAAAGATACCTTCCTTTATCTTTGCATCGCTAATCTTTGCATCGCTAATTTGCGGAAACTTTTCTCGAAGATAAGTGAAAGCTTTGCTCGTTTTATCTAACGCTTTTACGAAATTCTTCATGAGCCCCAACTTTATATGTAACGGTGGTAAAATGATGCTGTCTTTGTTAACCAATGGCTCGTGTATTACATTTTTATGCCCGTGCTGCATACGATCCCTGATAGGCCACACCTTTCTTGCATAATGTTCCTGTCTGTTGCGGCTGTCCCATTCACATAGGAAGCAACAAACTTTAGTATACCCAGTTTGCATGCCCTTGAGAATTGCAATGACCTTTAGGTCTCCACAAATCCGCCATTGGTAGTCATTGTACTTTATTTTTGCCAAAAGTATAGCCATATTGTCATAAGTTTCTTTCATATGAACAGAGTAGGCGACTGGAATTGATGAAAATAAATTTCCATTATGCAATAACACGGCTTTTAGACTAGTCTTGGAAGAGTCGATGAAAAGTCGCCATTCGTTGACTATGTGCTCATGACCGAGGTGCACCATTAGACCTTTTACATCTTTGCAATAGCAAATGTCATCATCCATCTCAAAGTATTGAACAAGTTCTCTGTGTCTATGACGAAATTTAGATATCGGAGTATTGGGCGCTAAAAGATTCCATTCTTTGAGTCGCGAACCGAGTAATTCTGCTTGTCCTTTGGGGAGAGCGAGATCACGTATTAGATCTGAAAGTTCTGAATGGTTAATTAAGTGAACACCATCATTCACCGGTATATAATCCGAGTCAGAATTAGTTTCTAAAGCAGGTAAACTATCACTTTCTGATGGTTCATTCACGTCCAACGGATATTGTTCTGGTGGAACTGGGATCGGACACGTGATTGGATCATGAGGCACTGGTTTCGAAACCGATTCAATATTTGGATAAACCACAGACTTTCTAGTTTTAAAAGTGAAACCATAGATATTTGTCAAGCAGAAGTAACAATCAGTAGCGTGATTTGTCGGTTCACGCCATATTACTGGCACTCCAAAAGGCATCGACTTATGCTTCGGCGATTTTCGTAACCAACCTGCCAATGTATTTGCACAAGTCGAACAAACTGCATTTGGCTTCCAAGATTTATTTGCATCATCAACTTTCGAATCGAAATAAAGTTCATATGCTTTCTTTAGCAATGGTGTAAAGTTTTTCTGGTGAACACGATCGGTAAAATATCCGCACACGTAACAGAACAGATCAGCCGAATTTCTACAATTTCTAGAAGCCATATTTCACTCAGAATTATTTCAAAATACAGTAACTATTTGAAATATAACGTAACATATGTCATGCATCTTTTAGCAGTATAAAAAGTAGAATTATTTTGCATTTTATTAATTTTTAAAAAGTTATATAGTAAAAATGAAACGGAGCAAATAACGGTTTCCCAAAAATATATTTATTCACAAATATCTTAAGAACCCGACGTGATAGAGATAAACGGATTTCAAATTTGAAATCAGCGCAAGAAACTGACCTAAGAACACTTATTCTTATATAAGAAAGAAAAATGTTGTTTGTCAGTGTTATCGGTAATATTGATACAAAGATGGTCCAGAAGAAACGATTGTCTAATTTGTCACCTGAGTCTTCGCACAGCCCAGACGGCTTTCTCAGACAGACAAACCGCGAACCCAGGTGCTCACTTGCCTGTTTCGCTGGCCACAGAAATGAGTTACGTCAAAGTCGCTATTCCTCTTCACCTTTACTGTATGCATCAAAGGTGGCTAGACAGCTTAGGTGATAAACGTATTACCCGCTGACTTGTCTAATTAGCCTGGTATTATTACGATTCACCTGGCAAAACGTAAACAAGTCTGGGAGTGGCTGAGCAAAAATGTAGTGCATAAAAAATGCCAAATAATAGGACGATCGGTGAGGAAAATAAATAAAAGAAGTGATACTGCCGGAGAAGATGAAAGTTATAAAAGTGCACAACTGATTCATCACACATATAAAATAACTTTTTAAAAACATTTTTTTTAGCAAAATTGTTATTTAATTTCGCGTAGATAACGATAAGCCCATGGCTGACTCACGTAAGTGTCGCTGTATCCACCATGGCAGTACATTATTATTGTTATCATCATCCTTTCTGGTTTGCCTACCTATGGAGCATACAGCCACCACTGCCGCTGACTCCTTTGCACGAAACCACCCCCACCATCCATGCACTTATACAGTAGTGGTTTATGTAGCAATTAGTTTTACAGTATGTGGCTGTCAGCCCTATGAACAAGCTCTTATTACTTGCCGCTTACGACATGCATGAGGCAGTAGTAGTCCTACTCCGCCTTTGTCTCCCTAGATACCCACAGGGACTACACAAAACAACATATCATTGCCAATGAACTAAATGTTGTATAGAACATATTCTAAATGTTGTATAGAACATATTCTAAATGTTGTATAGAACATATTTTTATTACATAGATGTGAGTTGTGAACATTGATTTTTTTTTAAAGTCTATAAGGGCATTATAGGCGAGGTTTTCAGATAGAAATAATAACGCTGGGGTAAGTCATTGTAAACGGATAATGATTAGGACAGCAGTTGCCTACATTGCAAGAATTATGAACGGTACAGATTGCACCACTAAACAATTATTTTTCTAGAAACTACATTGCAGAAATGACATAAAGCTCCTCATGTGGTCGGTGGTAACAATAATCTAAGACCGTGGTTCCCAAACGGTGCGGCGCGCCACACTGGTGCTGCGTGAAAGGATGGCAGGCGTGGCGGGAAGATTAAGAGAATCAAGGATTTCGAAACATTTTCGAAAAATTCATATGCCAAAAATATATATTAAGGTCATTCTTATTTATTTATTTTGTTACCTGTGATATAATATGGGAAATATGTGTATACAAACCGTAGAATTTTCCAGAAGTTTCCAGATTTTATTCAGTAATATAATTTAGTTTATATGAAATACATTTTATTTATGTTTACAGTTTTTTAAAATTGTAAATTATAAAGATTACCTAACAAAGTGTATATTTTCTTAATGAATCACGTTTTTATATAACTGTATTGTTTTATACTTTCTGGATGTCTAATGGTCATTTTATAAAGTTGTTGTGTTATATGTTATAAATAAAGCGCTGCTATAAGTTGATTTTTTTTTTTTTTTTGGAAGGAATCAATAAAAAATTCGGTGTGGCGCGAACAAATTTTCAATCGGAAAATGTGGCCCAGAGAAAAAAAGTTTGGGAACCACTGATCTAAGAGTTCCCATTGGAACCTCTGAGAAGACGAAGAGAGAATAACTGCTCGTCCTACGTACAGCGGTAAGAGGCGAGTAATATACGGCTGTATGTGGGGCCAGCAACATCATCTTAAAACTAGTTGCTATATAGTGACCACCGCTGCTGAAGCATGTGCTTTGATGTCGGTTTCTTCACACAAAAAGGGGGGGGGGGGGAGATCTGCAGTAGTGATGGGTCTGTAGGCAGCATAAAAAAGGAAATAAGAGAGAGAGAGAGAGACGGAATATGGAAGTCTTCGATACTGAAGCAGACTTGTTGTATTTCATTATGTCACCACTTTTGCTGCCTAATCGAAGAAAGGACAAGTACCTCGTTCATTCTGGCTTTTGTGTGCTTGTGTATTTTATGGTACTTTTTTAAAGTAGATGTTCTTTCATATTACAAATGGTAAATTTTCTGTTCCTTTAAAAATATGTCTTCCCTATACAACAAAATTAATAAACAGTACTTACTTGTTAATCTTCTTCTAGATGCTGAGAAATGTCTGACCAACCCTGAGAAATGTGAACTCAGACTGTTTGCTATATATGTCTGTTTAGTTTTTTTACCTGAGAAAAAAAAAATGCGAAAAATGGATTATGTTACCTTGATTGTCCGCAGTAAGGAATCTGCCAATCGCTGCAGCGTTCTTTAATACAAATAGTTCCGGATCGCTGATCTTGAATGATAGAATTCGTAAAGCGTTTTTATGAATTATTACATATTTAATCGTGCGCGTGTACAAACTACTTCTCATGTGTAAGCAGTGGCGGCGCGTCAAAAAAAAAATTGCTGAGCAGATGGAGCTTTATATATATATATATATATATATATATATATATATATATACAGGGTGTTTATAAAGTCGCTGTGCAGTGAATTTGAAAAATATTTTAGAAATTACGTCACGAATGCTGCAACTTTACGTCATGATATTCTGTGTTCCAATGCTGTGTTCCACAATCCCGTGTGCAGCATTACACAACAAGCCCCAATTGAAAACCACATTTCTGGTGACGTAGTCTCGCACGGGCGTAAATTTCACTGCACAGCGACTTTATAAACACCCTGTATATATATATATATATATATATATATATATATATATATATATATATATATATATATATATATATATATATATATATATATATATATATATATATATATATATATATATATATATATATATATATATATATATATATATATATATATATATATATATATATATATCCCCTTCAGTCATTACTGACTATGGGAATGCACCCATGAGGTGACAGCCCTCAGCTGCTTTTTTCCTGGGTTTGTTTCGAAGTTTTTTCTTCTCCTCTGCTTGCCTTGAGAGCTTCTTTTCGTCCAATCTGAGGTGGCGCCGTAGAGAACATCACCACTTGGTGCGATGGGAAACTTCATCTACCTATTTGGTTGGATTTATGTCCAATAGCTGCAGCTTTGCCAATGTGTCTATCAATTTCTGTGGCCTAGAGAGTGTTTGTCCTTGATGATAGACCACAGGTACGTGAAGTGGTGGACCACTGCCAATTCATAATTATAGATAGTGATAACTAGTGCAACATCCACATCCTGGCCCAGCACATTCGTTTTCTTTAGACTTATTGTGAGGCCAAAGTCCTTGCATGCTTTAGTGAAGCGATTCATCAAGCTCTGAAGCTCCTGTTGGCTTTGAGTGACGACTGCAGCATCATCAGCGAATAACAAGTCTCTTATAGTGACCCTTCTGATTTTTGTTTTTGCCTTCAGCCTTTTGAAGTTAAACAATCGGCCATCTGACCTAATGTGAAGGCATATTCCTTCAGTTGCATCTCTGAATGCATGTTTCTGAAGGCAAGGAAGATCCCGAAGGCCGGAGCCAGAATGCAGCTTTGTTTAACGCCACTGCGCATGTCAAAGGGCTGTGATGTGCGTCCAGCATATTGGACTGTTCCCTTCATGTCGTCATGGAATGACTTTATCATTTCCAGCAATTTAGTGGGGCAGCCTATTTTCATGATCATTTTGAAGAGTTCATCCCTGCTAACCAGATCAAATGCCTTTGTGAGGTCCATAAAGCGATTATTTAAAGGCCTTTTCTACTCCCTTGATTTTTCCTGAAGCTGGTGGAGAGAAAAGATAATGTCTGTTGTTGATCTACCAGCTCGGAATCCACACTGTGACTGGATATACGCGCTCAGCTAACTTGTGTAGTTAGCATTAAGATGACTGGCAAAAACCTTACTAACAATACTAAGAAGAGAGATGGCTCGGTAGTTATTGCAATCATTTATTATTATATAGTGTTACAATCTTGGCATCTCGCATGCCTTGAGGGATATTTGTCTCTTCCCAGCACTGGCACAGCATCATATGCAGGGGATATAAAAGTAAATAAATAAATAAATAAATAAATAAATAAATAAATAAATAAATAAATATATATATATATATATATATATATATATATATATATATATATATATATATATATATATATATATATATATATATATATATATATATATATATATATATATATATATATATATATATATATATATATATATAAGTGCGATCGCATTTTATGCGGTGGTTAGGTTATGAGAAAACCGCGTAAAGTCAAAACAACGCGTATCGTCAAATTAGGGTGGTAGTCATAGCAAACGCCCCCCATGCTGTTTGGAATAAAAGCTATATGACATTATTATTTCACTAAATATATCGTAAAAGTGATTATAAATAGGACACACTGTTATAGAAAACAACAACAACAACAAAAAAAAAGAAGAAAGACACACTTTAAAAAAATAAATAACAAAAATAGCAATTTTTAGTTTACTATGCATATACAGCAAGAACTTGAGATGATGGCACGTGACAGGAGGACTGGCATGTGTTTGTTGAAGACCTATGCTCCTTTGGGAGTGTAGCGTTATGATGATGATGCATATACAGGTATTTATTTTAATTTATTGCAGTAAATATTTTAATAAACATTAAGAAAATAAACAGCTTTTATCCTTTCTGTGACTATATTTTATGAGTACACAAAAGTGTCTTTTGCTTAATAAACACGTACGTAGTGTTTTTCATCTTCATTAGTTATTATTTTTCTGTATATTCTGTTTATAATTTGTCCATGATTTACATTTTTATTTTTTTTACAAAGTTTAAAAAATCTTCAATGGGTTTTTATTTAAAAACTCATGAAAATAATTGAAAGTAAATTTTTTACATAGTTTAAAAAAAAATCTTCAATGAATCTTTATTAAAAATAAACTCCTGTAAATAATTGAAAATAAAAGATTTGTATGTCTTTTCTCACTTGGCCAATCAACCGCGTATAGTGGTTTTTGATGTTATTGTATGGTTGTGATCAATCTATTTGTAAACAGTTCATAGCCCTTAACATAGGGACTGAGCCTAATGTATCTATACAATCTTTATTTCTCTATTGATGGTGGGAGTTGTTAATGAATCTCCAGCAGGCCAGGTTGCAGTTTACTGGCCTGAAATGACGTAGTACAGAATTCTTGTGCCCACTCCTCTCATTAGCTGGAGTAAAATAAGTTAGGCTGCACAGACACTCGCTTGATACTTCTATAAGATTATCTGGCACAATCGTAGTGCCAGATCAGAAACTCACAATTCTGAAACAAAAGTTGTGCCATGTGTCAGTACTCTATTCACTGCGCCACTCTTACACACACACCACAAAACAACATTACACAGACTGATTCAGATCTATCTGACCAACGTAACACATCTCACCTAGTTGTTATCAATTTGTACAAGTTCCCCAGGACTGCATTGCCTCCGAAATATGTTCAATAGTTTCCTCTTCTATTAAATAAGGTGGGTGATATGTTCCCACTGATGTCAATAATCGATCCTCCTTCCATAGTCTTAGACAGGTTTTTATTTATTATTAGTTTGCCTCTAGGCCCTGGACTGCGGCGGGGGACCTAGAGCAGGCACTCACTGGTCGTAATCATTTTTCATGATATGGCAGTATCAATCACTCAAAATATTAAATAAACAAGATAAATGCTTTCTGGCCTTACCACAATTCAGAATTGAGAACACAGTTACTTAGGACTAGCAAAACTCAGCTGAGCTGCTGGCTAGAGTATGGCGTCCCACTGAATTTTATTTATTATTTCCTGGAAAACACCACTAGCAGTCAAGAACTGTGTTACTGGACAGTCTTCTTTAAAATGGCACAAATGTGCGTCTCTTTCTTGCTAATATAAAAATGCGTTGGCCAATCAGATCGGAAGACTAAGCTTTTCAATTTAAATTTTTGAAAATAAAGTCAAAAGTACATCTCAATTTTTCAAATGTACGTCGGTCACATTTTATCTTTTCCCAAAATTTCACTTGTTTTTTGGACTAACTACATGCAAAACCTACACAAACCTGCCTCCTAAGTTATTTTTAGCCACTATCTCCCGACTTTCCCCTCTAGTTCAATGCAGTTTGATTTTTGCATTTTTAGGGCTCAAGGGTCGGCGTCTGTGGCCTAAGGGATATGAACGCAGTTTCATAATCCAGATATACCAGGTTCGAAACCTGCTGCAGGCGGTTTGGTAGCAGATCGCTTTGTGTGGATTTTTAACAATGGTATAAGCGCCGTACCGTTCAGAAAGCAATGGCAAACTACTGAATGAAAAAAATTGCCTAGAAAAATCAAAAACAGCCAATAAAAGCTGGGGTTGATTGCCACGTCCTGTAAAGGATAAGCAACTAACTTTTTTTTTTTTTTTTTTTTTTAGGGCTCAAGGACACCAAAACGTAGCTTTTGTGAAGTATGCACAGAAAACTGTTCGCCAGTCTGATGTGAACAATACAGTCTTTCGTCAATATCTTCCGTGTTATCTGTCCGTCTGTATAATTAAAAGTATATTATTTCTCAACTCAAGATGGGCTATCAAACTAGCTAGGTTTTATTTTCATAACTTTATTATTAAAGAAAAACCTACTTTTCTCAAGGTTAGTTTTTTGAAATTTGTTTTCGAACCTTCTCCACGGCGTTTGCCGCTGAATTCAAATAAAACAACCAAGTACCGTAAAACGTCTAAGATACGACTGTTTCGAATAAGAGCTAAGGTCCTTTTTCTGTCCATTTCCTTACATTGTGTCAACTAGTGGCGTGAATTTTTTTCCTTAAACTACAACTTGCGTCTTTTTGCCTTTTAGGTTCAAACACGTGTTCAGTCATATTTTTCCTTTTTTATCTCCGTTTCGTCTGCATGTCTAACTAGTTAGTTTGAATGGCGGTAGGAACCGCGGGCGTAGGTGAAGAAGTCACGGCATATCTTACGTATATTTTTATCCCTACATTTTATCTTACCCGTTATCTTTATAATTTGAGATATTTTAACGTTGTATCACGGTAATTTCACCACACCGCGTAAAGATGAATCCGCGTAAGATGCGACTAAACTGTTTGTTTATATAAACAAACAATCAAATACAAATGGAAAAAAGGCGTGGAAAAGATGCTGTCGTTTGATAAAACAAAAGTTGCGGAAAAAGTTTGCGAATACTATTTATGTACAAATGTTTACCAAGATATACCAGATAGAATTCTGGGCAGATAAACAGCTCGATAGTCTTTTAAAATGGCCCTAATATATCCGATGAGGATGCGTCTACCAACAGTTTGAGGAATTATTTTTATGTAAAACTCTGCCCATAATGTTTTACCCTTAGCTGTCATTAGCCAATTATTAGCAAAGCTAAGCAAATCATCTATGAATATTTTTATATGGTGGGAAACATCTGGAAGACATGCTACTGCCTGCACTGAATGTTCACGTGTAACTTTCTTTCCAGGCGCCACCAGTCATGTTAGACTTTATTTTTGAATCTTTTGATGCTGCAAGCTTCAAATGTGTGCGAACAATTTGTAGAGGATGGAATGGGCTAATGGTCAGTCGCTTACGTACAGGAAGTCAGTCAGATCATAAAGTCAGTTAATATCTGGTTTACCAATCTAGTGTACGTATGCGTTCTAGGCAGAACACTGGCTAAACAGACAGTTCAACTTAAAATAATTGTGTCTGCTACTACAGCAGAATAATTTTGGTGTGCAAGTATTTCTCTGTGCGATATGGAATCTTCCAGAAGGCCTAAAGCATATAAAAGGAACCGCAATGTTTTGTCAATTGAAACGAAAACAGAAATTATCAAGAGACTAGGAAAAGGTGAAACTGTGTCTTCACTTGCGAGGATTTCCAATGTTGGGAAAGCTACCGTCTCTGACATCAAAAGTAACAAGGATAAAATTATGAGTTTTGCACCGAAATTGGATAGTGAAAATGGGTCGAAGAAACGTAAACCATGAGACATGCGAAAGATTTGAAATTGGAAGAGGCTTTGTATATATGGTTTGTGCAAAGAAGAAGCAAAGGGGGAAACTATCTCTGGTTCTCTATTGTGTGAAAAGGCACTTCAGTTCAACAATCAACTTGACTGTCCTCCTGACTTTAAGGCTAGCCAGGGATGGTTAAGAAACTTTAAATCTCGTCATGGCATACGAGAATTGGAGATGCAACTGCCGCTGAAAATTTTAAAGAAACATTCTTGGCTTTTTTGGAAGAAGAAGATTATTCACTCGATGTGTATAATGCCGATGAGACTGGCTTATGCTGGAAATCATTGCCTCAAAAATCACTTGCATCTCAGCGCGAAGCAGCTTCCCCTGTGTTTAAAAAGTGCAAAGAGAGAGTAACAATTTTGGTAGCCGCGAATGCCAGTGGAAGTCATCGTTTACCGGTGCTAATGATCGGTAAAGCCAAAAAAACCACGTTGTTTAAAGAATGTGACATGTCTCCCATTGTGCTACAAAGCACAGAAGAGTGCTTGGATGAATAGTGAAATATTTCTTGATTGGTATACAAATCAGTTCATCCCAAATGTGAAGAGGTTGAGAGAACAAGAAAAGAAAACTGGAAAAGTAATTCTTCTACTGGACAATGCACCATCTCATCCAGAGACGGATACATTGAATGCAGTTGATGCAAATTTTAAAGTAATTTTTCTGCCTCCCAATGTAACAGCACTGATTCAACCAATGGATCAGGGTGTTATAGCAAAGCTTAAAACGATGTACAAGAAGGAAGTCATGCGTCGTTTATTGTTGGCTGAAGATGAAGAAAGTGTGGTGGCGTTTTCCAAAAAGCTTAATCTCAAAGACTGCTGATATATGTTAGCTGATGCTTGGACCACCCTGTCACAAGATAATCTCAACAAGGCTTGGAATAGATTGCTTGGGAAAAAAGGAGGAAATGAAACTACTGTAGTGGACACAAATGATGATTGTATAAATGAAGTTGTGGAACTGTTTCAAGCAATGCCCGGATTTTCGGCCTGTGACAAAGATGATGCACACATGTGGCTAGAAGATGATAATGATTCTGGTTTTCAGTTTTTGAATGACGAAGAAATTTTGTCTTTTGTGCAAGAAGAAAACCAAATACATGTAGTGACCGATGATGAAGACTCCTCAGAAGTACATGATGTACTTGTAGATTATGAAGAAAACCCAAAACGTCGACCAAGTCCTGAAGAGGCCTTTATAGCACTAGAAACAGCGATGGCTTGGTACGAGCAAGAAGATGACAGCTGTCCTATACAGCTTCTGCTGTTGAAGAGAATGCGGGACTTAGCAGCCAAAAGGAGACTATCCAGTTTGGTGCAAAAGAGGATTCCTCATTAATTTAAATAGTGGGTTACATCTGTGCAAGTACATGTATACGTAAGTTGCGCCTGGTTTTGAATCGTTTGTAATGTTATTTTGAAAACATTTCTCTTTCTTAAAAAAAAAATAATTAATACAAGTAGTACATGCACTGCAAAATGTAATGAAAGATTTTGGTGATACAGTGATCTAATACAGTGAGGGTATTATTATTACAGTACAAGTAAATATGTTTTATAGTGTAATTTCCTTGTGATGGTTAATTATTTTTAGAAATATGTGTACATGTACTCGATACATTATGTAATCCAATTATCCGAACATTTGATTATCCGAACGATGCTCGGTCCCATGGGGTTCGGATAAATGGAGTTCTACTGTATAGATGAAACGAAGTCTGTGAGCAGCATCCTAACTGTCCAAATTGAAGAGACGCCTCTGAGTAAAATCACATCAGTATTTACATTTTAATACATTATTTAAAGAAACGAGGACATGCAACCGTCTGTATTAAAAAGGAAACATAGAATATATTCAGGATGTCAGCGGTGAATCTCGAATCTGTTTGGTCATTGGGTGCGCGACAGTACCTGTCAATGCCTGTCACTATAGTGAGCTGTTACACAAAAAGTCTTAAGGTTTGTGTTTGAGTTTACGTCAGGGGTTGAAAAGTTCATAAAACTATTATCTCACAGTCAATAGGAGCACAATTACAATATTCGTCACAGTGTGAAACAGAGTCAAAAATACAGTTTCTACAACAGGCTATGCACAGGCATGGAACAGTTGCTGGCCCTTTGAGAGCCGCGTTAAAAATGTTAACAATTGACAAGAGTAACGATATCAGCAAATGTAGACAGAAGGACAAGGAAGAGTCACCTCGGGGGCTAACTTCAACAAAATAAAAGATTGATCTTTCAAAAACATTTCCCTAAGTCGCTAAGTTCACCTACAGTAAAAGTAGAGACAAAAGGTATAATGGGTGCCTCCAGTGCACGATGTGCTGAAATAATCGGGCCTGAAAGTTCAAAGCAAGGGCATTTAAGAGACTCGGTGAAGCTGAGGAAAAGGCATCATGCTGGCTGTGGATAGCAACCGCTAATGGGATTTGGAATTCAAGACATTGAGTTATATACAACACATCTTGGCTTTATTGCCTCGAACCGACAGCATGGATAAAACGAGGAAGCTAGTTGGAAGACACAACCAAGGTAGAGTTGGTTCAGTTCCCAGCGCAGGCCAGAACAGACAACAGGAGGCTGACGCTTGGGAGTCATGACCCAAGTGGGCCTGCCGCCTTAGAGTGTAACGGAGATAAAAGTGCAGAAACACTTGTCTGACGGGGGAAAACTTCTGATGATAAGATTGCCTTCTGTTGTAATGCTCTGTTTAGAGTTTCCTATGGTTGTCGCTGTCTTAGTTCCCATTGATACTACTGTCCCCTACAACTTTGACTTTACCGTTACACGCCCCTGGCAACATGATCGGGCCCGACTTGTGTAGATTATTAATTTATAATTCCTTTTTTATATCCTGGCATCTACAATTACTTCCTTTCAAAGCCAGTGACATTCAGGCATGACACAGGAACAAAGAAAAGAAAGATCTCTTATACCAGGCTAAATATTTTCAAGTTAAAGAGAGGGACCTAAGACACGTCAATAGTGAGAAATGCAGTTAGCGACCCGTAGCTAGACTGCTTGCGTCTGGGTCAGCGAACCAGAGCTGAAAAAGACCCTACTCCACCTCGAAGTGGTGGTCCTGGAAACAGGCTGCATCACTGCAGTCTGGCTGAGTGAGTAGGGATCGAAGAGGGAAGGCTAACCCGGTCCCAAAAATGCCGTGCTGAAGTCGGATGTGTCGGCCAAAAGGCGCAAATATCGCAGCTGCGCTGTAAACGGACACAACGCAACCAACGTCCTTTTCAGGATGAACGAAGAAGAAGTTAAAGAGAAGATTGTATTTAAACGAACAAAAGTATTCTCCGCTCCCCATAGAGCATGAAGTCACAGTTGTAGGTGACCTCCATGCAGGAGTCTTGCACTAAATAATATTTTATATACATTGGTGGTTTCTGAAACAATTAATTTTATGATGAGAGTGCAAGCCCCAGCTCATGATCATCTAAATTGCCTCATACACATGATCATCTAAATTGCCTCATACACATGTGTCGTAGATTTTAATAGGAGAATTAAGACTGAGTTTGGTCCCTTCTGAATAGATTTGAATCGGAGATTGGCACCGTGAGAATTAGTGAAAAAAACTATGGAATTCCACAAGTGAGATGATAGAATAGTGATAGAGGCTGACTCTGAGATGCGAGAAAAACTTCTCTCTCTCTCTCTCACCTATCTTCTACGACAGATCTAAAGTAGTCAGACAGTCTAAACCACAGATATATATTACATAAATCTCTATCTACTCACGGGCACGCACATACACGTGACGACAGTTAAACACACAGACGTGGGAAAACTATAACAATGATATATATATATATATTTTAGAACGAGCTGACCAACACGATTTCTAAGTTCAAGAGAGATTTTAATTATCATTTAAAATCTTCTCACAACACCAAAGAAATTACATCAAGGGAAAACATATACAAATAGTCATAAAAATCAAGAAAATGCTACAAGGATGATAGCCCGTTAGAATCTTACTCTAGGTTTAGCCCACAGCCCCGTTAAGAGAACAGATGATGGCCCAAAGAGTTATAGGTACATAGGGTTGAGTCTAAGAGGTTTCTTTCTTTCTCGTAAATGTATGAACAGAGTTGGATAATCTGATTTAGCCTAAGAAAAAGAAACTCTAGCAGTTGTAACAAATTCTGCAGATTAACAGAAATTAAGACAGCAAATGGGTGACAGTATACAACGGTAAAATAACACTCTGACCTGCGTACACTCATTCATTCAGCCATGGCCATGTGCGCACAGGTATACTCACAACTTTGCTCGCTGCCTCTGGGAACATAATAAATTCTAGGTCCTTCACACAGACCCGAAAATGCAGTCATCGACCAAGAAATCCCCAGTTCAAAAAGACGTACTGAACTCGCTGTCTCAGGGAACGATTCCTTGGGTGTTCTAATTTTTCGAATGTCTGATTTAAGTCACATAAAATTTTGTCCAGGCACGAAAGTTAGCAGAGCACAATGTCATTAGCTTAAGTTTTCTAGTAATAGGAATGTCAGGTCGGTGCCTTCTCTCCGTATAGGATTTACTTTGGTCACACCACAGATTTGTCCACAAATTAATCTAGTCGGACAATGTTAATGTTATTTCTGGTAATATTCACGCCGCCAGGCAGAAAATTTACGTAGAGTTTATGAAGGAATTTAAGATCTGGCGCAAAGGCCCCGTATTGATCATTACAGTCTTTGAAACCCGTTAGTGGGATATAGTATTTCTGTCTAACTCAGTTGGCATATGCACTGTCAGACCAGTGTTACTTGAGAAACCCACGTGGTTCAAAATAAGGACTGTCTATTTCTTCACAAATATGAAACTCTTATTAAATGCCGGTAAAGTTCGGGTCACCCCAGTATTTCACTCAGACACAGAAGTACTAAGAACTTAAACCACTTCGACCAAACTAAAGGCCATCTCTATTAACAGAGATTATTTTGAAATCGAACGAAGGCTAGTTCTTTCTTTACTGCGAAGTTACTGAGTGAGAATGAAAATAAAGTTTCAAACTCGGGCCAATATCTTAAAATCAGACAAAGGGCCCCAACTTATTTCGCCAAGCGAAATTATCTCCCCTACTCCCAACATTTACGTCAGCTTAACGCGTGTCGTAACTGCCACCTACTGACCGAGATGTACGCGTGTCAGTAGCAACTCTCAGACATCCGTCTCGTACTGCGTCGTAGAGATGCCGGGTTTGACACCTTACGCTAGTGTCAGGTGAAAAATGGTAGACCAAAAGTCTGCTCTATGTCCAGCGAAACGAATTTTTCGCACATTCTCGTCTACCTGCGCGACTGACATCTGCGTAATAGAATCACTATTGCGATTTCCCGTTTTGAGAAAAGAAACAGGTAAAGTTAAGGAAAAGTATGCAAAATATATTTCGCAAACGAATGGATGCAAAATATACAGGAAAAAGGAATTAAAGAGAGATAACAAAATTAAAGAATTTCGGGTGAAAGAATAGGAAGACGCTATAGGCAATTTAATTATCAAAACCTACGTGACAACATGATCATCTAAATTGCCTCATACACATGATCATCTAAATTGCCTCATACACATGATCATCTAAATTGCCTCATACACATGATCATCTAAATTGCCTCATACACATGATCATCTAAATTGCCTCATACACATGATCATCTAAATTGCCTCATACACATGATCATCTAAATTGCCTCATACACATGATCATCTAAATTGCCTCATAACATGACCATATAAATTGCCTCATACACATGATCATATAAATTGCCTCATACACATTATGGCAACATGGCCTTATTCTTTATATCCCCAGACAACTCTTGGAATCCCACACAGTTGTGCATTATGTTACAGAGATAAACATTTTGTGTCTGATTGACCGAGTGGTTTGAGCACTGGTCTTTCTCGGTTAAGGTGCCATGTTCGATTACGGTATCATCACACTCCAGTCTACCCAGCTGTAAATGGGTACCTGAATTCGCTCTTGAGTTAGGGAAGAAAAAGGCAGCGAGGAAGGTAACTGGTCACCCCACCTCTCTAAGCTCGACCTAGTATGGTGAAGTCTCTAGCACTTTACTCCCCTAAGGCAGTATGTGTTATGGGACTACCTTTATCTTTTTACCTTTTGACTTGTGGCTCCAGCATTTTCCTCCCTCATTCCCCAACATACTCATCACCATCAGGTGCAGGCGTTAGGGATTTTTCAAGGCCATTCCGCCTCACCCTCAACCGTGCAGTACTGTATGTAATCTTTACCACACTTATTTCCATGCTTTTGAGTTGGAATACCTTGTAATTTCAGCAGGTAATGTTCATTGTATCATTCTAAAAACAAACATATTGTAATTATATTTATCAAATCTTATTGTACGCAATTTGTTCTTTATTCACAATGAATTACGGATAGTACATAATTTTAAATGTTCTGTTTCATTTTTTCTTGTATTAAAAGAAAGATGTTTATTGTAATGTTTGTATTTATTTATTTTAATATAAATTAAATGTTGGCGCCTCTTACAAAAGCCGGCTCTGATCACCACGTGTGTCATGCGTAGTTTCTTCAACAACGATTCCACCAACGACTGTCTATCTTTTCAGCATTCAGGCTATTCAAACCCCCCCGCACCCCCGCCCCCCCCCCCCCTTTTTCCTGTTTTACTAGCCATCTTGTCATGCCATTTAACAGTTCTCTTTGCCTCCATCTGTAAACTCATTCAATAGCAGACTTGTTGAATATATGCCACACTAAAACCAGATTATGTTTTAAATCCTTGCCTAATGTACTTGTATTAATATTAGACAAACATAAAGGTATGTTTTCAGGCACTCGTAAGAAATAAAGAAGTAGAACACTTGGACAACAGAAAAACAACAGACGTGAGTGGCTTACCCAGGGTTCGAACCCCGTACCTTCCGTACGACAACTCCGCCTAGCTATCAAGCGAATCACACTGACCCCACGGCCAGCTAGGCATCCCCAAAAAAGGATGCTTTGCTGATTATTTATCAGTACGAAACACACAAGATAACACCGGAAGTATACAGTGGGCAACTCAGCCCTTTAATGACGCAATCACTTCTGTTGTTCCCCTATTAACAGTATGTGTCAGTCCAAACAAGACAAAGACCTTGATACTGGGTCCAGTAAATAGTAGAAGACTTAAGGACAGTAGTATAGAACAGAGGGTAGGTTTCTGGTATTGTATAAACATAAATAACACATAAGGAAGGGAAACCCGAGGCCTGTAAACAGTAAATTAATATTAGACAAACATCAAGGTATGTTTTCAGGCACTCGTAAGAAATAAAGAAGTAGAACACTTGGACAACAGAAAAACAACAGACGTGAGTGGCTTACCCAGGGTTCGAACCCCGTACCTTCCGTACGACAACTCCGCCTAGCTATCAAGCGAATCACACTGACCCCACGGCCAGCTAGGCATCCCCAAAAAAAGGATGCTTTGCTGACTATTTATCAGTACGAAACACACAAGATAACACCGGAAGTATACAGTGGGCAACTCAGCCCTTTAATGACGCAATCACTTCTGTTGTTCCCCTATTAACAGTATGTGTCAGTCCAAACAAGACAAAGACCTTGATACTGGGTCCAGTAAATAGTAGAAGACTTAAGGACAGTAGTATAGAACAGAGGGTAGGTTTCTGGTATTGTATAAACATAAATAACACATAAGGAAGGGAAACCCGAGGCCTGTAAACAGTAAATTAATATTAGACAAACATCAAGGTATGTTTTCAGGCACTCGTAAGAAATAAAGAAGTAGAACACTTGGACAACAGAAAAACAACAGACGTGAGTGGCTTACCCAGGGTTCGAACCCCGTACCTTCCGTACGACAACTCCGCCTAGCTATCAAGCGAATCACACTGACCCCACGGCCAGCTAGGCATCCCCAAAAAAGGATGCTTTGCTGACTATTTATCAGTACGAAACACACAAGATAACACCGGAAGTATACAGTGGGCAACAGCCCTTTAATGACGCAATCACTTCTGTTGTTCCCCTATTAACAGTATGTGTCAGTCCAAACAAGACAAAGACCTTGATACTGGGTCCAGTAAATAGTAGAAGACTTAAGGACAGTAGTATAGAACAGAGGGTAGGTTTCTGGTATTGTATAAACATAAATAACACATAAGGAAGGGAAACCCGAGGCCTGTAAACAGTAAATTAGTATTAGACAAACATCAAGGTATGTTTTCAGGCACTCGTAAGAAATAAAGAAGTAGAACACTTGGACAACAGAAAAAACAACAGACGTGAGTGGCTTACCCAGGGTTCGAACCCCGTACCTTCCGTACGACAACTCCGCCTAGCTATCAAGCGAATCACACTGACCCCACGGCCAGCTAGGCATCCCCAAAAAAGGATGCTTTGCTGACTATTTATCAGTACGAAACACACAAGATAACACCGGAAGTATACAGTGGGCAACTCAGCCCTTTAATGACGCAATCACTTCTGTTGTTCCCCTATTAACAGTATGTGTCAGTCCAAACAAGACAAAGACCTTGATACTGGGTCCAGTAAATAGTAGAAGACTTAAGGACAGTTGTATAGAACAGAGGGTAGGTTTCTGGTATTGTATAAACATAAATAACACATAAGGAAGGGAAACCCGAGGCCTGTAAACAGTAAATTAATATTAGACAAACATCAAGGTATGTTTTCAGGCACTCGTAAGAAATAAAGAAGTAGAACACTTGGACAACAGAAAAACAACAGACGTGAGTGGCTTACCCAGGGTTCGAACCCCGTACCTTCCGTACGACAACTCCGCCTAGCTATCAAGCGAATCACACTGACCCCGTAAGCCACTCACGTCTGTTGTTTTTCTGTTGTCCAAGTGTTCTACTTCTTTATTTCTTACGAGTGCCTGAAAACATACCTTTATGTTTGTCTAATATTAATTTACTGTTTACAGGCCTCGGGTTTCCCTTCCTTATGTGTTATTAATGTACTTGTATGCACGATTTCGATTTGATTTGTTTGTTGGTTTTTTTTTTAATTACTTTCTTTATCTTTAAACTTACTTAATTTTGATTTATGACTGGAAAGTATAAATGTAAGCTGCTATATTACCTTTCTTATATTGCATACCTTTAAATTAATGCTTAAAGTAACATGTGGGAATGAAAGGACACAGTATGCAAGATGAGAGAGAGAGAAAGAGAGAGAGAGAGAGAACGAACGAACGAACTTTATTTTCAAAGGGTTGAGAATTGGGCACGCAGGCCCGTCTGACATTCTGCCCTTCCTTTCTCTCACCTTTCATACTGAATTCATTTATTCCCATATGCATTTTACATATCAATATCAAGGAATTCAACGTTGGAAAGTAAAATAAAATAGCACACTCATATTAACATTAACTACTTAGAAACATGACATAAAATATGTAGAAAAGTACAAACATCGTCATTAGAACCTACAATTGATATTATAAGAAAAGATAATCTGATTAGGGGGGCATGTAATCAAAACTAATAAAGTATTCGAAAAGTCTACGATTGTATGAATAGGGACTGAAAGAGAGCGAACGAACTTTATTTTCAAAGTGTTGAGAGAAAGGAACTTAGGCCCGTCTAAGAGAGAGAGAGAAAGAGAGATAGAAAGCGAGAGAGAGCCAGCGAGAGAGCGAACGAACTTTGTTTTCAAAGTGTTGAGAAATAGGAACATAGGTTCGTCTAAGAGAGAACGAACGAACGAACTTTATTTTCAAAGAATTGAGAATTGGGCTCACAGGCCCGTCTGACATTCTGCCCTTCTTTTCTCTCGTCTTTTATACTGATTTCATTTATTCTCACATATATTTTACCCATCAATTCAAGGAATTCAACGTTGTAAAGGTAAAATAATAGCATACTCACATTCACAGTATCTAATTATAAACATGAAATAGAATATGTTGAAAAGTACAAACTAAGTATTACCATGAAACAAAATATGTTGAAAAGCACTTACATCATCATTAAACCTACACTCGATATTATACTATTTGTTCGGAAAAATAATCACATTAGGGGGGCAGATAATCAGAACTCATAAAGTATTCGAAAAGTTTACGATTGTATGAATAGGGACTGAGGTTGTTATGTTTTAGATAATGTGGAAGATAGTTCCAAAGATGAGCAGCAGAGTAAGCTAAGCTTTTCTTGAATAAGTCAAGCCTAGGCTTGGGCACTTGTATTTTGTTAAGGCGTTGACTGCGTCTTTCATTGTATTTGAACATTGGCCACAGATATGTTGGAGCATTCTGTGACAGGATTTTGTGAACAAATTTAGCTTTGTTGAACAGAAAGCGCTTTCTTAGAGGCAGTATTTTGAGATCTTTATATAGATCTACACACTGTGTTTGGCAGTTGTCAGAAACTAGACGCACTGCACGCTTTTGTAGTGAATGGAGTCTTTTTGTGTTGGACATAGAACAACCATCCCAGATTGTGGAGCAATAGTCAAGGTTTGTTTGTATGTGAGATATATAGAACAATTTTCGTGCATCTTCATCTAGGAAATGTTTGATTTTAGCTAACTGGTAAACTTTCTGTGCCGTTTGCTTGGTCAGTGCATGAACATGTGAGTTCCAATTTAGATGCTGGTCAACGACTATTCCTAGAGTTTTATGTTCATTAACGTTTCCAATTGGTGAGGTACCAATATAGATCTGAAGTGTTGTTTTCTCAGAATTTTGTAATTTTTGTCTAGTTGATATTAACATGCACTTTGTTTTAATTATATTAATTAGCATGCGATTTCCGATGCTCCACTTAATCAGATTGTCTGTATCTTTTTGTAACGATAGTTCGAGTGTGTTGCAACTTGTATCACTTGTGTAGATAGTACAGTCATCAGCAAATAGGTCACAGGATGCGTGCTCGACGTGTAGTGGAAGGTCATTAATGTATATGGCAAAAAGTAGAGGCCCAAGAATAGAGCCCTGAGGAACGCCGGTATTTATTACGGTTGGGTTTGAGCAAGAGTTATTGTAAGAAACTACATGTTTTCTGTCTGACAGGAATGATTTAATTATCGTCACTAGTTGAAGGTTTACTTTTGATGTTTCTAGTTTTCTAATTAAAATAGCGTGATCTATCATATCAAATGCTTTTTTAAAGTCTACAAAAACTGCCCCACATATGTTATCGTTATTAATATTCAAGCGCCAGTTATCAATCATCTTAGTTAGAGCTGTGTGACATGAATGTTTAGGTCTAAACCCTGACTGACTATCAATTAGCAAGCCATTGTTAACTAGGTGTTGTAGTGTTATTTTATGTATGTGTTTTTTCTAGTGGTTTGGATAGCGATGATATTAAGGAGATTGGCCTATAGTTACCAAGGTTATTATTGTCGGAAGAGCCAGGTTTTAAGAGAGGATATACCTTAGCGACTTTAAAGTGCCACGGAAAGTAACTCCGTGCGATACATTGATTGTATATGTATGTAAGCGAATCACTAATAGCTGGAGCCGCATAACGCAGTATTCGATTACTGACTCCGTCAAGTCCTGATGAGTTATTATCTTTAAGTCCTAGAAGATAGTTATACACTTCATTAACTGTCATAAACGGAATGTTGGATGGGATTGTGTTGGTACATTTGTTCTCACAAAATACTGACAGCCTGCCTAAGTCACAAGGTGAATTTGGTATTGTAGATGTAAGACTGTTTATTTCTGCCTGAAGGTAATTGCTGAAATCTGTGGAAGTAAATGAAGTATTAGGAGTTGACGAGACTGACAGATTTCGCTTGTTTGCTAAGGTATTGATTGCTTTCCATATATCTTTACTGTTTGTTTTGTTCTGAACCAAATTTTTAAGTAATTTTTTTTTTCTCTACGAATTAAATATTGCACGTTGTTCCTCTGTGCTCTGTATATGTTAAAGTCCTTGTTTTTGTGAGCTTGATCTCTCTGCCTCATGGCGTCTAGCACTGCTTGTGTGATCCAAGGAGATTTGACCTGTCGTTTCACACGAACTTCTTTAGTTGGTGCGTGGTTATCAAACACACAAAGAAAGATACGTATCCAATGGGCAATGGCGTCATCGGGATCAGAAAGCTGGTAAACACTGGCAAGAGGTGCAGTTCGCAAATTATGTAAAAATAGTTCACGGTTGAAATTTTTAAAACTTCTAAATTTAATACTGATATGTTTATTTCTTGGAGCTTTATATTTATTCTTTGACCACGTGCAACATATAGGATAGTGGTCACTCATCGCGACAGTAGGAACAGAGCATTCTATAATGTTTTCTGCACAGGTGACGTAGATGTGGTCAATTGTTGTGGATGATGCATTTGTTACCCTGGTAGGCTGGTTGACTATTTGTTTTAGGTTGTAAGATAGTATGATGTTTTCCCACGTTTGGTTTGTGTTGTGCATGTCGATGTTGAAATCGCCTAGAAGAATAATTTCTTTGGCAGTGGTAAATACTTTATCCCATAGTGGTGAAATCTTCATACCAGATGGCTCCTGCACTGGGATTTCTATAAAGATACCCGACTAGAAATTGTCCCTGAGTCGGTAGTTTTATTTCTAACCATATGCACTCGGTCTCTGCTGTCTCTAAATCGCTTCTGTGGCGATAACTAATAGAAGTGGAAATATATACTACTATACCTGTTTCTAGCTTTCTACTTGAGTCTCGCCGAACTGTTTTAAAGCCATTTAGGGCAATTTCATCATCTGATATTTTTTCGTTTAAACGACATTCGGAAAGTCCAAAAACATGAAAATTTTTATTCAGAATTTGTGTAAGCTCAGGAAGTTTGCCTAATAAATGGTAAATGTTCAGGTGGCCCAGCCGTAGACCATCCTTAATTAGCCATTGTGTCTGATAGGTATGCATTTTATTTTGGCGAGTGGTTTAAAAAGGAAAATAACAAAAGCAATTTTGAATACGAAACCCACGAAAATTTAAAATAATTAACGTCACCACGTAAGTGAAAATTCAAATGTTAGTACTTAACGTACGAACACTTGGTACAAGTATTGCTAAAACATTACAATTAACTGAAATTGTCAGTAGTATATTAAAATAGTCACACAACAGTAGGCACGCACGTTTTCACACCACAACACTAAAACTCTAACACAGTAATTAAGCAACACTGAGAGAATACGAATTAAAAAAGTAAATAAAATACAATAAAATAAAATCTTGCAAATTATGAAAATACTGTCGGAGGCCTGTAGCCAATGAAATTAGAGTGTTTTGAGAAAGTAACAAAGTACTTATTACTTTATGCGTCACAGTAATCAACTAATTTTTCAAGAGAGATACGGCTTTGGTCGCAGGGATTAAGTCAATAAAAGTAAAATAAAATATAAAAATAAAAAAATAAAAAATGAGTGGATTCATCATCAATATTGGATGTCTCTGTCAGGTAAATAGTAGGGCCCGCGTTGCACAGACATCATTAGTGCTTGGCTGAGTGACGCAGGACTGAATTGCATCAGGTAGCCAAGTTCTGGGTTCCACTGAGCACGACCAGGAAGGCTACGGGAGGAACCATGACGACTGTAGATTTCGTCTGTAATGGTTCCAACACTAGTAGGAGATTTTTGGGTCTGGGACATTGTGGCACTGCTTGTTGAACTGTCATATAATGTGTTTGTGAGGGGCTGTCTTATAGGTAGTGGAGGAAACATAACATCGTAACGTTCGGCTTCCTGGCTGTAGGTGGCGTTCTGTTTGTGGTTAGGTAATTTGTTGGTTACGGGAGCACTTCTTTGAGGGGCGGGTAAGGTGTATTGTGCATTTTCATGAAGGGCTGATCTCATGGTAGATCGGTTTGTGTTCTTTGTGTCTGGTGGGTTGTCGTGTTGCGTTCGCTGCGGGTACTTGATGTTTTTTGCTAGGACGCTGCTACCTAGTTTTGATGTATGTATTTGATCTATGTAAAGGCGTTTCTTTGGTGCTCCAGAGTTGCTTGTGAAGAAAGGAGTGTTGTTGATATAGCCAATGTTGTTGTGTTCACAATAGCTCTGGAGTGTCTTGTTGTTGGTGTCGGCTACGCGACGTTGGAAGCCATAGCAAGGTGGAATAATGGATGACATAAAAATGGAGGTGTTAGGAAATTTTTGTTTTATTGTAGTGGTCAGTTTGGAAATCGCCGAAGGGCTAACGCTGTGTTCATTCATTATGTCGTTGATCCCTACATGTACTGTTGTTCTTGTAATGTTATGACGTATGTCGAACCTATTAATTCTATCAATTAATCTTTCAGTTGGAGCTCCAGGTATCGCTAAAACTGAGACAGTTTCCTCTTTAGTAGCAGACATCCGATCATTGTATATGCCTTTTAGGAGAGAGTCGCCAATTATAACATGTGTTGCTTTACTACATGGTTGTTGACTCGGCTTTCGTTTTGATTCTTGCTGCCGCCATTGATTTTCCTGGTGTGAATCGTCCTGAATAGTCTGGGTGTTTTCATCGGGTGGTTGTGGTGTCAGTATCTGATCTGGTAGCGGCGTTAATGCCTGTTCATTTTGTGCTGAACTCTGGTTAAGGGCGGTAAACCTGTTGCTTACTTTTACACTAATAGGGTAAGCTTCGTGCGCACGTGTATCCTCAACCTTTTTGGTGTTACATTGGTGCTGCTTGCGGCGTTCGTTTGTTATATGTTCTTTGGGGGGATCTCCAGAAGCTTCAGGTACTACAAGAGGATGTTCCGGGTGCTTTGTTTTATAAATAGAAAAATCGCTTCGTAGTTGCTCAACGACGTGTTTAATATTGGAATTATCTTCTCTCAGATGCAGTATTTCCTTTTTGAGTAGTTCGTTTTCTGCGCTGATCGATTTATAGACATTAGTCGTCAGATCGGCAATTAGTGTTCGAAGGGTGTCCTCCATTTTGAGCATCAGCTCCTGGCAGCACTGCGCATTTATCATGTGAGTGACTTCTGTGTGATTTTCACGTGATAATGTTTCATCTGTTTGTGTGCTAGTTTCTTTAGGGCCCATTGGATATTCTATGGCCAGCACAGGTTGAGAAGATTGAGTATTTGCTACTGTGTCGCTCATTGGAAAGTCGCGTGCTGCTGGAGGCAAAGTGGATGTATTTGCAGGAGAGTGTATGCTAGAGTTAATGTTGATGATTTCGCTGTCAGCAGATGAGACGCTGGCGGCTGATGATGTGATATCTATTGCGAGCTGGGGTAAACATATTGTCGAGTCCAATTTTGTGGTACAAATTATGTTTTGTGCAGACTCATTTAAACTGACAAAGTCCGTTTCCAGCCATGACTCGATAACAGTGGCAGTTCCTTGTACCATTATCTTGTTTTTTGTATGATAAAGATGCACAGATAGTAGTGGTGTTGTGATGAAATCTTCTACAAAGGCACCTTGTTTATCTGCTCTCGTCTCGACATGGTCATTCTGGTAGTATTTGGTACACGTTGTGCGAAATGCCTCATAATGAAATGTATTGTGGAAAAGTACAGTAGCACATTTACCGTCATTTGCTATTTTAAAGGTTAAATCCGACTCTTTGTTAAATCCCTGAAGTTTAACGCGAAGTGCCCTGTTTTGGTCTAGGGTGTAATTTTTGATCGTGGACGGGCGCAATCTACAGTCCCTAGCGGCTTTTATTATCTGCGAGCCGTGGCCGATCTCCAAGCGTGACATGTTTACATGCCCACTGGGATTAATTGCCTGTGAAATACATTGGTCCGCTGGAAACCTTATCTGTTTAAGAGGGGTTGGTAGCCAAGAAAATACACTGGCCGACCTTCCCTTCTTTACAGGGGTCAGTAACGAGTCACGTGGTCATTGTTAATAGCATTGTAGAAGGCATTTGCAGTTATCAAAAGGAAATGAATAGTTAATAAATTCCTGGTATTTTTTAAATACCATCTCTCTGAGAGAGAGAGAGAGAGAGAGAGAGAGAGAGAGAGAGAGAGAGAGAGAGAGAGAGAGTGTGGAAGGGCAGAATGTTAGACGGGCTTGTGCCTAATTCTGAACCCTGTGAAAGTTCGTTCGTTCCGCTCTGTTCAGCGACGACCATGTCATTTACTCTAGCCCGAAAAGCCCCATCCTGATTTCTTACCAGGGAGAACATAATCATCAATTTATACTATGGCATCGGAGCCGCGCTGGTGTAATGGCTTCGGCGTTGTACTGGCGACCAGGTGTTCATGGTTCAAACCCGGGCGTCGGCGTTTGAAGAAATGTTTACGGCCGGAAATTTGACTGAATAGCCTGAACGGCTCCTGTGATAAACCCTCTGTGGATGGGAAGGAGCGAAGCTCCTGACCGGGTTGGAAGGAAAGTCCTCAGGTTCCCCAGCCTCGCAATGATATGTCATTGGGCCGAAGGGCTGAAAGCCCATGTGCCGCTGGTTAAAAAAAAAAAAAAAAAAAAAAAAAAAAAAAAATACTATTGCATCATCATCCATTGCAGGATCATTTCATAATCAGCCGATTAATTTCGAGCTCAGCTTTCCCATTGGACCAAGCTCTACACTCCATGCCACGGGTGATTATGGCTTGCTCTCTCCTGTCTTACTCCACTCTTCTTCCTTGAACATTTTCCCAACTGGCCACCAGTGGCGTAACTAGGGTGAGGCAGGAGGGGCACGTGACCAGGGCGCCAGATTTGCGGGGGGGGGGGGGGCATTTTATGGTTAAAAAATGCAAACGTTCCACTTCTCATTTATGACAATTCAATTTATCCCACTTCACATTTATGTGTAGGTATGTGTAATTGTAGGAAAGATATATACTGAAGCACATTAAAAACGCACCACCTGTATAATCCAGGAACGGAGTGTGAAATGTAAATATAAGTGTTTACAAGTTTACATATTTGGAATCTTTATTCATTTTCCTATGAATCCATGCTGGTCATTAATTTGTACATTTGATTGTTATAAAATGCATTGCATTCTGTGCAGGCAAGGGAGAAAACCAAAAATGCAACCAATAAAAAAATTCATTCACACTATCCTCAGTATCCGGTATGTCCACCGTGTGCTTGCAAACAAGCTTGGCAGCGGCTCCGCATGGAACGCACAAGTCTCTGAAGGAAATTCCGGAGGAAATCAAGTCCCATTCACGTGTAAGAGCAGCTTCGAGCTGTTGCAGATTAGCCGGATAACCTTGCCTGTAGACTCTGCGTCCAAGCTCGTCCCACAGATGTTCTATAGGGGACATGTCTGGTGATAGGGCAGGCCAATCAATCGTCACAATGTTCTGCTGCTGTAGATATTGCTGCGTAATGCATGCGGTGTGCGCACGTGAGTTATCCTGCTGGAGAAGCTGCAAGTCTGGATAATTTGTGAACGCAGGAGCAACCAATGCATCCAGAACCTCATCTCGATATGTCACAGCATTAACATTTCCACGGAAGACGTCAAGAGGCAAGCGATGGTGAAAACTGAATCCTCCCCAAATGTGAATACTGCCACCTCCAAATCGGTTGTGCTGACGAACACAGCAATCTGCAAAATGCTCTCCACACCGTCGCCAAATCCACATACGTCCATCAGCAAAGGATATGTTGAATCTGCTCTCGTCTGTGAATAGGACAGCATTCCAATGCAGTCTAGTCCATCTGACATGTTGCTGTGCCCATTGCAGGCGCTGCTGACGATGTCTGTGAGTCAAGTTTGGCCCAACATAAGGTCGTCTTGCAGTAAGGCCTGTATCTCTGAGTCGTCGTATGACTGTCATTCGAGAGACTTGCCCACGTCTACTCACTATTGCTCTTGCTGTTTGACTTGCCGGGAGAGAACGATTCCTTAGGTGACTCATCACAATATGACGATCTTGCGCAGGGGTAGTAACTCGTGGTTGGCCACTCCGAAGTCTATCCCGGGCACTGCCAGTGGTTCCGTAACGTTCATTGAGACGTACAATAGTGCTGTGGTGGCAATTCATCCTTTTGGCAATGGCCCGCGAGCTCATTCCGGTCTCCAACATACTAATGGCTCGTTGGCGGTCGTTTTCAGATAGTCGTGGCATTTCAAGCACATGTACTGGGTGTTTTGTCTCAACGGCCTTTTTATACCGAGTATACTGCCACAACGCGTACACATTTTCAGGGTCGTAGCTGTTGGGAATTGTGTTGCACGTGTAACTTTCATTGTTTTCATGTAGTCTGTACACAAACCCGTGGGTTGAATCATGCACTTTCCATTCCAGCAGCCATTCGCTCTCTACCTCATGACAAACACGGGGAAAATCCATTCCCACACTTTTTTTTTCCAGCTTCTCGGCATCAGTACATATAATACTGGTGCGTTTTTAATGTGCTTCAGTATATATATATATAAGAAGTTTTCAAGGTTGCTAAAGAAACATTCCCATCACACGAATACAGCTATTGTCCACCACATATGCATAGCACCTTACAGTACATTAGAAACGGACAATCCAAACTGCACGTAAATAAATAATAATGTATAACAACAAAAACAAAAACACCACTTTTGACAGCAAAATATTTACTTTAGTAGCAGGAACTGACCCACTTTTGTGTTATGATTCTGTAAATAGCAACATACAATAGTTAGTTGAAATGCAAGTTAACGATCTGACCTTGACGGCAGGGACACGGTCATGTCACACTCTATGTCTTTTATCTGTAGAAGTGTGTATTCTGCATAGATAATAAAAAGGGGAGGTGAATGCGTTGTACTGGATGGGGAGAGGAGTGCGTTAGGTTGGCTATGTGTCTGTGCTTGTACATATTTCAATATCAGTAAGGCTGTTCGTGAAAATTTTCAGCGTACTGAACAATTCAACGACCTCCTTGTAAACGCAAAGGTTCTTGGCAATAGAAAGAAGTAAAGAAAGAACGAAATTCATGATCCTTTATTTCCCACAGACGAATTGCCTTCCATCTAAATGTTGCACCCTCGGGCAGGTCGTACAAGACGACAAATAATAGTTTCTTTTTTCTCTGTGGCTCGCAACATCATGGTATACAACCAGTTGACATAGCAAGCACTGCTGCAGAGCATGTGACAGCTTGATGCGGGCTTCCTGTAAGCGGACTAGCTGCAGAGGTGACCCCATAAGGTGTACAAACGAAAATGATGATAATGAAAGTCGTAAAGAGAACCTAGAGAAGAAAGGCGCAAGCAACTGGGGAAATCATGATGCCTTGTCCCAGGTCGACCCTGACAATTATTGTCCTGTTACATTTGTTGGTGGGAGCCGCGGTAGCATAGTGGTTAGTGCACTGGCTTCCTAGCGCAGTGGTCTATGGTTCGATCCCCAGATGAGGCGGAAAAATTTTTAGGCCACAAACGGCTCCTGGGTCGACCCAGCCCCAAATGGGTACCAGAGCTACTCTGGGAAGGTTAAGGCGGCCGGCGTGATGCCGACCACATCACCCCTCGTGTGCCGACGGTCAAGATAATATGGGCCTAACACCATATTCCCAATATGCCTCAATGGGCGTGTAACGGGTTCCTTTACCTTTACCTTTTTACATTTGTTGGTCTACTTTTGCAGTGAAGCATTATGGGCAGTGGCGGCTTTCTTTAATGAGCTGTTGAGCTGCAGCACCCCCTGTAAAAAAAAAGGACTGCATACTGTCTCTACTACATTATAATACATAATCCGGACAGACCAACAAATACAAAATATTGAGGTTACACCGGAAGGGTTAAATACGAGTACCAAAAAAAAAAATAAAAATTATCCAACACCGTATTGTAAGTGCTGCAAACGATGACAGTTCAAGTGACCTTGACCTCTTATAAGCGAATGCTTGTCATACACAGCAAAGAGTCCAGCTGCGATTGGGTTGAATTTATTTACTTGTGCTGCAACGGAATACAGCTCAAGTGTAATGAACTCTAATTAAAGGGAAGTTACAATGAAAATTTTAAACACGAGAAATAGCAGCATACATGTCTGTTTAACCTGGTTTGAGACTCGGGAAGCTGCTTCGACTGACAAGGATTACTCCTAGTTGCAGTAAACTTTTAAAATAACTTTTCAGAACTTCTTGACAGATTTTAGATGAGATAAGACACTAATCATTTGTGTCTGGGTTGATATTTTACATGGTGGTCACAATTTATGAGTGTTATGTATAGTATTTTAAATAAATGAACAATGCAGCACCCCCAATGACAACCCCCTGGAACCGCCACTGATTATGGGCAGGTGAATGGGACTTGATTCCTCCGGAATTTCCTTCAGAGACTTGTGCGTTCCATGCGGAGCCGCTGCCAAGCTTGTTTGCAAGCACACGGTGGACATACCGGATACTGAGGATAGTGTGAATGAATTTTTTTATTGGTTGCATTTTTGGTTTTCTCCCTTGCCTGCACAGAATGCAATGCATTTTATAAGCAGCTTGAGGCTAGTATGCCGCACTAGTTGGCGCGAGCCTGTGTTATTGTAAGGTTTCTGTAATTTGGCCTTTCAATCTGCTCTTGGTTTACTTCGTGTAATAAAACCAGATCTTCTACTGCTGTAGGTTTGGTTTGCAGGGCCGTCTTAACAGCATTGTAGGCCCTAGGCAAAGCAATGCACTGGGCCCCTACCACGCCTACCCACCCACGGGAATAAAAATGATGTCTTATGAACAATATGGCAGCATCCCAGCATGCGGCCCCTAGAATCGGGGGCCCCTGGGCACTGCCCAATATGCCCATACCTTAAGACGGCACTGTTGTTTGGTTTTAAGGACTATCTTCATTGCACACAGACAACTCCATCAGAGCAATGACCTCCTCCCTTAGATCACAAAGGAGGATCTTAGCACAGTGCACGAACTCCGTAGCACCGGCGAGAATCCCAATTTGTGAATGTAGGAATCACACATTCTATAAACATTTTTGTGGTGGGTAGATTTCTTAATTTTTAAATTTTGCCAGGGCAGCGGCGTAGGGCCTACTCTTTACGATTTCCAACGGCCGCGAGATTTTTAACGTGCGCAACTTGCACACGGGACCTTCTACTTTATCGCCCTTGTCCGAGAAGGCCAGGCATCCGATCTCACTACCCAGGAGGCCTGGGGAATATGACATCATTAGGACCCCAGGTTCTGAAAAAATATCTCCATAAATTATATTCTCTCTTCTGGGAAACCCGGTACCTTTAGAATTTGAGGCGGATGCTATACCACTTAGCCACTCTAATCCCCTACTGTAGGTACGTAGACTCCATTCTCAAACGATGGCCAAACCAATTTATTTTCTTTTTCTCTATATACCTAATGCAGGACATAGTTGCTAGTGTTTATTACAATGGCAGTCCTTTCTTATCAATAAATCCGGGGTACCCTGTTACTACCAAAACAACAATGACCTTCAGCAAACACAGACCAAGTCTTCCTGTTACGTGCCATCAGCAAACACAGACCAAGTCTTCCTGTCACGTGCCATTAGCTCATGTCTTCCACATCATTTTCACTTTTACCTCTAGCTCTCTTCTCTATGTGTTTTTATTTTTTGGTTTATCTCTATATCTCTTTCTTTGGGGATTCCCGGACAAGGACCGCCGTATAATGCTATTAACAGGTTTCCTCAACGTTTCTTATCAATCGCCAGCGTCTTCTCATCTCTTGTTCCACTGGCACTGTCTGGTTAGTGTCCTCAGTTCCACATTAGTGACTTTGTCATTCAGTTTCATTCCACCTGTTCCAAGTAAGCACCCATTTATGAATGAGCCATTTATTACACTGGATGACAAATTGTAGGTATGCTTAAAAAAGGTAATGCGTTTTACTTGGACAAAAGACAAAGAACATCAATTGTCTACGTCTTTGACTTTTGATCTAGTAAAACTAGTTCCCTCCTCCCTCCCCCCTCCCTGTAAAAAAACACCACACAATTGACCACTTCTTACCTCAGCCCCCGTCATCTTATACCCGATGATAAATGATATATGACGGTGGTAATGATAACGTTAAACGTTCAATTTGCAGAGTGGTTAGAGCGCTGGTCTTCGTGGCAAAGGTTCAATTCACAGAATCATCATGCTCCAGTTTACTTAGTTGTAAATAGGTACCTGACTTTGACCTTGAGTTTGGGAAGGACAAGGCATCGAGGACGGCAACTGGTCACTGAATAACAGACCAAGTATAGTGAAGTCTCTAACACTGCTCTCCCCTGCGGCAAAATCTTCTATGAGACTACCTTTACTTCTCAATGATAACGATAATGTCAACGTAAATGAACATTGCGCACTGTACCCCTATATGTCACTTGTGATAGGTCGTAAAATCGAAGAATGTACAGTCAAAAATGAATTTTAAATCTGGCTATCAAAGGTAGGAAACATCTACATGCAGAAGGGCATTAAAAGAAAAAAAAACAATAAACCTCTGCTATTCCATGCAAATAAATTCTACATTTCTATGAGGGAAAAATGCAACATTTCTATGAGGGAAAAATGCAACATTTCTATGAGGGGAAAATGCAACATTTCTATGAGGGAAAAATGCAACATTTCTATGAGGGAAAAATGCAACAGAAGTGTATTTCACGACAGAAAGTATTGATGTTTCATTAACTGCTTACTGGGAGCCCCGCTGGTGTAATGGCTACGGCGTTGTACTGGCGACCAAGTTTTCATGGTTCAAACCCGGGTGTCAGCGTTTGAAGGAATGTTTACGACCGGAAATTTGACTGAATAACCTGAATGGCTCCTGCACATAAATCCCGTGTGGATGGGAAGGAGCGAAGCTCCTGACCGGGTTGGAAGGAAAGTCCACTGACCCCCCAGCCTCTTAATAACATGTCATTGGGCCAAAACAGCTGGAAAGCTCGAGTGCCGCTGGTTAGAGAAAAAAAAAATGCTGTTTACAGTCTGCACCAGAGGTCAATAACCCCAAGTAGGTGTGGTAACCTACTTTAGAACCACTGAGTACTATAAAAATTGACCTTGATGCAATCTCTTTTCAGTGTATTTAGAATTTAGAATAAGTGAAGCGTTATTGTATCTTTATATCTTAGTCTGGCGATCAGCTTCCTACAATCCAATCTACAGGGCGGTGAAAAGTTCAAACTAAATTATTTGTGACCGAATTTTAACTTTACTACAAACACAAAATCGCATCCTATCTTATATAGTTAATGAATAAAGCGCATTTTAATAACATAGCTGGCAGGTTTTTAGTTGCAATGTTGTGAACGTTTCTTTAAACATGGGGACACCACACTTTTAAGCGCCGAAATGAAAGGGCTAGTCTGCAATTTATCTAGGTGAAAAATTCTTAAACCCTCCCCCTCAATTTTCCACCACCTGGAGATGTACCGAGCGATCCCTTGGGATTGACCGGTTCCGACCCCTGGTCTACAGTATAAATGATTCCCTTTAGCAGTCAGTGGATTATAACTAACTCTCCAGACCTATAAGTCTTTTATATTTGGACACGCGCCCTAATATAACCGCTACGATGAACGGGACGCGCCTCGTCAAAACGAGGCAACATTTTATTTTTTTTAAAAATAAACAGTGGATTATAAATCACACGGAATAAGATGGCGAGAAGGAGCCGCTTATATCCATCAGAATAAAGTAGATTACATTGACAAAAACAGAAATAAATAAACAAAAACAATTAGGAGGGGCAGTGGAGAGATCAAGGAGATTCAAATTAACCGCTGGGAGCGACAGACACAGATACAGACGTACACGAAGACTGAAAAGTCACCAGGGGCATACTTAAAACATTTGGCATACGGGGTGGATTCTTAATTCCCCCCCCCCCCCCCCCGGCCATAATCTATATTATGTTTGCAAGTAGATTTTCAAACAGTATAGTACTATCATTATGATGTCATCACCCCCCCACTCCCCTTTTTTCTGGTCGTCACCCGGGGCGGACCATCGCCTGATTACACCCTCAGCTCATCACTGAAAGTCGCTCCATATCACTGATCCAAGTCGGCGACCAGGTGTTCATGGTTCAAACCCGGGCGTCGGCGTTTGAAGAAATGTTTACGGCCGGAAATTTGACTCCTGAACGGCTCCATTGGACATTATTAAACTCTTTATTCTTATCCAACTATTTTATATGAAACTAACATCAACTGATTGAGAATTAACTGCTTTTTGATTAAATAAAACGTTATGTCACATGAACATTAGAGCTCAAAATGAGATCCGACCTGTTCAACAATTGACCTAATTCTTCCTCTTCTTTGATCTTTAGCATCCGACCGTCAAAGCTGTCAGTGGTGTGGTGAGTTTATGAGGTATAAATATGGGGATAGGGGACCTAGTGTACTGAATGAGATCAGCTGTGAAGGTTTCTGAAGATAATAAGTTTGGTGTGTATACAGAAGACCTTACTTGCTACCACATTTCGATCTCAATCAGACTTATTCTTGATCAATGTGAATAATAGCTTCGTTAAGTGTCTAGGGTATTGTAAAGGTGTTGTGGAATAATCTCAATACAAAACATATACAAACAAATATTAAATCCTAAGATAAAGTCAACTAACTCCAGCTGTTAAATTTTATAATGAAAAATTTTCTGTTAAACTTTATTGGTCCTGAGCCTAAATATTGTTTTGGTCAGGACTTTAGTCAATGATAATCAATTTGATTGCATAATATAATTACAAATATATATTAAAATATTTACATGCAATAGACAGTATGTCTATAGTACATGGGTACAATTTTCAAATGGATATTCTTTAATATATCTAATTACTGGTATTATGAAGCATGTCGGGAATTATCATCATCCCAATGTTCTTTAGTTTTAATAATATGGTCTCTGTTATTCTTTTTGGAGGAATGTTTTATTTCAATACAGGAGATCTTTCAGGAATAGTAATAAGTTGTTCCAGGCCAGATATCACTTATTTGAGCCCTGGAATCACAGCAATTGCAAACAATTTGGCCAAACGCTTCACAATCCTCTGGTCTTAAGCCTCTTTTATAACAGCAGGTGTCAGAGACTCCTTGATCTAGTGCTGAAATGTTCTATCATTCAGTATCAGCATCATATAAGTACCAGCAGGAACCCCTGTCAAAGCAAGTTATGGTTCTGTCTTAATATCAAACTAATTCCTCCAAATTTACTGTAAACATATATTTCACAAAAAGAACATGGTCAGCTCTTCTGACACCTAGCTTCTCCACTTTCATGTGATGGAACAAATGGTACCAGTTTTCTTTTATTTTTCCCTAATGGAGGCTACGCCTCTGCCATTCCTGCAATACTTCACCATGCAATAAGATAGGTGTAATATTTCTGCATGATCATCATATATATATATTCCTGTAGTTCTAACTTTCTTAAATGGTCCATAGTATAATGCATCAATAACTAGGCCATGACTAAGTCTGCCATGGAACCATTTAATTACAACCTTTTGTCATGGCCTTTTCTTATACACAACCCTTTTTCAAATAAAAAAAAGTCAATAAAATCAATCTTACCACATGTAAAGGAAATATACACAGGTTACGATGAATAAGGCAAGTAAATATGGCACACTTTTAGATTTGCCCACTGTCCAGACTGATTTCTGTAGTTATATCTTATAAAACACAGCACAAGTCTGTCACCGCTTCCTGCTCTTATGAATATTTTTTTAAAATGGCAACGAGTAGCGTACTCTTTCGTTAAGGTCACATGCCTTGGCCAATCGGACTAAGCCTATCTTTATTTTTGAATTAACTTTAAAAAAAAATCTCTCACACTACTATGTGTTACTATCAACAACTAGATTCGTATATCTAAGTTAGCCAATCATACCTCGGCTTCCTTCAAAATCCAGCCAATCCCCTACTTCGTATTATTTTAGCCGTCTTTCACCTACGTGTTTTCAAAAAAATCATGCCATTCCATCCAAGCAGATATGACTCGACATGACAGTATCTCTGTTCTCGATATGTTTTATTACCAATATTTCATTATCTAATGGACTATTTAAACAACCAATTACATATTCTTTGTCCACAAGTCTTCAGAAACCCGAATATACAATTATCATGAGACTAAATGGCTTATTTAAAAATATTGTCTGTTTTTCGATCTTAGTTGTTTATTTTTAATTACCATCTGTCCGCATCTTTTTAACTGTACTATCAGTATAAAATCAGGAGCTCAGACGTAAAACAGTGGAATGTCATGTTTCCTAATAAGAATTAAACCTGTTTTCAAAACCTAACATCGTATCGTTAGTGTTTTTCATCACTGTTTATTTGAAAAAAAATCAGGCCATGCAAACGGCGTGCGAGATGGCTTACACAGCGACACACAGCGAGCGGCATAACTGCCTGCGTCCCTCAGTGCATCTCTCTCTATCTTAGTTCGTCCGTCTGTCTTTCTAAGTTAACCTTGTGCGTGTAATTACACTAATGTTTGTTTTAGTATCTAGGTCATTGAGAAAATACAGTACATATTTTATAGGGGGTGTGGCGATACAATTATTTGAAGAATGCAGCAGGAAAAGCAGAGATTTTGCGTTCAGCCCTTCCGGCGTTATTAATCTCAGGCTTTTGCGCTATTGGGAAAGCACTGGTCTTGCTCCATTCTTCTTTCTTTCTTATATTTGCTTTCTGCTTTACATTTATGTTCTAATTTATATATGGGTATTAGAATTTTTCACCACGATTCTCCCCACTTTAAAACAGACATCATATGTCAGTTCCTAATTCTAGGTACACATAGATAAATTTCTGTCTATGCCTGGTGATTACTCTGATTCTCATCGCACGGATGGCGGCTTAAAAAAATCTGCATCAACGTATCGCTGATTTTATTTTTATCATGGATTAATGCAGGTGGGTCAATTCAAAGTAAGCACTACTGACGAAGGTTGCCTCAGACCTCTGCAATCCAAGAATCCATTTCAGTTATGTTACTGAACAGCTGCAAGTGTTACTGCTGGTCTTAATGCTGCTTAGCAATCAATATTCACCATTTCTCTTCTCTGAGTCTGCTCAACGACATGTCCCGAGAATATTAGATGTTCCTCAAATTGTACGTTATGAGGAGTTGATCTATATGGTGATATCTGAGTTGTGTAGGTGATCCAATAATTTCCTGATCAGCCTTAATAAACACTCGGACTATCCTCAATTCAAAAAGGCAACAATGGAGACACTCTGCTCCTCCGAAATGTTTACAGCCAACAATTGGTCTGATCTCAGGCTTGATTGAATGTGGAAACACCCTTCTAATAATATTCTTATAATATTCTATAATGTGCCACTCAAATGGAGGCCATATTCACCAACTATATTTCCGCCTACCGACAATTTGGTGAATTAAGATAATATGTGGGGAAATGAGTTTCTGCATCAGAAATCAATTCGCCCTTAGCTTTGCTATAATATGTGTGGGTGATCTCCATCCAGGGTCCGATCAATACTTCCCCTTGGACGGTGTAGGGTCGGGTGACTACCAATGTCACCAGTGCCCTTTTCATGCTATATTAATAGCCATATGGTGAAGCGCTGTGAGCATTTTCCGAATTGCTCACTCGTCCACTCCCCAATTTTCTTCTAACATTTTGTTTCGGGTTCAAATCTGGCGGATTATCTTCAATATTAATTTCAGCCAGTTCCCTAACTGCGGCTTCAAACTGTGCCTGGGTTGACTGGGTTTTGTTTATATTTTCTCTGGATGCCCTTCTCAGAGTTGCTAATCTAAATACTTTTGGTGAAAACTGTTGGTGGGAAGGTGGATACCTATCCTCTATGTCAACCTTATTATTTTTATTTTCCTTGTTATTTTTAGGCCCATATGTTTCAGATTGCTTGGCTGGCATCTGATTATGATTTTCCCAAATTGGGGACTGTATCTTGCTACATTTTTCACAGGCCCCCACAAATTGTGCAATATCAGCAGCTACTTGGGGCCAGTAATATTTTTCAGATGTCCTTTTACGTGTGGTTCCATTCCTCTGGTGTCTACCGTCAGGAACAACATGAGCTTGTGCCATCACTTTTTCCCTGTAGGGAGTTGGCAATACCAACTGTCCCTGTTCTTTGGATCCTGCTCTAGCTTTCCTGAAGAGCAGTCCCTCCTTTAAATAGAATTGCCCTTTCTTAGGGTGTGTATGGCTTGTTGGCAATTTGCCAAAGCAAGGTTTTAGTGATTTATCCTTTGCCTGGGCCTTTCTTATCTGCTTATGGGAATAAATTAGTGGTGGTTCCTCCTCCGTTCTACTAGGGGTCGACCTAACCTGAATCGTGGCCATTACCACAGGTTTTACCGGGCTTCCTAGAAAAACATATTTACTTCCTAACACCAGCGGGTAATTAGGGTCGTCACACACGGCTGCTCTAATCACTCCTTCCACGTACCTAGTCTTGACATTTATCTCGGCTACGGGAAGTGTCATGGTGGATATTCCCTTTACTGCCTTTTGTATCTGCACTTTCCCTGTGGTATACTGTTCAGGGTGCACTAGGGTTGCACTCACAACTGAGTCATATTCTAAACCTGAATCGTAAAGGCACCTAACCTTGGCACCATTACATGTCACTTCTTCACAGATGGGGGATGTTGAAGATTAATATGATTCTCTGTCAGTTTCTTCTTCCCCTTGTCCACTGTTATCATGCATGCCGCGTGATATGGAGGAACTTTCCTACCATATTCACTAGTATTATGATTATGCATCCTGCATATTTGACAATATTTTCCTTCCTGTCTGAAGGGTTTCCTGTCATCATATTTCCTTTCATTGAATTGTGGGGTTTTATTTTTATTATCATAACGTGGCCTATCAAACTGGTGCTTACCTATGTTCTGATCTCTATGATCAAACTCATTAAAGTTTTGTGGTCCCTTAGATATGTCTACCTGCCTCTTCTTATTACCAACTACCTCTGCTTGGGCTGCCTGATATCTTTCAGCGACATTTAGTAACTCACCCAGCCTCTCTGCACCTTGTTCCATGAGAAACTTTCTCAGGTCTGGAGCCATGGACTCTCTTAGCTGCTCTATAAGGATCATTTCCTTAAGATCTTGGGTTTTCCCCAGAGCAGTCCATTTCTCCAAGTATGTCTCTAACCGTGCAGAGAACTGGTGATGTGTCTCACCTGACAGTAGTTTGGCATTCCTGAACTTTTTCCTATAAAATTCTCCGTTCTTTTCATATCTTAACAAAAGAGCCTGCTTTAACATGTCATAATTGTCTTGGTCATCTTTGCTCATCTTGGCAAAAACTTCATAAGCTGTACCACGAAGTCCCTGAGATAACTTGAGGCTCCACCTTTCTCTCTCTAACCCATATGTAGTAGCTAAAAGCTCAAATCTACTTAGATACCCTTCAATATCATCGTCTTTCTCAACAAAATGGTCTACATGAAAACCCATAGCTGAGGTTGAGGCTGCCTGACTGGTAGTAGTATCGGAGGTAAAAGGGCTGGCCCCTTTTTCAGGAGCATGACCTTGAATTTCCAACTCTCTTAGTCGTAACTCATGCTCCCTTTGGAGTCTTTTATCTTTTCTCTCAGCCTCCAATTTTCTTCTTTCTCCATCTCAGCCTCCAATCTCCTTTCTTCCTCTCAGCCTCCAATCTCCTTTCTTCTTTCTCCCTCTCAGCCTCCAATCTCTTAGCTTCAGCCTCCAGTTTCTTCTCCTCCAACTGCAGCCTCTTGATCTCAGCCTCCCTTTCAGCCTCTAACTTCTTATGTTCCCTAGCATCCTCTAACATAATTCTCTTCTCCTCAGCTACCCTATCAGCTTCTAACTTTCTTTCTTCAGCTAGCCTCTTATCTTCCCTATCCATATACTTATCACACTCTGATGTCACATACTGAATCCGAGCTTGACCATCTAAATTCATCTCCTTTGCAGTCTGCACAGCGGCAGATCTAAATTTGGCCAAATCAGCCATTCTAACTCAAGTAGATCTACTAAGGTTCTAAGACAATTCTAAACTTAATTAAAATAATTATTAACTAATTACTACTGGTGGAACAACTTATCACTGTAAAATCTCCTCTTAATTATTGTTACTGTCTTAGGGGTGTTCCTAACCTCTACTAAGACCAGTAATACAATCTTGAATTTATATCCTACTGCTAATTTTTATTCCTGGAGTCAGTTGATATATGCTGTATGAGATTCCTATATATGCCAAATTCCAATCCCGGAATTAGAGACCCCAATATATGTGGTGAGTTTATGAGGTATAAATATGGGGATAGGGGACCTAGTGTACTGAATGAGATCAGCTGTGAAGGTTTCTGAAGATAATAAGTTTGGTGTGTATACAGAAGACCTTACTTGCTACCACATTTCGATCTCAATCAGACTTATTCTTGATCAATGTGAATAATAGCTTCGTTAAGTGTCTAGGGTATTGTAAAGGTGTTGTGGAATAATCTCAATACAAAACATATACAAACAAATATTAAATCCTAAGATAAAGTCAACTAACTCCAGCTGTTAAATTTTATAATGAAAAATTTTCTGTTAAACTTTATTGGTCCTGAGCCTAAATATTGTTTTGGTCAGGACTTTAGTCAATGATAATCAATTTGATTGCATAATATAATTACAAATATATATTAAAATATTTACATGCAATAGACAGTATGTCTATAGTACATGGGTACACTTTTCAAATGGATATTCTTTAATATATCTAATTATTGGTATTATGAAGCATGTCGGGAATTATCATCATCCCAATGTTCTTTAGTTTTAATAATATGGTCTCTGTTATTCTTTTTGGAGGAATGTTTTATTTCAATACAGGAGATCTTTCAGGAATAGTAATAAGTTGTTCCAGGCCAGATATCAGTTATCTGAGCCCTGGAATCGCAGCAATTGCAAACAGTTTGGCCAAACGCTTCACAATCCTCTGGTCTTAAGCCTCTTTTATAACAGCAGGTGTCAGAGACTCCTTGATCTAGTGCTGAAATGCTCTATCATTCAGTATCAGCATCATACAAGTACCAGCAGGAACCCCTGTCAAAGCAAGTTATGGTTCTGTCTTAATATCAAACTAATTCCTCCAAATTTACCTGTAAACATATATTTCACAAAAAGAACATGGTCAGCTCTTCTGACACCTAGCTTCTCCACTTTCATGTGATCAAACAAATAGTAACAGTTTTCTTTTATTTTTCCCTAATGGAGGCTACGCCTCTGCCATTCCTGCAATACGTCACCATGCAATAAGATAGGTGTAATGTTTCTGCATGATCATCATATATATATTCCTGTAGTTCTAACTTTCTTAAATGGTCCATAGTATAATGCATCAATAACTAGGCCATGACTAAGTCTGCCATGGAACCATTTAATTACAACCTTTTGTCATGGCCTTTTCTTATACACAACCCTTTTTCAAATAAAAAAAAGTCAATAAAATCAATCTTACCACATGTAAAGGACATATACACAGGTTACGATGAATAAGGCAAGTAAATATGGCACACTTTTAGATTTGCCCACTGTCCAGACTGATTTCTGTAGTTATATCTTATAAAACACAGCACAAGTCTGTCACCGCTTCCTGCTCTTATGAATATTTTTTTAAAATGGCAACGAGTAGCGTACTCTTTCGTTAAGGTCACATGCCTTGGCCAATCGGACTAAGCCTATCTTTATTTTTGAATTAACTTTTTAAAAAAATCTCTCACACTACTATGTGTTACTATCAACAACTAGATTCGTATATCTAAGTTAGCCAATCATACCTCGGCTTCCTTCAAAATCCAGCCAATCCCCTACTTCGTATTATTTTAGCCGTCTTTCACCTACGTGTTTTCAAAAAAAAGTCATGCCATTCCATCCAAGCAGATATGACTCGACATGACAGTATCTCTGTTCTCGATATGTTTTATTACCAATATTTCATTATCTAATGGACTTTTTAAACAACCAATTACATATTCTTTGTCCACAAGTCTTCAGAAACCCGAATATACAATTATCATGAGACTAAATGGCTTATTTAAAAATATTGTCTGTTTTTCGATCTTAGTTGTTTATTTTTAATTACCATCTGTCCGCATCTTTTTAACTGTACTATCAGTATAAAATCAGGAGCTCAGACGTAAAACAGTGGAATGTCATGTTTCCTAATAAGAATTAAACCTGTTTTCAAAACCTAACATCGTATCGTTAGTGTTTTTCATCACTGTTTATTTGAAAAAAAAATCAGGCCATGCAAACGGCGTGCGAGATGGCTTACACAGCGACACACAGCGAGCGGCATAACTGCCTGCGTCCCTCAGTGCATCTCTCTCTCTCTTAGTTCGTCCGTCTGTCTTTCTAAGTTAACCTTGTGCGTGTAATTACACTAATGTTTGTTTTAGTATCTAGGTCATTGAGAAAATACAGTACATATTTTATAGGGGGTGTGGCGATACAATTATTTGAAGAATGCAGCAGGAAAAGCAGACATTTTGCGTTCAGCCCTTCCGGCGTTATTAATCTCAGGCTTTTGCGCTATTGGGAAAGCACTGGTCTTGCTCCATTCTTCTTTCTTTCTTATATTTGCTTTCTGCTTTACATTTATGTTCTAATTTATATATGGGTATTAGAATTTTTCGCCACAAGTGGCCATCACGCCTGGTGGCGTCTTGTAAGGCAGCAAAAAACTGCTTCCACTTTGCTTGGTCGGCGGCCATCCTTCGTGCAGTTCCCCAACTCTGGTTCACTCTTTGCATCTCAGCCTCCACATTTCTCCGCCAAGTTGTTTTTGGTCGGCCTATCTTTCGTTTTCCTTCCGTGGTCCATAGCATAGCTGTTCTTGTGATGGCATCGGGGTCTCTTCTGAGGACATGGTCAACCCAGCTCCAGCATCTGCCAGCTATGATGGTGTGCATGTCCTCTTGCTTGCTCCGAGTAAGCAGATCTTGGTTGGTGATGGTAATCGGCCAAAAGATTCGGAGAATTGTTCCCAGGCAGGTTATGTGGAAAGAGGACAATAATTGACCTAATTGTGGGAAGCAATTGTTTCTTTCTTTCTTTCTTTCTTGTAACGTCAGTTTATTGGAAGGTTTATATTTTATTTAAATAAATAAACAAACAACACACAAAGGTATGTTATCAGGTACTCAGTGAGAAATAAGTAGAAGACCAGACAACAGAAAAACAACAGAAATGATAGGCTTACCAGGATCGAACCAGGACCTTCCGAACGGCACCCAACCGCCTAGCCACGATAGCGAATCGCCACTATCCATTCTGCTTCACTAACAGAGGTCTAGCGCGAACACTCCGTGACCCGGATATGTACCATAGGACGACCCAGACTAATTATAGACGTAATCACTTCTGCAGTTCCACTATACAACAGTGTAGGCCAGATTACACATGACAAAGGCCTTAACACTGTGTCCAGCAAATGATAGAAGAATGAGAATAAGTAAAGTATAGACTGTAGGTTTCTTTGTATTTTATGAACACATAAACATATAAGGAGTGTTAAGACCTTTGTCATGTGTAATCTGGCCTACACTGTTGTATAGTGGAACTGCAGAAGTGATTGCGTCTATAATTAGTCTGGGTCGTCCTATGGTACATATCCGGGTCACGGAGTGTTCGCGCTAGACCTCTGTTAGTGAAGCATTATTTTTGTAATGCGGAGCTGGCAGAATGGATAGTGGCGATTCGCTACCGTGGCTAGGCGGTTGGGTGCCGTTCGGAAGGTCCTGGTTCGATCCTGGTAAGCCTATCTCTTAGAGTCTTTCTTTTTTTTTGAAAGGTTGTTGAAGGTGTAGAGTCTGTTATTATCGACTATAACGCGAATGGATCCCTTCTTGAAAACTGAAATAATCAATCAAATAACAACTGCCAACAATGGGCACATCAGCAAATGTCAAAGACGGTTTCAGTTATAACCATTTATTGGACGATGCACGATGGACGAGACAAACTGGTCAACAAGGACGACGGACGATTAACTGTCAACATTACGGCATACAGCGTAGAGTTCATATTTAAAAGCGAAACATAGTGAGTCCATTTCGTAAGGTAATCTCTTTTGAAATGTCTGACTGGTTATATAGTATTCCTTCTCAATGGCATCCAAGTAAACAAATAAGGCAGTTATGTGCGACAGGTCATCTATCAAATTATCTGTGACCTTGGCAAATGACGAAGATCCTTATCAGGTCTTCTATATGATAGAAACAATGTTCCAATATCTTTTCCAACGTACTTTGCTGGTACTGGCCTCTTACTTTAATCAATGTTGAGTTATAATAATATCAATTCATGCCAACGACCTTCGTGGCATTAGAGCTTCTATATATATAATCCTTGATTCACTTCTGCTATACGTAGTATGTATTCGTAACGCCGAATACAGATTCACCTCATAAAAATACTAAGCCAATCCTGGATAATTCCCAATGCAGGAATCCGTCGGATTTAAAATTTACATAATAAGTTCACGTAGGACTCCATTTTGAACCAATACGTCACTGGTCCAACTAGACGTCTACATGCGACAGAATTACATTAATATATATATATATCATACTTGCTTCTCTTCCCAAGAAAAATCACCAGTAAAAATGTTGACCCAGGTCCTCATCTTCTTCATAGACGGACGGTCACACTAAAGAATAAATATACCCGCAACACGGGTTCGAACGCCACAAATCAATGGACTGATTCTTGGGCACCAACTTCTCAACCCCAGCTATGACGTAGACTGGTCTTTGGCAACACGTGCGGGCGGGGTAACCCAATACTCGCGTTAGTGCACAATCGTGCGCTACGAAAAATCAAACTCACCAAGAATACTTACTATCATGTAAGTCGGTGCGTAAAGTTTATTACAGAGGTAGGACCACATATTAATAAATATGAGACTACCCTCATCTGTAAACGACTGTAAAGGCCTACGAAAAAGGCTCTACAGATTCCTTACAAATCCCCCCCCCCCCCAAAAAAAAAATAATTAATTATATTAATTTTTTTCTTTACTACTCGAAACTAGGGGTGATTCAAGTGTACATTATCATATAATAATACTATAGCATGACATAGAATCATCAAACATAAATATGAAATTTAAGTTAACTCAAATAAACAAAAGGTATGCACAAAAGCATACATCCACAATTGACCACCTTTGGTACAATGTGGTAAATGAAATAAAATCGCATATAGAAATAATGAATTAAACCGAATAGAAACACAAAATGAAAAGAAATGTAAAAAACCAATGAATAAACAGAAAAGTGATGGATATGTCTTAAAAATGACAAGTGAGAAAAGAAAAAAAAAAATGAAAGAATACAATTTAACACATGTATAGATCAACACACTTAACTGTGTCTAAAAGTTCCTTTGTGGTACTAATAAAAGTGCAAATCTTAAATCACTGTCCTTACTGAGTGATAAATATTAAATGTTTACAATGTAATTAAATATTTCATAGTGATCCAAATTAATTCTTATACTCATTAACTAAGTATCAACGGTTACTAATCTACCGAATTATTTATTTTAAAAAAAAAATTAACAATGTCATTAAATTTCGTAGATTAAGAAAGTTCCATTGTCCTGTTAGGAAACCGTAAAATTATACTAGGTTCCGTTCCATGAAAAAAAACAACCAAGTGTTCGCAATGTTATTTCAGTGAGAAAATATGATCTGTTTTTATTCAACGTTATTCTCTCTTCAATATCCTGAGTAAGTAAATGTTATTTTCACAAAGATAGTCATATACCTTAACGTTCCATGTTATTTTAATACATAATCGTTGTAGATTTCACTTGACTGAATGTTAATGACTCTTGTCATAGAGGTATCACACGTAAAAAGTTACAATTGACGAACTGTCAGTGTCGAAGTTCAGTTATCTGCAGTGCGTAGCTGTTAATGTGATTCGTTAGGACATCTCGACAAAACGTCTGCGAGAACATTCTGAGTACCAGGTATGGATCGAATCGTGAAACTATATGGTTGGAGAGCGATCGCATACCTAGTCGATTTGGCAGATTTCACGTCTTTCGTGTTGAGAGCAGTAAGTGCTTTTTGGTCTGATTCCACAATAAAGTGTGATCCAAGCAGATATCTCTGGAGTTTAGTTATTGACCAAACAAGTCCAAGAAGTTCCTTATCTAGAACAGAGTAATTTTGTTCGGTCGGAGTTAACTTCCGTGATACATAGAGAACTGGATGCAAGGTGCCATTATATTCTTGTAGTAACACGCTTCCCACGCCGTAGTTAGAAGCATCGCTGCGTAAAACAAATGGTAAGTTCGCATTAGGCAACCTTAAAACAGGAGCATCCGAAAAAAATTTCTTTATGGTATCCAACGCGATTTGATGTTCGTTTGACCACCGAATCACGTTAGCTGCACCCTTCCTAAGTAATGAAGAGAAAGGAGCAGTAATGGACGAAAGATGTGGAATGAATTTCCCATAGTATTGTACTAGCCCCAACAGAGATCGCACTTGTTTCTTTGTTTTAGGTGTAGAGATATTAAGGATTTTAGAGACATTACTGTCCTCTGTATATAACATACCGCGACCAATACGGTGACCCAAAAAAGAAATATCGTGGAAACCCACAAATGCCTTTGATGGCTTAGCAGTTAAGTTATGATCTTGTAACGTGGACAGTAATGAGTTTAATCCTTCTATATGTTCTTCCCAAGAGTCACTGAAAAGACAAATGTCATCTATGTACGCAATGACATTGGGATGATGAGATAGAATTCGGCGCATCATGCGCACGAACGTGGCAGGAGCGTTGACTAACCCGAAAGGCATAAAATTCCATTGGAATAGACCCCGAGGAGTCGAGAAAGCAGTGAGTGGCTTTGCCCTTTCTGTCAATGGTACTTGCCAATAGCCCTTTGACAGATCAAACTTAGAGAAGAAAGTAGAATGAGATAATTTTACTAATAAATCTTCTAAAAGTGGCAAAGGTTCTGCGTCAAATTGTGTGACTTTATTTAATTTTCTGTAGTCTACACATAGACGAATGTTGTTATCTTTCTATCTAATTATCACCATAGATGAAGCATATGGTGACAACGATGGTTCAATTATGTTTAATCGAAGCATCTCATCCAATTCCTTTTCGACCTTATCACGAAAGTGTAAAGGTATGGGATATGGACGAATACGGATAGGTGTTTCATCAGTTAGAAGGATATCATGTTGAATAGCTGACGTATGACCTGGAATGTCAGTGAGAACCTTATCATACGTTTGGAGTAGTGATGAAACTTGCTGTCGTTGATCAGCCGAAAGAGAAGAAGAAATAGTGACATCATTCCAGTTTTCAGTGGAATGAATTGGTACAACTGGTATGGGCAATTGTACATCTTGAAAAGAAGACTCTTCTTCTTGTATAACTGACAAATTAGTATAGTTGTGAATGTGAGGGGTAGGATCGTCAGTCGCTTGAAATACTGATTGTAGATAATCAGGACGTGAATAATACTCTTTCAATATGTTAATGTGAAAGGTTTTGTGTTTTCCGTTAATATCGACGATGTAGTCAACATCGGATATTCTTGAGATGATCCTAAAAGGACCTCTCCATGTGATCAGTAGACGATTGTTATGAGAAGGCAGTAAAACAAAAGCCTCGTCACCAGGAATAAGCTGGCGAAGACGTCTTTACCTGTTTGCAAATAGACGAGCTTTTTCTTTAGCCTCTTCGGATGATGCAGTAGCTATTCTACAAGCATCTATTATTCTCTTTCTTAAAGAGATGACATACTCATATGAGGATTGAGTTTCCTCAGGTATATTATCTTCAACCAATAAATCATGGATTAAAGACATAGGTCCGCGTGGTTGTATGCCAAAAACTAACTAGAAGGGAGAAAACCCCGTGGCTTGATTTTTCACTTCACGGTACGCAAACAGAGCAGCGGGCAGGACTCGGTCCCACTCCTGAGGGTGATCTTGAGTCATCTTACCCAACAACTGCTTAAGTGTCCTATTCTGTCTCTCAATTAACCCATTAGACATTGCATGGTATATTGAACTGAGAGATCTATCTATACCCAATGTCTTCATAACCTGTGACATGGATTCGGAAATAAACTGGACACCATGATCCGATAGGATCTTACGCGGAAAACCAATGCGTGAAAAGATCAACATTAAAGCTTCTGCAACACTGGCAGATGAGGTGTTCTTAAGAGGTATGGCCTCAGGCCAACGCGTACACATATCGATACAGGTAAGAATATGTGTATGTCCTCTTGCAGATGGCAATATAGGACTAATGATGTCGATCGCCATTTTATCAAATGGTCTAATAGGTATGTCCGCAGCTTGGACAGGAGCATCATCATATGGACCCCTTACTTTAACTTCCTGACATGTAACGCAGGAACGACAATAGAGATTAACATCCCTATGAACGCCAGGCCAATAGAATGCGGATAGCACTCTAGATTTGGTTCGTGAAAACCCCATATGACCTGCACATTGAGAATCATGAGCATGTCGTAATATTCTAGGTCTCATGGAAGACGGGACCAGAATTTGTGAACGCACAGATGAAACTGTTTCTCTTATTAATCTAACTAAAATACCCTTTTTAAGAGCAAATTGGTGTCTAGAATTTGCAATTGTGTTGTTATTATTTCTCTTAGTCACCAATTGAAAAAATCTCTGCAAAGAAGTATCATTCTTTTGTAAATTAGCAAACAGCTCCCTTGAAATAGGAGAATCATCATCATTACTATTATGAACCGTAGGTTCAGAAGTTGATTCACGCGACAATTCAGTAGCTTGCGCTCTGGTAACCACTGCATTTGCAGCATGAATATGTCGCTTTTCCCATTCATTAATCTGCTGTGGTGTACACTCTTTTATACCGTGTATACAACCAAGTATCACATCGCTAACTGGATTCTGTAGAAGACAGGCATGGATCTTCCCTGAAAAGAAAGGTGTATGTAAATTAATGATGGCTGTAGGGAAGGTTTCCACAGTTCCCCCGAATGTGACGCACTTGACCACGTTGCCAGTGGCCAAGGAAGGGTCGATCAGAGAGTTCCGCACTCCGACAGTACTGCAGCCTGAATCAAACAAAATAGAGCAAGGAATCGAGTTGACATATCCTTTGTTAAATCTTAAACAACCCTTTCCGTGGTGAATTGATGCAGAAGTAGCTGTACAAACTGCTGGTAGACTTGGTAGAATGTGTCCGCATCGCAGCGTCGTGATCGCCTTGGGCTGGAATAGCGTTGAGCATTCTTGACATGTCTTTACCTGCTCTAGATCGATACAAGACATAGCATTATGTTGATTAACATTATTGTCTTTATCTTTGTTAGTTTGTGCTTCAATTGAAGCAACATTGGAATGTTGTCGTGGCCTGCTCGACGATCTATCTCTTCGTCTCGATCGATTTTGACTATTGTCATTAAAATTGCTATAATTATTATTTCTGCTATCATTAAAATTTGGATGAGTCCGCCAATGAAAGTTATCACTGTTGTGATGTTGGCTAATTGATTTATTCATAAATCTATGTCTATTTTCAGGATAAAGTGATTGAGATCTCCAATGTTGTTTATTATTATTACCTTGATTATATTTAGGATTGTTGTTAATAAAATCTCGAGATCTGTGAGATTGGCCCCATGATACATTAAATGGAGCAGACTGTTGGTATTGTTTCCCCTTTTGAAAATGACGAAAGTTGAAATTATTATTACTTCCCCTTTGAAAATTTCTATCGCTACTCATCGAACAATTTCTAGGGAAATTGTTATGTTGCATAGCGAAAGCAACGGGTAAATCGTCCTTAATCTGCGCATTGCTGATATCCATGTTAGGATGAGCGGTGCAGAAATTTTTGCAATGTTCTGACATTTCTTTTATATTACAAGGCTTACGTTCATGTAGAAACGCAAGAAATGCAGGACTTACTGCCGATAAAACTTTATCTCGTAATAATAAGTCGAAAATACCGTCATAAGATTTCTCTACCTTGGACAGTTCGATCCATCTTTCCAAGGTAAGACGTATTTGAGAAAGAAAATCATCAAAATTCTTGCTAGATTGTGGGAGCATAGACTTGAACTTCATTCTGTATTGATCTTCTGTCATTTGAAATTTGTTTAGAAGAGCGGCCCTAAGAGCATCATAATCATTTTTATCTATAGAGCTAGTAGTGTGATAAACAGCCATTGCCTCTCCTGTAAGTAATCTGGATAAGTGGGTGCAATATAATGATTTATCCAAGTTGTACGACCTACATGTAGCCTCAAATCTGTCCAAAAAGAATATCACATCGTCGGATGGTGGAGTAAACTTTGGCAATTTTAGATGAACCTCTCTAGAATTCTCATGTCTAGATGACGACTGGCCTTCCTGAGTCTTTTGTGTATTACATTCACTTGACAATCTTATTCTATCAAATTCCAATTCGGCAAGTTTCAAATCATGCTGACGTTTCCTTTCATTCTCGTCTGTCTCAAGCTGAAGCCTTTTTGTATTTTGTTCAGCTATTAATCTTCTTTCTTCCATTTCCTTTTGTTTAACTTCCATTTCAATTTTAAGTTGCCTTTCTCTATCAGCAGCTTCAAATCTAAATTTTTCTTCAGCCTCCAATTGTTTCTGTTCTGACTCACGCTGAAATCGTTTCTCTTCTAATTCAGCGGCTAATCTCATTTTTTTCTAATTTTCTGCAGCCTCAAATTTCATCTTCTTCTCATTTTCTGCAGCACGTTTCTCTTCTAATTCAGCGGCTAATCTCATTTTTTTCTCATCTTCCTCCGCCGCTAGTTTCATTTTTTTCTCATTTTCTTCAGCCTCAAACTTTTTATGTTCCAGTTCCATCTGAAGATTTTGTGATTTTAATTTTTCTGCCTCTAATCTTTGAGATTCCAACCTTTGAGATTCTTTATATTCTGTCATAGCAAATGATCTAATCTCTTCCGGAGGTATATTAAGCGCCTTAGCCTGCTTAATAAAATAGTCTAAGGTAGACATTATTCAATATTATTCTGAAATACTTCTACTTAAAAGTGTTACTATACCAATTGGTCTTCGTTCCTGTCCTAGAACGGTAAAATTAAAGTCATATAATAGGCAATTATATTAATAATTAATAAAGTAATTTATGCAATGAAATGTTATGAAAGCAATAACGTGACAGACAATAGCACAATGCTGACAAGACACGATAATCAAAGACGAGTGAACACAATCGTAGAAATAAACTAAAATAAAAATGTGGAACTAAAACAGGATGTCGTAAAAAATTACGATGACATCTACGATCAGATAATAAACAAGACAGTTGACAACACAGTGTATAAACATTAATGGTGTAAAAAACTGAACGAAAGTCAGGTCAGAAGGACGTAGTATACAAACAAAATACATCATAAAACTAAAGTACGAGTAAAATAACTACCAAAAAAAACAACAATTAAAACTTGACGCTACAACTAAAACAGTCAGGTGTCACAGACCACCAGACACAGTGGACCTAAAATCCTTCTATGCTCACGCATAGGAACATTCCACTGAGGGAAGTCTGCAAAATAATTCCTATAGAACACTCAAGACGGACCTGTGGTGAAACTGGTATTTTTTTCCGTCCTAAGTCGCCATTCCCAACCTCCCACGATAAACATAAAACATAGAACATGAAACATGAATAAGAAAGTATTGGACATATTACTAGGAGATCAGATGCAGCTAAACGTAAAACGGTGAAATAAACAGGACGTTTTTACTTATCTCAATTGATAACAAAAAGATATCCCTCGCATCCGGGACTGCATGTATGAGACATCTATTTGAAGTAATGTAATGCTAGAGTCCAATGTTGAACTTTGAAAGTTAAAGTCCCTGGGTTGTCCTTGACATGGGATGACCGTTAAAGTTGCTGTAAGGTCCAGGATGTTGTCGCCTTGAAAGATAGCATATTTCTGTTCAACCGAGTTTGAATGTAGACTTGAGTTCGATACCGCTACTGAAAAATGGATATTTTCAGAGCACACTGCGCCACCATTTCTGTTAGAGTCTTTCTTTTTTTTGAAAGGTTGTTGAAGGTGTAGAGTCTGTTATTATCGACTATAACGCGAATGGATCCCTTCTTGAAAACTGAAGTAATCAATCAAATAACAACTGCCAACAATGGGCACATCAGCAAATGTCAAAGACGGTTTCAGTTATAACCATTTATTGGACGATGCACGATGGACGAGACAAACTGGTCAACAAGGACGACGGACGATTAACTGTCAACATTACGGCATACAGCGTAGAGTTCATATTTAAAAGCGAAACATAGTGAGTCCATTTCGTAAGGTAATCTCTTTTGAAATGTCTGACTGGTTATATAGTATTCCTTCTCAATGGCATCCAAGTAAACAAATAAGGCAGTTATGTGCGACAGGTCATCTATCAAATTATCTGTGACCTTGGCAAATGACGAAGATCCTTATCAGGTCTTCTATATGATAGAAACAATGTTCCAATATCTTTTCCAACGTACTTTGCTGGTACTGGCCTCTTACTTTAATCAATGATGAGTTATAATAATATCAATTCATGCCAACGACCTTCGTGGCATTAGAGCTTCTATATATATAATCCTTGATTCACTTCTGCTATACGTAGTATGTATTCGTAACGCCGAATACAGATTCACCTCATAAAAATACTAAGCCAATCCTGGATAATTCCCAATGCAGGAATCCGTCGGATTTAAAATTTACATAATAAGTTCACGTAGGACTCCATTTTGAACCAATACGTCACTGGTCCAACTAGACGTCTACATGCGACAGAATTACATTAATATATATATATCATACTTGCTTCTCTTCCCAAGAAAAATCACCAGTAAAAATGTTGACCCAGGTCCTCATCTTCTTCATAGACGGACGGTCACACTAAAGAATAAATATACCCGCAACACGGGTTCGAACGCCACAAATCAATGGACTGATTCTTGGGCACCAACTTCTCAACCCCAGCTATGACGTAGACTGGTCTTTGGCAACACGTGCGGGCGGGGTAACCCAATACTCGCATTAGTGCACAATCGTGCGCTACGAAAAATCAAACTCACCAAGAATACTTACTATCATGTAAGTCGGTGCGTAAAGTTTATTACAGAGGTAGGACCACATATTAATAAATATGAGACTACCCTCATCTGTAAACGACTGTAAAGGCCTACGAAAAAGGCTCTACACTATCACTTCTGTTGTTTTTCTGTTGTCTGGTCTTCTACTTCTTTATTTCTCACTGAGTGCCTGATAACATACCTTTGTATGTTGTTTGTTTATTTATTTACTGTTTACAGGCCTCGGGTTTCCCCTCCTTATATTTTATTTATTTTGTTTCTGGAAGTAACAAAATAATAATTATTAATCAAATGTCAAATGTCATTCACTGCTTCTAGTTTTGACATTTGTTTGAAGTATATACTGTAGAACGTACACAAATGAGGAAATATCAATTAAAAAAAAAAAATTGGCAGTGACTTTTCAGTCACCCTGCTACATCAATAATACATCAAAACATTCAATGTCATTAGCAAGTGATCTGTCGTCGGGCAATGGCGATCATGTCTCTCATTTCCTAGAGTTTCTGACGTCTTCAATCTGCTGTATTTGCATATGTGCTTAGATACAAACAAATATATATAAGCAAACACAAACACACACACACACATGTGTTTGTTAGTCCTTGTTCTGGAATCCTCAGGGTAAGAGAGATAGAGGGAGACCACACATACGCGCACACACACACACACACATGAAGGAAAACTGGTGACAGACATGAAGGAGATGAAGAAGACATAGAACGACCTTGACCTTAAGGACAGCACAAACTTAGCGTCAGGTTGTTGAAGGCCTATGCTTCTTGGGGAGCTTGAAAGATGATGATGATTATGATACTGGTGTGTTTAACGACTGCCGTTACTGGTGTGTTTGACGACTGCCGTTACTGATGTGTTTGACGAGTGCCGTTACTGGTGTGTTTGACGACTGCCGTTACTGATGTGTTTGACGACTGCCGTTACTAATGTGTTTGACGACTGCCGTTACTGGTGTGTTTGACGACTGCCGTTACTGGTGTGTTTGACGACTGCCGTTACTGGTGTATTTGACGACTGCCGTTACTGGTGTGTTTGACGACTGCCGTTACTGGTGTGTTTGACGACTGCCGTTACTGGTGTGTTTGACGACTGCCGTTACTGGTGTGTTTGACGACTGCCGTTACTGGTGTGTTTCACGACTGCCGTTAGTGGTGTGTTTCACGACTGCCGTTACTGAAATGTTCAGCTTGGAGTAAAACACTGTTTACAAAAGTGAACTGTGATTACATCTCCTAAAACCAGGTCAAATGGTGATCGCTAGGTATGCTGGGAAGCCAGAAGTTTCATTATTCTCCAGCCGATTGACATATTAGTAGGTAGTTTGTTCATCCGGTCTCTGGACTGAATTAAATGGCCTGCTGGACAGACTTTTGCCATCCAGTTATGTGGCTAGATCTCATTTTTAACAGAGGGTGTGTTATATCCCTGATGTTAGGTGGCGACCTCCTGTAAGGTAGATATTCATATGTTGGTAATAGTCTCGCATGACATAAACTCTATACAGAGCGATACAACAGGAGGCAATCTGATCATCCGAAGAGTTCTCCCCCCCCCCACCTCAATCAAGTGTTTCGGCCCCTTAATGGTAATAGTCTCGCATATCTGTGTCAGCCTGTAGTTATGAGTTAGTTCCATGCTCGATTGTTGCGAGCTGTAGGGATTTGTGCCTTGTGGCTTGGTAAGAGTATAGCTTGATGTAGTACGCATTATTTTTGTCATATCAGTTGTTGTTCAGTCTACTCACGTCATATTCCAGCCATGTATCGTAATTTTAAAAAGCTACTGTATTGCAATATGTCTCCCTTCGTTCAAGTAAACCTGTCATTCTTGTGTGATCTCTGCCATTTGACAAGTCTGTTTGTCTGCCCCCTGTTGCGCACATATTCTTTTGTGTGGTGACGCACAGATTACTGTTGGTAGGCATACAAATGTAAAGTATAACTATTTGTCTGATGAAAAATATTTATTTGAGAATCAATGATACTCAGTCTAAGGGACATAACCCTGATTGTTCGATGTTATATTCGGTTCTATGGGTTATCTGTTCTTGTATCTCAATCTGGCGTATGAATACTAGATTTACGTCATTTTTCGTCTGGTATGGCCAGAAACAGATTGGTCTTGCTTAAAATGTTTATGGCCCGAATTTATATTTATTCCTTGACTATTTAAGGTGATTCGGTCTTATATCTTTGTATCTTCGTATTTCTATGTCGGACTATTTTGTGAGCTGAACTCTGGGGTGAAAGGCATTTATGCGCATGCGTCGATTTGGGGTGTGGACAGAGAAGGCTGTCATGTCGTCGCTGCTATGGGCTGGTCGATTAGAAAGTTTGAAGATTGATCTCTGTGATTTATTCTAGGAAGGAGATTGTTTCTCTGTATGACTGTATTATCAGAGATTCTCCTAATGTCCATTATTAACGCCAAGGAATGGCGTGCGTTATTCGCTTGTATGTGTTTTCCTAAAGCTCATCATCATCTCAGCCCGTAACCCGTCATGGGTCGTAGGGGTGCCATGGTGGAAGCATCAGCAGACAGGGTCCTCCACTGCTCTGTATCCTCAGCAATGCGTACAAGTGTGGAAAAACCGTGTCCTGCCCATTCTTTGATGTTATCAGCCCAGGATTTTCTTTGCCTTCCTCTTCTCCGTTTACCTTCGACTGTCCCCTGAAGGATCGTTTTCGAAAGGGAGTCATGACGAGTTACATGCCCAAACCAGGCAAGCTTTCGATGTTTCACTATTGACAAAAGTGGTTCTTGGTGGCCTGCATAGGTGTTTATCTTCTCTCTAACATAGACATTTGTTTTGTGCTCTTTATAGCAAATGCGCAAAATTCTTCTATAACATTTATGCTCGAAAGCCTGAATCCTTCGCTCCGTATCTGCAGTGAGTGTCCAGCTCTCACACCCATACAAGAGAATAGATAATACAAGTGATTTGTATAATTTGATCTTCACAGGAAAACTGATGTTACTTTTCCAGATCACATTCAACTTTGTCATGGCTGCTGAGGCCATCTCAAGTCTTGTCTTGATTTCTTTACTTGATCTTCCATCACTACATATAGTGGACCCGAGATATTTAAAGGTGTTAACTTCTTCTAACGTTTGCCCATTTAACGTAATGTTGGTCGGAACATGTTTCTTATGGCTATTCACCAATATCTTGCTTTTTTCTATATTAATTTCCATCCCATACGTTCTTGTTACTTTCTCCAGTCTAGAGGTAAGGTCTTGAAGTTCTGATTCTGATCCAGCTATCAGATCAATATCATCAGCAAAACGTAGGTTGCACAGAGGTCGGCCTCCAATCGATATGGTTGATTTATAATCGTAGAGAGCCTCCTGCATAATATGTTCTAGATAAATATTAAAGAGCACTGGGGACAGGATACATCCCTGCCGAACTCCTACAGTTGTTTTGAAAAATTCTCCAATGTCGTTGCTTGCAAAAACAGCACTGCTTGCGTCCTTGTATAGTGCTTCAATGATATCTATGATGTTGGTATCAAAATTGAATTTTCTCATTACTTGCCATAAGCCTTCATGCCAGACTCGATCGAAGGCTTTTGTGAAATCGATGAAGTTATGGTATAAATCGTGTTGATGTTGGAGATGTTTTTCGATAAGTACTCTAATATTGAAGATTTGTTCTGAGGTACTTCTTTTTGGTCTAAAGCCAGCCTGTTCCTCTGACAAGATTTCTTCTGATTTCTGTTTTATTCTGTTCAAAAGTATCCTTAACATCACCTTACTTGGATGACTAATAAGGCTAATGGTTCTGTAGTTCTTGCACATTTTTAGATTTCCTTTCTTTGGAAGCGGTATTACTAATGACTGCGTCCATTCTTTTGGCCATTTTTTTGTACTCCATATCTTCTGGCAAATTGTTGTCATGATTTTTAATATATCTGGTCCTCCATATTTCAAGAGCTCTGCTGGGATATTATCCACACCCGGTGACTTCCCTCCTTTCATCGAACATATAGCCTCTTCCACTTCTTCCCGTAATATTGCTGCATTTCCGAGTTCCCTGTTTTCGCACTTAATGTTGTTTAATATGCCTAAGTCAGTATCAAGTTTACAGTTATATAATTCTTTACAATATTCTGTCCACCTTCTCATTACAGATGTTTTTTCATTGAGCAGAGCCCCATTGCTATCTTCTATGACAGTTACCCTGGGCTGTTGGGGTTTTGATAGTTTTCTTAATGTGTCAAAAGCTGCCTTGCTGTTACCTTTTATTAGCCCCGTATTAATGGACTCACATTGATCAGCTACCCATTTTTCTTTGGCCTGTTTCATTTTCTTCCTAATATTTTTATTCACCATACTGTATTGCCATGCTGCTTCCTAAAGCTAGGTAAAACCAAAAACCTTTTTGCTGAACTTTTTTGCTGAGCCTAGATGGGAGACGTATTATCGTACATTTAGGATTGTTGATTACAGATAAAGATGACGTGTTATCTATCAGCACTAGATTACTTGAGGTAACCAGCCTTATTGATAGCAGAAATGTATAGAAGCCCTATGAGGACATTTACGTATGAATATCGAAGTAATTCTGCTTCATAATTTTCCATCCTGGGTGAGCGAAGCTCACGGAGGAGAGCCATCTTGGATTCCCGCCATTGTAAGCGGATCATTGTCGGAGAACAGAAAAGTCATATTATCTGATGATGGTACAGAGATCTACATATTATGAAAACTCACTACTGTGGTTTAACATTGTTGCTATAAACATTTGATGAATTTACGGCTTGAGAAACTTAGCCAGGAGAAGGTTCTGACGGTGAACCATTGTTGATGATTATGTATCCACCTTAACTGACGCGATTAGTCAGTTAGAGCATGAGACGATAGACAACCAGAATATTGAGTGCTTGTCTACTATCGTTCCATTATATTGACATGCCACATAACTGTACATCTGATATTGTCACCTATTCTTCAAGTATACGATGTTTTTTGCCAACCTGTTCAAATGACTGCAATCGTGATGTCGAAGTGTACGTCCATTATTAAATGTATGAAACGTCATCAGCAGTCTACCCTTTATTGACTTCTGCTTATGATTGAGTGAGTGACTTGTCAACTCAACAGAACTGTACACACATTCGCGTCCTTTACATCTACATTCTCACTCGATGTCAGCACTGTGTCGGAACGAGTTGACCATTCATCTACGTGTCCAGTATCATCAGTAACACCCCCAAACGAAACTGCTCTTTATCAATGCGGTAGGCGAGATTTCTGTGTCTAACCTGCACAGTCGACATTGCCAGAAGTCAGCTACTGATGACAGATCGTTTCCTGTGGCCGCATACGACACAATAAACACCAGCATTACAAGTCTACAGTCGATGTCAGCTAGTCAGCAGTTTCGTTACGTGACCTGACCTGTCAAGCAGAGGCAGTAACTAGGTCAGCGCTTGTTGACATTTGTATTAGAACAGACAGCATTGCACAGCAGGGTATTATCAAGTATTAACTGTGTTAGTGAGAAGTGCTTATATTTCAACGGTGGATCTTCTGGTGTTCTGCTCTATATTGAACATTGTAATAGTTTAGGCCAGAAGTATTAATTTATTAAAGTGGCAATTTATTAGTAAATTGATAATTAGAAACTATACCATTATGCCGTAAAACTGAACCTCCTTTGCAACACATATTATTCACATGCTATTTGATTACATTATATGAGATATATATATATTTATGTTTAAATGTTTACATGTTGCATATTAGTGTTGTGTATATGTCCGTGGGCGTTTGGGTAAGGTGGCTAATATAAGATTTCCCACGTCATAGAGGGCTTATATTAGTGTTCTGTAGGCGCAAATTATCTTAATTGAAAATTAGCTAGCGACAATTTGTTGCTATTGTTGTTAGTTGTGACGACGTGTTTTTTCTTCGTCGTTTTTGTAATATTTTTTATGTTCTTTAGTTTTGTTTTGATTTGTTTGTATTTGTAGGTCTCATCTTTCCTGTCATTTAGTTCTATACAACTTTATATTTATACACTGTGACGTCATTTGTGTTGTTTATTTCCTCGCGGTTATCATCACAGGTTCTGTGATTATTTTCTTCAGTTTTCCTATTTAACTTATTTGATTTCTGCGAATGTTTCCATGTTGTCTTTCTTGATTGTCCTTTGTTTATGTTGTTGGTTGACATATGCTAGATAAGGTATATTTGATCATACACTACTAGCTGTGTAGTGCACTTGTGGTATAGAATAAACTGGTAGTTTATTACTATTATTATTATTATTATTATACAAGTAAAATATGACCGCAAACTTTTTTTTTTTTTTTTTTTTTTTCTATTCTGATATTTAGTACGCCCGCTAATACTCGAGGCGAAATCTCAGGTATTATTTTTATGTCTAACCTGACATTGATTTTACGTGAGTATCCCTTTATTTCTTGTACAGAGACAGGTGTCCCTCGCCATTCAGGCAAATACTCTCCGATTTCGGAGGTACCCATTGCAGCTGGGTCGGCTCAGGAGCCGCCAGTCCCTGGTCGACGACACTCCTTCAAATGTCCTCGCCAGGTCTCGAGTTAATCCAGTCCAAATCCCGGTCGACGAAAAATCCTCAAATGCCGTCGCCCGGGTTTGATCCTGTATCACCCGGTCGCCAGAGCGGTGTTCTAACCACTACGCTAGCGCGGCTCCCATTATACAAGTAAGTATACAAGACCTTATTAAAGGCTTGTCTCCCACAGAGGTTGGGATAAAGGGAGCTGGTTATTCAAGTTTATTAAAACTTGCTCTCATTTACGGTGGAATAAATTTCATTGACTTTTTCAGGTAACTAGTCACATATTGTTAGACATTATGTCGAATTTAGATTACTTTATTGAGGTAGGGAAATCCCTAGGCAAGACTGGTGATAAGTTGGAAGAGTATGCTACCAGTCAATATGACAAGGCACAAACATTGGAAATTGATAAACTGAAAGCTGAGACTGAGCAAAAGAAATTGCAGATGCAGGTGAAGGAAAGGAGATTCCAGATGGAAATGGAAAAGGAAGAAAAAAGATTACAAAGAGAAGCCGAGGCTGAAGAAAAAAGATTACAGAGAGAATCTGAAAATAAAAGAATAGAAGCTGAGGCTGAAAATAAAAGATTAGAAGCTGAAGCCGAGGAGAGAAAGGCAAAAAGGGAACATGAGGAAAAACTTTTGGCATTTGAGTTAGAAAAATTGAAATTGACAAACATGGGTAATGTTAATCAGTCATTTGGTGGTAATGGTAAACCTTTTATTTACAAGATCAAGCTACCAGCATTTAATCCATCCAGTGACGATATAACAGTTTGGCTAGATAGGTTTGAACGTTCTTGTCGAAATCATAATGTGGATAGATCACATATGCTAATCAGTTATCAGAGATACTGAAAGGTGACACTCTGACTAGTTTAAGCTTGGTAGAAGAGGCTGACCAGGATAATTATGATGTTATTAGAGCAGCCTTATTAAAAAAATATCAATTGACAGAGGAAGGTTACCGTCTTTTGTTTAAGAGAATGGTACCTGAAACAGGGGTAGAATTCTCAGAATTCATTGCAAGGACACGTCTTACATTTAATCGTTAGATTGAGCTGTCCAAAACAGAAAAGACATATGAAGCCCTTATGGACTTGTTGCTCAGAGACAAGATTATGTCAAGTGTAAATAAACCATTCCTTGAATTCCTACATGAGCGTAAACCCAAGACACTAAAAGAAATGGAACAATATTGTACCCAATACGTCACTGCACATCCGGACGTAGCTGTTAGCAAGGCTTAAGTTAAGGAAAGTATGTCAGTTGCTTCAGCAGCACCATACAACCCTAATTACTCACACAAATTTCAAGGACCACAAAACAGGTTTGATAAAAAGAGTAACTCGAATAATTATCAAAATCAAGGTAATCAATCATTTCAAGGTTCTTCTTCGAAGAACTGGAGACGAGCTGACAGCCCTCGATATAGGGGTTGCCACAATTAAAGGAATTTCCGCAGAGGAAGTCATTATAGGAACCATCCAAGTCATCCGTCATGGAGACAACAAGACCATAATTACAGAGATACTCATTATAATGAACATAATGATTGTAACCATGAGAACTATGACTCAAACCCAAATAGGGGTTACAATAGAGGAAATAATAATAATTGGAGAGGCAATAATAATCGAGGTAGATCTCAACACAGAGGACATAAATCTCATTATCATGCAAACTCTGCACAGCAAGAGTCCCATGAAGCCTGTGATCAGACTAATGATAATAAAAACTCTAATAATATGGCATGTTCTGCTTTTGATTTTGGGAGAGCATCTCAATGCCCCCAATGCAAAACATTATTCGAACCAACTACGGTGTCTACTTTGAGTTGTGGTCACCCTCTCCCTGCTCTTCCTGCGTCAGTCACGCATGATGGAAGAGGATCTCTTGTCTTACATAAAGGTCTAGTAAATGATAGCCCAGTCTCAATTCTTTTTTATTCTGGATGCACCACCATTGGTGTTAGACAGTCACTCGTAGATCCTTCCCGTGCCACAGGCAAAAGAGTCAAATGTGTAACATTTGGCGGCACCTTAGAGAAGTACTCAACTGCTGTCATCAATATTGCTACTCCTTTCTTTACGGGAGATGTGCATGCATGTCTTCTGCCGAATCCGATCGCGGATCTCATCATTGGTTGTATTCACAGAGTCAAAGAATGCACTCCGCAACAATTTGCTGCTTGGGAAGATCAAAATATGCAAACTGCTAATGCAGTAGTCACAAGAGCACAAGCTCTCAATATGCCTCAAACTTCATCTACTGAAGATACTGAAGTGCATAACCAAGATGATCCCTTGGTAATTTCTCGTGACTCATTTATAAAACAGCAAGAAGATGATCCCACTCTAAAGAAATTCTTCACTCTTGCAACAAAAGGTGATCCAAATAAAGATACAAATCAAAAATCTTGGATTACAATGAAGAATGGCGTACGTATGGTCCAAGACTCTACTACGTCAATGCATTCTCAGATTCTTGTTATCAAGATCTTGAGAGTTAAAGTTTTGCAGCACGCTCATGTCTCTCAGTGTGCTCGACATATGGGTTTTTCCCCGTACTAAGTCAAGAGTTCTTGCGGCTTTCTTTTGGCCTTTCGTAAACAAAGACATACGGATTTATTGCCGATCTTGTAAGGTATGTCAAGAAGTCAAATCCAAAGGTCCACGCCATGCTGCACCTATTCAGGCTGCAGATATTCCTATTCGGCCGTTTCAGAAAATGGCAATAGACATTATTGGTCCGTTTAAGATCAAATCTGCCAGAGGACATCAGTTTATCTTAACGTGTGTTGACATGTGCACACGTAGGCCAGAGGCTATACCTCTGAAGAGCATTTCCACTGCCGATATTGCAGACGCTCTTTGGCTTATATTTTCTCGTCTGGGATTCCCCGGAGAAATATTATCAGATCATGGCACCCAATTGATATCGGATACCATGTCTCTAGTGATGTCTACTCTGAAGATAGATAGATCATTGAGTAGTATCTATCATCCTATGTCTAATGGGATGGTGGAAGGTCTAAACAGAACACTCAAAAACGTACTAGGAAAGATAACTGAGGATCATCCTCAAGATTGGGATAGGGTTTTGCCCGCGGCCCTCTTTGCGTATAGAGAGGTCCCCAATGAACATACAGGATTTTCTCCCTTTGAACTTGTCTTCGGCGCGCGACCGCGCGGCCCTATGTCATTGCTTCTTGATCTTATAACCGCTGATAACATTGATGATGACACAAAATCTTCTTACGAATATGTCATCGCGCTTAGACACAAGATTATCGAAGCATGCAGATTAGCAACTTCTTCTTCTGAATTTGCCAAACAGAAGGCAAGGCAATTTGCCAATAAGAAAAGAACCTTACGACAACTTTGTCCTGGGGACAAAGCATATGTTCTGCTACCTTGTAGGGAAAACAGACTTCTTATCTCATGGAAAGGTCCGTTCTATATAATCTCGAAAATTTCCGATGTTGACTATATTGTCGATATTGATGGGAAGCATAAAACCTTCCACATCAACATGCTTACGGAATTCCATGAACGTCCTGAGTATTTGCTGCCTATTTTCCAGGCAACGGACGATTCCCCAGTACCACATGGTCATTTCTCATCCTTGTCAGTAATACAGGATGAAGAAACAAGTTTCTCGGATGTGAATCTCCCTCTTCCAGTGATTCCACTCCATTCTAGTGAATCATGGAAAAACGTTACTGTTTCTCCTAATTTATCTCTAGAGGAACAGCGACAAGTTTCTTCTATGATACAAACATTTCAGGATGTCCTTACTGACATTCCTGGACACACCAATGTCATTGAACATGACATTATTCTAACTGACCATAGTCCTATTAGGGTCAGACCATATCCTATACCTATTCATTTTCAGACACAGGTCGAGAAAGAATTGGATGAGATGATAGAGTTAAAAATAGTCGAACCATCCAGTTCAGCATATTCTTCGCCGATGGTTATTGTTCGGGAAAAAGACAATAACATACGTCTTTGCGTTGATTATCTCAAATTGAATCAGGTGACGAAGTTCGATGCTGAACCTATGCCTTTACTAGAAGAGCTACTTACTAAGCTTTCTAAATCTCATTTCTTCACTAAACTTGATTTGTCAAAAGGATATTGGCAAGTCCCATTAAGTGAACGAGCCAAACCTCTTACTGCTTTTTCTACACCTAGGGGTTTGTTTCAATGGAATTTCATGCCTTTCGGCCTTATGAACGCCCCGGCTACATTCGTACGCATGATGCGTCGAATCCTATCTCATCGTTCAGATGTCATTGCGTACTTAGACGACATCTGTCTTTTCAGTGATACTTGGGAAGATCACTATTTAGTGTTATATGAATTACTGTCTACCTTACGCGAGCATAAGTTGACAGCGAAACCCTCTAAAGCATGTATTGGTTTTAGCGAAATTTCTTTCCTAGGTCACCGTGTCGGCCACGGTTTCCTAAAGACAGAGGACCATAATACCAGTAAAATACTTAACATCTCTATTCCTAAGACTAAAAAGCAAGTGAGAAGTCTATTAGGTCTTATACAATTTTATGGACGATTCATTCAGAATCTATCCTCTATCATGGCACCTCTTTCTTCGTTACTAAAGAAAGGGTCTGCTAATATAGTCCACTGGTCTCAGGAATGCCAATCCTCTTTGGATAAGATTAAAAATTTGTTTTCAACTCCACCTATCTTAATGTTACCTACTACAGATAAGACATTTGTTCTTCGTAGTGACGCTTCATCCACTGGGATTGGAGCGGCACTAATGCAAGAGTACTCTGAAACTTTGCATCCTGTAATGTATATCTCACGAAAACTTAATGCGGCAGAGAGGAATTACTCGGTTTTAGACCGTGAACTTTTGGCGATGGTTTGGTCAATTCTCAAACTTCAAAGATTCCTTCTTGGCGCGCATTTCATAGTGGAAACTGACCAGAAAGCTCTTACGGCTATTCAAAGTAAAAACTTGAAGAGCTCGAGATCAACTCGATATGCCATTGCTCTTCAACCTTTTCATTTCTCGGGCAAGCTATCCGTGGTTCAGAAAATGTGATGGCAGACATTCTGTCTAGATCCCCACATGATTCCACCTAACTGTTAAATCTTGGAGTTTCTAATATGTCTAGCTTTACAACAGTTATTTTTTTCTATATCAAAATATGTACACATTTGTAATATATGATATGGTGATTGTATAAACACCATGCGGGTCACTAATGTATATTCACCGCTACTCGTTTGATGACTTTTCTTTTGTCAATCATGAACTTATGGTACTAAATATGAAATTGTAATTGAAATTATTGTATGCATTGTGTCATTGCCAGTATTGTAGTATGCGTTGGTGACACCTGCCTGGAAATATTTATACTTAGAGAAATACTTTCTCTGAGATGTTGAGATATATTCTCACCGGTCGATCTATACTTCGACTTTGCCTTAATTTGGCGTTATAAATTGCTGATATTCCTCATCTGCGCATTATACATGCGTCGTGAGCCTATTGTATGTTGCTCTCAGATGAAAAAAAATGATTTTCATTTTTTTCCCCGGGGGGTGTGGTAGTCTGTTGCGCACATATTCTTTTGTGTGGTGACGCACAGATTACTGTTGGTAGGCATACACATGTAAAGTATAACTATTTGTCTGATGAAAAATATTTATTTGAGAATCAATGATTCTCAGTCTAAGGGACAGAACCCTGATTGTTCGATGTTGTATTCGGTTCTATGGGTTTTCTGTTCTTGTGTCTCAATCTGGCGTATGAATACTAGATTTACGTCATTTTTCGTCTGGTATGGCCAGAAACAGATTGGTCTTGCTTAAAATGTTTATGGCCCGAATTTATATTTATTCCTTGACTATTTAAGGTGATTCGGTCTTATATCTTTGAATCTTCGTATTTCTATGTCGGACTATTTTGTGAGCTGAACTCTGGGGGTGAAAGGCATTTCTGCGCATGCGTCGATTTGGGGTGTGGACAGAGAAGGCTGTCATGTCGTCGCTGCTATGGGCTGGTCGATTAGAAAGTTTGAAGATTGATCTCTGTGATTTATTCTAGGAAGGAGATTGTTTCTCTGTATGACTGTATTATCAGAGATTCTCCTAATGTCCATTATTAACGCCTAGGAATGGCGTGCGTTATTCGCTTGTATGTTTTTTCCTAAAGCCAGGTAAAACCAAAAACCTTTTTGCTGAACTTTTTTGCTGAGCCTAGATGGGAGACGTATTATCGTACATTTAGGATTGTTGATTACAGATGAAGATGACGTGTTATTTAGCAGCACTAGATTACTTGAGGTAACCAGCCTTATTGATAGCAGAAATGTATAGAAGCCCTATGAGGACATTTACGTATGAATATCGAAGTAATTCTGCTTCATAATTTTTCATCGTGGGTGAGCGAAGCTCACGGAGGAGAGCCATCTTGGATTCCCGCCATTGTAAGCGGATCATTGTCGGAGAACAGAAAAGGTCTTATTATCTGATGATGGTACAGAGATCTACATATTACGAAAACCCACTACTGTGGTTTAACATTGTTGCTATAAACATTTGATGAATTTACGGCTTGAGAAACTTAGCCAGGAGAAGGTTCTGACGGTGAACCATTGTTGATGATTATGTATCCACCTTAACTGACGCGATTAGTCAGTTAGAGCATGAGACGATAGACAACCAGAATATTGAGTGCTTGTCTACTATCGTTCCATTATATTGACATGCCACATAACTGTACATCTGATATTGTCACCCATTCTTCAAGTATACTATGTTTTTTGCCAACCTGTTCAAATGACTGCAATCGTGATGTCGAAGTGTACGTCCATTATTAAATGTATGAAACGTCATCAGCAGTCTACCCTTTATTGACTTCTGCTTATGATTGAGTGAGTGACTTGTCAACTCAACAGAACTGTACACACATTCGCGTCCTTTACATCTACATTCTCACTCGATGTCAGCACTGTGTCGGAACGAGTTGACCATTCATCTACGTGTCCAGTATCATCAGTAACACCCCCAAACGAAACTGCTCTTTATCACCCCCCTTAATTATAAATCCATATATATATATATATATATATATATATATATATATATATATATATATATATATATATATATATATATATATATATATATATATATATATATAACAGTTAATGTGTCAATTATATAGTTTTATATATGTACATATTTGCACATAAGTACATACACACACATACACAAATCTTTAATCCTTAATAATCTTGGCGGATCAACACGTCATCACAAGATTAAAGTTGTATTCTCTGTACTGTATTCAACTTTTGCCAAACAGGTTCTAGTAATCCTATCTTTATTTTTGTATTGTTTTGGTTGATATCCTTATTTCATCGTGCTTTATGGGTTCTATTTTAGGGTCTTGGGGTGGAGGAGAGGGAAAGAGATGAAATAATGAAACGTGAATGGGAACCTATTAACTGATTCTTGTGTCTAGGTCAATCTTTTTATTCATTCTTCCAGCTGTGTGAATCTTGACAAACTATTGGTTTGCTCTTTTACGGAACACGTTGTTTATGGGTCATTTCTCACGTCTGATGATATCAAGATGTACGGTACCTGAAAACCTTATTTTAAGATGCAGTTTATGCCCCACTCAATACGGATGTGGAGAAGTATGCGACGCGTGTTATTGAAACAGTCATCATCATGTGTGACCGAAAAATTTCAGCTTCCTTATTGCGATGGTATTTAGGAGCCAATGTTCCTGTACGTTTAGTGAGTGCAGTACTTCTCTGTTGGTCTTTTTTTCTGTCCAGGGTATTCTCAACATCCTTCTGTAGCATTTCATTTCGAATGATGTAATCTTTTTTGCAACTGTTTTATTGAGTGTCCAAGTCTCGCAGCCGTATGTTGCTACTGGGAATATACATGCTCTGATCAGTTGTAACTTTGTTTCTTTGCTTGTGCCTTGCCATAGGTTTTTCATCTGTATTAGCTTATTGAAACAGTAGCAAATTTTTTTTTTTTTTCATTTTTTTTTTTTTTTTTTTTTTTTTTTTTTTTTTTCATCATCATCATCATCTTCTTCTTCTTTTTCATCATTATCTTCTTCATCATCTTCATCATCTAGAATATCGTCATCATAATCATCATCATCATGTTCCACATCTGCTTCATCATCATCATCATCATCATCATCATCAAAATAATTTTCCTTAGTTCTCCTAACAGAGCATAGAGCCACAACAACAACTGATCCCCTTACAGGCAGCCTGCACAAAACAGTCACATGATCTTGTAGCAGTGGTTTCTGCGTCAATGTGTTTGTTATGATGAAGATTGTCAATCTCATGTACCACCTCATATATGACGTCATGCCTGACAAGCCTGAGGGTGCAGTAGTACTGTTATTTCTTTGCCTCTTCAGAGACACCCCCCCCCCCCCCCTCTCCCCGGGAACTACATGGGCAATTATTCTTGTATTCTTGTTTACACTGTTCAAAACGAAAAAAGGGAATTAATAAAAGACATTACGCTTTACTAATAAATCCGTCATCATCATCGTTATCCTCATAATCATCACCATCTTTATTATCATCTTCATCATTGTTACCTTTCAGCTCCCAGTCAAGGACAGGTCTCAACAACAAAATGTCAAGCCCCTCCCACTCTATATCATTCTCCGTCCAGGTTTTTCTACGTCTTCTTTAATCCTGTCATGTCAGTGTTTACCTCCCTTCTTCGTCTGATTTTTATTTTTGTCTTTTTGTATTTCTGTTACCATGGAGATTCCAGAAAAGGAGAAGCTTTGTTATGCTATCAACAGCTTTACTTAATGTCTTCTTTCAAGCGGCAGGGACTTCTCACCTCTTGTTCCATTTGTGTTTGAATGGTTCTTTCAATCAGTTTCATATTAATGGTTTGGTCCAAATATTTTAGTCCCTCAATACAGCCCAGGCACACATCCATGAAAGTTTCTATCTCTCTTGCCCTAAGTCCGGCTATTTATCATAGCCACACAATAGGACTGACGAGCCACACCAGTCGAAGGTTTACATCTTTGTATTAGAATTCACATCATTTGAAAGCCAAAAAGTATTTTTGAATACATAAAGCTAAACAACATTTTGTTTACCGACACTCTCAATAAAAAGAAAAGTCGAAAGAGTAAGCAGCTATAAATGTAAAGCAATCATTCAAGAGAAGAACATAATAGAGTTTATCACATTGGAGCATCAGAGCAAAAGAGAGAACATTGTGTAGGTATTTTACAGCTAGTGGTGGAAACGACACCTGATTAGATATACCCCTCATTTCAACCAGCGGTACGGAGAAGTAAAATGCACCATTAACTTCGAGTCTGCTGCATAATTAACCGTGCGTAACGTAAATGTATGTTCGTAAAGTAAGTTTCCGAGCGTAAGTTATGTGTCTGGATGTAAAGTATGTTTCCGAGGGTAAGTTATGTGTCCGATTATAAAATATGTTTCTAAACAAGGTACTAATCCGGACCTAAAGTAATTTTCCGAATCTAAGGTATATGTCCGTGCGTAAAATATTTACAAGCGTAAGATGTGTTTCCTAGCGTAAGGTATGTGTCCAGGCGTAACGTATGTTTCTGAGCATAAGGTATGTGTCCGAGCGTAAAGTATGTTTCCTATTGTAAGGCATATGTCCGGGCGTAAAAGAATGTTTACAAACGTAAGGTATGTGTAAGGGCGTAAAGTATGTTTCGTAAAACATGTGTTCGGGTGTAAAGAATGTTTCCGAGCGTAAGGCATGTGTCCGGGTGTAAAGAATATTTCCGAGCGTAATGTATGTGTCCGGATGTAAAGAATGTTTCCGAGCGTAAGGCACATGTCTGGGTGTAAAGAATGTTTCCGAGCGTAAGACATGTGTCCGGGGGTAAAGAATGTTTCCGAGCGTAAAGGATGTATCTGGGTGCTAAAAATGTTTCCCAGCGTAAGACATGAATCTGGGCGTAAAGATTGTTTCCGAGCGTAAGGTATGTATCCAGGCGTAAGGCATGTGTCCGTGTGTAAAGAATGTTTCCGAGCGTAAGGTATGTGTCCGGGTGTAAGACATGCGTCCGGGTGAAAAGAATGTTTCCGAGCGCAAAGCATGTGTCCGGGCGTAAGGTATGTGTCCGGGTGTAAAGAATGTTTCCGAGCGTAAGGTATGTGTCCAGGCATAAGGTATGTGTCCGGGTGTAAAGACTGTTTCCGAGCTCAAAGTATGTGTCCCGGCGCAAGGTATGTGTCCGGGTGTAAATAATATTTCCGAGCGTAAAGCATGTGTCCGGGCGTAAGGTATGTGTCCGGGCGTAAAGAATGTTTCCAAGCGTAAGGTATGTGTCCAGACGTAAGGTATGTGTCCGGGTGTAAAAATGTTTCCGAGCGTAAAGTGTGTGTCCCAGCGCAACGTTTGTGTCCGGGTGTAAAGAACGTTTCCGAGCGTAAAGTATGTGTGTCGGCGAAAGGTATGTGTCCGGGTGTAAAGAATGTTCCCAACCGTAAAGTATGTGTCCGAGCGTAAGGTATGTGTCTGGGTGTAAAGAATGTTTCCGAGCTCAAAGTATGTGTCCAGGCGCAAGGTATGTGTCCGGGTGTAAAGAATTATTCCGAACGTAAAGTATGTGTTTCGGCGCAAGGTATGTATCCGGGTGTAAAGAATGTTTCCGAGCGTAAAGTACGTGTCCCGGCGCAAGGTATGTGTCCCGGTGTAAAGAATGTTTCCGAGTATAAGCCATGTGTCCAGGCGTAAGGTATGTGTCCGGGCGTGAAGAATGTTTTTGAGCGTAAAGTATGTGTCCGGGCGCAAGGTATGTGTCCGGGTGGAAAGAATGTTTCCGAGCGTAGGGTATGTGTCCAGGCGTAAGATATGTGTCCGGGTGTAGAGAATGTTTCCGAGCGTAAAGTATGTGACCCGGCGCAAGGTATGTGTCCGGGTGTACAGAATGTTTCCGAGCGTAAAGTATGTGTCCGGGCGTAAGGTATGTGTCTGGGTGTAAAGGATGTCCGGGCGTACATTAGTGAACTAGTTTATCATCGTGATTTTGCATAAAAAGTAGTGCCATAGCAGATACTGCCGTGTGAGAGCAACGTGTTAGAGACTTCTCAATACTAGGGTCCAGCCTTTTGAAGGTGGTGACCAGTTTTCTTCCATGCTACCCTTGCCTTCTCTAACTCCAGAGCAGAGTCACGTACAGCTGGGTAGATTGAAGTATGAAGATACCATGTTTTGAACACGGAACCTGGTAAATGTCCCGCTAAAAGCAAGCGCTCTACCCACCGTGTCAATAATGTGTTCGTGTTTACATTAAATGGTAAAAATTTGGGTTGGGGCCTTTAACGATTAATTGATCGATTAATTTTTTATTTTATTTTTTTAGCGATTAATTGATCAAAAAATTAATCGATTATTCCATTTTTAACAATGTTTCTGTTGTTTTTTGTTTTGATTTTGTTTGCTTACATGCTAGAGAATCTGCTACTTTACAGTTTTGTGATATGGAATTAGTTAAGTATGGTCAATAATAATGCATTGTTTGCGTGTAAATTTTTAGTATTTTCATTATATTTTCAGGACCATGTTGCCTTATAACAAGTAAAATAAATATAGTCCTTAATGGTTTAGGAAGAAATGTAACTTACGTTTTTTTTTAAAACAATCTTTTCGAACTGTTCGAAAGTGATCGATTAATCTTCGATCAAAGAAATTCTATAAATCGATTAAAATTTTTTAAATCAATGCCAGTCCTAATAAAAATACAATAGGTATATAAACAAAAATGTAATAAATATATGGGAAGTGTCTGTAGTAAAGGATGGGAACTAGATAAGTAATAGTCACCTTGAAGAAAAAGGTTCCAGAGGTCACCAATGACCAAAATGATAAACAAAGAAATTGACACATTATAATTTTCCAACTTTTGATTTGTGTAAACAAATAACAAATAGCAGTAAATAATTTGTGTCATCTCTCGGTTAAAATAGGTCTCCCAATAAATGCCTCTAAAACTAAAGCTATGAACTTTTCTAACGAGACCTTTGATATCATCTTGAACGGGGAAAAACTACAGAAAGTTGAAAGTTTCAATTATTTAGGCAGTAAAATGACTCAGGATGGTGACACAACAAGAGAAATCCATACTAGAATTGCTTTGGCAGCTAGCGCCTTCAATAGATTATCTAACAGGAGTGGCGTCACAACGAACAACATGGAGAGCACTGGTTTCTGCCTTATGCGCCGTGTTTGGTGCTTAAAGAATTTATTATTATTTATAAACAAATATCTGCAATCTTTACTAAACTTTTGTTTTGTATTAACAAGTGTACAGATATATTTTACAAATCGCAGTTGATTGATTGTGTAAAATTCTAGTTCTAAATTTTGTTACTGTGTGGAAATTAAGAGAATTCTTTAATATTTTTAATTGGTAGGGATAAATAACGAGCTGAATTTCACATCAACTATTAATAGAGACACCCTTGGAGCATAAAATACGTCTAGCAGGAAGGTGACTTACTTTACATCTCTCTTCTAGAACTGTGCAGTTAACTATCTGACTGGTCCTGTCTTCTACAACTACCATCTAGAACTGTGCAGTTAACTATCTGACTGGTCCTGTCTTCTACAACTACCATCTAGAACTGTGCAGTTAACTATCTGACTGGTCCTGTCTTCTACAACTACCATCTAGAACTGTGCAGTTAACTATCTGACTGGTCCTGTCTTCTACAACTACCATCTAGAACTGTGCAGTTAACTATCTGACTGGTCCTGTCCAATGCCTATAACTAGTTCAACAGTTCTCTTCTCCATTTCTGGGAACCATATCTATTATTTTCTATGTAACTTCCATCTCGCCACAATCATCATTAATCATCATCATCAATGCCTTTCACCTTTCACCTGACTGTATATCTCACGTCCTTAACAAAAACATGCCTAGTCTTCCTGTCTTGTGCCGTCATTTCAAAGTCTTTCCCTGTCTTTATTTAGCCATTTTATGTATGTTTCCAATTATTACCTCCCTGTCTTTATTTAGCCATTTTATGTATGTTTCTAATTATTACCTCCCTGTCTTTATTTAGCCATTTTATGTATGTTTCCAATTATTACCTCCCTGTCTTTTGTTAGCCCTTTTATGTATGTTTCCAATTATTACTTCCCTGTCTCTGTCTACTTCTCGTGCCCTGGAGTTTCCAGAACAGTTACTGCCTTGTAGTGCACATTAAGAAAACTAGTTGATAGCATTACAAGGTTATGCTGGGTGATGCGTGATGCCATATGATGATGGATGGCATCCGCATGTCTGGTTTTGTGTAGTGTGTAGATGTGTTCAGTCAAAACAATGTTCATGCAACAATAACAGGGCAATCCACATAGGACGTCAGTAAACTCACGACGTATAAAGTCAATGAGTCTTGAAACAGCCGTTGACGTTTTTCTTCATTATTTATTGTGGACGCCACAGTGACAAAATGGTTACGCAAATGTGTAGGCACATCAAACAGTCATTATCACAGCAACATTCAATACAGCAATAAACGGTAGACAGCATTACAATGATGAGTCAGATGCATGTTATATTTCAAAGTGCTGTAAATGTAGTCAGGTGGAAAACTCCATCCTTTTCTATAACAGCCAGGAGATAACCAGATGTATGAGATCAGTTCACTCTCCTTAGTTTGACTTCAGCAAGACAGACACGTCTGCCGAAGTATAAATAATGTCCTCAAAAATATCCTCTAGATAATAAAGGTTTTCTAAACCTAGTTCATTTAACAAAGTAGCAAGTAATGGTCCTTGGTACCTGCATCAACCGATGCAGTACAATGCAGCGACATGTGAGCTGGGAAAGAACATCTCGTGACGACGACTTTCGGAGACAGGCTATGAATCGAAATCGCTCACGACCCAAAATCGATAGAGTTAATGAAAAAGTCAATTTACCTTGCTTTCATGAAATACACAGAAATATCACGCCTCCCGACATGTGGGAAAACACTAGAGGTATTATCTCGACTAAACGAAATATCCATAAGAGGACTACACATCCCTGACAGAACAAAAAAAAGCGGAGATCCCCTCTTCAACGAGGCATCTCTTTCGCCATTCCAAATCGCTCACTCCCACTAGTGGTGGGCGGAAACCGATCGACCAAACAACAAGACAAATCATGCGCAGTCCAGCGCAAAAATGACCACAGCTCAAAAGTTAACTGCATTCGATACTAACGCGAGAAGACAAATGCTTACCGAGAAAAGTGACTATAGATTTCAAGCAGTTGTTGCCCTTGCGTTATAAAACAGATATTGAAATAAAACGATGTTGCGAGAATTTATCACGCAACATATCACCACCTCCTCCCGATAAAAAAAAAAATGTGGAACATATTTTTTTTTTCAATATCAAAGAGCAAGCGATAAGCGGCTCAAAACGCACGAATTATGCGCTGATAATTAATTAAATTGCCAAACAATAGGCTAATTATAGAGTGTCTGGTGAGGATATACCTCAACAGAAAAATAAATATGTCTCAAAAAATATTCACATCGGGGAGGTGTCACCAACACACATCACGTTAGCATGTAAACACAATATACGTATGCAAGTTACTATAATCATCATTAAACAGCATACTCTAATATTGTCTTTAAAAATGGATGTACAAATCTGATAGGAAAATTTAAATAGTACATTCTTTGACATGTAATGACATAAGTACATAGCAAAGTTAAACTACATGACGATCCAGGACATATGCTCTGGTATTCCGAGGGTAAGTACACAATCTAGAACTCGTAAGGTAAGTCCTCAGCTCAACAATGACATTCTGAGAAAGTACAAGCAATATAATGCTAATTAATAACTAATATGCTTCATAAGGTACAATACATTATTAATAATTGTGGCTGTTTAGTAAACTAACGGCCCTTATATTAACTACTCAGTCCTCCTCTATCATTTTAAAAAACGAACAGAAGAAGATGACAACAAAGCACGATAGTGTGTACATATAAAGTAAGTACAGATGTGCTAATCTATTGTAGAAATATAGGTGTGTTATGACTCTGTAATATATAGAAATATAGGACAGAAGTATTAGTTGGAGTCATGTGGGCATCTAGACAAAATGTCAGCCATCACATTATCCGCACCACGGATAGCTCGTACCGTGAAGTGAAAAGGTTGAAGAGCTATAGCATATCGAGTGGATCTCGAACTCTTCAAATTCTTAGTCTGAATAGCTGTAAGAGCTTTCTGATCAGTCTCTAGAATGAAATGTGCGCCCAGGAGGAATCTTTGTAGCTTTAGAATTGACCAAACCATCGCTAACAACTCACGGTCTAAAACCGAGTAGTTCCTCTCTGCCGCATTTAGTTTTCTAGAAATGTACATAACAGGATGCAGAGTATTTGCATATTCTTGCATCAGTGCTGCTCCAATCCCAGTGGATGAAGCATCACTCCGAAGAACAAAAGTCCTATCAAGAGTAGGTAATCTTAAGATGGGAGGAGAAGAAAATATATTCTTGATTTGGTCTAGTGAAGATTGGCATTCTTCAGACCAACGGACCAGATTAGGCGAACCTTTCTTCAACAATGTTGAGAGAGGTGCCATGATCGAAGATAAATTTGGAATAAATCTCCCATAAAATTGAATTAAACCTAAGAGACTCCTAACTTGTTTCTTCGTTTTAGGAACAGAGATGTTCAGTATTTTGGAAGTATTGTGGTCTTCTGTCTTCAAGAGACCATGACCAACACGATGACCCAGGAAAGAGATTTCACCAAAACCAACAAAAGCTTTAGAAGGTTTTGCTGTCAAATTATTCTCACGTAGAGTGGACAGTAAGTCATATAACCCTAAATAGTGATCTTCCCAGGTATCACTGAAGAGACAGATGTCATCTAAGTATGCGATGACATCCGAACGATGTGACAGAATTCGACGCATCATGCGAACGAAAGTGGCAGGGGCGTTCATGAGACCAAAAGGCATAACATTCCATTGAAATAGACCCCTAGGTGTAGAAAAAGCAGTAAGAGGTTTGGCATGCTCTGCTAAAGGCACTTGCCAATAACCTTTAGACAAGTCAAGTTTAGTGAAGAATCTAGAATTAGAAAGTCTAATCAGTAGATCTTCTAACAAAGGCATCGGTTCAGCGTCGAACTTTGTGACCTGATTCAATTTGCGATAATCAACGCAAATTCGTATGTTCTTATCCTTCTTCCGGACAATAACCATGGAAGAAGAATATGGTGAAGTCGATGGTTCAATTATATTTAATTGAATCATTTCATCCAATTCCTTTTCCACTTGCGACTGAAAGTGTATAGGAATAGGATACGGCCTAACCCTAATTGGATTATTGTCGGTAAGAATTATGTCATGTTCTATGACATCTGTGTGTCCAGGAATGTCAGTGAGAACATCCTGAAATGTTTGTAACATCGACGAGACTTGTCGATGTTCGTCACCAGAAAGATTAGGAGAAACAGAAACGTTTTTCCAAGATTCCGTAGAATGTAATGGAACCACTGGAAGGGGAAGGTTGACATCAGAGAAGGTAGCTTCCTCATCCTGAATGACAGACAGGGATGAATAATGACCGTGAGGTGCAGGAGCATCATCCGTTGCCTGGAAAATAGGCAGCAAATAGTCCGGACGTTCGTGAAATTCCGAAAGCATGTTTATGTGGAAAGTTTTATGCTTTCCATCAATATCGACCACATAGTCAACATCGGAAATCCGAGAGACTATTGCATACGGACCTTTCCATGCAATAAGAAGTCTATTTTCCCTACTGGGGAGTAGGACGAATGCTTTGTCACCTGGACAAAGTTGTCGTAGACATCTATTCTTGTTAGCAAACTGCCTTGCCTTCTCTTTAGCAATTTCTGATGAAGCAGTTGCTAGCTTACATGCCTCAATGATCTTTTGTCTAAGAGCAATGACATACTCATATGAGGATTGAGTTTCATCGCTAATATCATCGGCAGTGATGAGATCGTGTAATAAAGACATAGGGCCGCGTGGACGCGCGCCAAAGACAAGTTCGAAGGGAGAAAATCCTGTGTGTTCATTAGGGACTTCTCTATAGGCAAAGAGAGCCGCGGGTAAAACCCTGTCCCAATCTTGAGGATGATCTTCAGTTATCTTACCAAGCAAAGTCTTGAGCGTTCTATTCAGACGCTCAACTAACCCATTAGACATAGGATGGTAGATACTACTGAGAGATCGTTCAATATGTAAGGTAGACATTACCTGTGACATAGTGTCAGATATGAGTTGAGTGCCATGGTCTGACAATATTTCTCTGGGGAACCCCAAGCGAGAAAATATCAACCAAAGAGCATCTGCGATATCTGTAGTAGATATGCTCTTAAGAGGAATAGCCTCTGGCCAACGTGTGCACATATCGACACATGTAAGGATAAACTGATGTCCTCTGGCCGACTTGACCTTAAAAGGGCCAATAATATCTATGGCCATTTTCTGAAACGGCCGAATAGGAATGTCAGCAGCCTGGATAGGCGCAGCATGTCGTGGTCCTCTAGATTTGACCTCCTGACATACCTTGCATGATCGGCAGTAAATACGAATGTCCTTATTGACAAAAGGCCAAAAGAAAGCCGCAAGGACTCTCGACTTCGTACGGGCAAAACCCATATGTCCAGCACATTGCGAGTCATGAGCATGTTGTAATATTTGGACTCTCATGCTCTTGGGAACAAGAATTTGCGAATGTGCCGACGTAGTCGAATCTTGTACCATACGTACAAGTACGCCGTTTCTCATTGCAATCCAAGATTTTCTATTTGTATCCTGATTCGGATCACCTTTCTTCGCAAGAACGAAGAATTTTTTTAAAGAAGGATCTTCTTCTTGCAATTTTATGAAAGAGTCACGAGTAATCACTAAGTGACTATCTTGGCTATCAACTTCATTATCACTATTCAGTGAAGTTTCGGGTGTTTGTAGAGCTTGTGCTCTTGTAACTACTGCATTTGTAGCTTGCATGTTATTATCTTCCCAAGCAGCAATCTGCTGTGGGGTACACTCCCTAACTCCGTGAATACGACCAATAATAAGGTCCGCAATAGGATTAGGTAAGAGACAAGCATGCACATCTCCAGTAAAGAAAGGAGTGGCAATGCGAATTACAGCAGTAGGATATTTTTCTAGAGTGCCGCCAAATGTGACACATTTAATAACCCTTCCTGTAGCACAAGATGGATCTACAAGCGATTGTCTAACACCAATAGTGGTGCATCCGGAATCGAAAAGTAGTGAGACCGGAGTATCATTAACAAGACCCTTATGTAGAATTAAAGAACCCCTCCCGTCATGCGCAACAGCAGCAGGAAGAGCGGGAAGTGGGTGACCACAACTCAAAGTAGTTATGGTACCTGGTTCGAATAAAGTACTGCATTGGGGGCATTTGTTTGCTCTCTCAAAGTCAAAAGCAGAACTAGTGACAGCGTCAAAGTTTTTACTATCAACAACATGATTACAGGCTCCCTCAGTTTCCTGTTGTACAGCATTAGCCTGCTGATATCTCTTTTTTTTGTGTTGAGATCTACCCCGACTATTATTACCTCTGAAGTTATCAGAGTTATTATTATCTCTGCAGTTATTATTGTCTCTATTGTAATTGTTATACTGGTTCGAATTCCAGTTTCCACGATTACTATCATGTTCACATTGATGCGAACATCTATTTGTTTGGTTCTGAGGTCTTCGGCAGGAATAACCTCTATTACCATATCCTCTTTTGAAATGCTTATAATTATTAGGGTGATAGTAACGACCACTATCAGGTTGTCTCCAATTCTTCGAAGAAGAATCACCATGAAATTGGTTTCCATGATTTTGACAGAAATTACCGCTGCCCTTTCTATCAAAATTTTGTTGGGATCTACGAGCAAAGTTTTGACCATACGGAGCTGCCGAAGCAACTGGTAAACCTTCTTTCACCTTAGAGTTACCCATGGTTATGTGTGGGTGCGCAGTTACGTATTGGCAACAGAAATCTTCCATTTCTTTTATTTTTTTAGGTTTACGTTCATGAAGGAAAGCAAGGAAAGACTCATTGACAGACGACATGACTTTGTCTCTAAGTATTAAGTCCATAAGTCCTTCATAAGTTTTTTCCGTCTTAGATAGTTCAACCCATCGTGAGAAAGTAATGCGTATTCTTGCAATAAACTCGGAGAATTCAACTCCATTTTCAGGTAACATGTTTTTAAATTGTAGACGATAGCCGTCTTCGTTAAGCTGATATTTCTTTAACAAAGCGGCCCTGACAACCTCATAATTGCTCTTGTCAGGTTCATCCACCATATTTAATATACTTAGAGCTTTACCTGTCAGTATCCCTGATAACTGATAAACATATTTTGCTTTGTCTATGTTATGAGCTGTACATGCTTGTTCAAATCTGTCCAGATAGAACATTATGTCATCACTGGAAGGACTAAATGTTGGTAACTTAATCTTAAAAGTATCATTATTAGCCTTCCCAGAAGATGAACCCTTGTTTGAATCATTACCATTACTCATGCTCGTCAATTTCAATTTCTCCAACTCTAAAGCTAAGAGTTTTTCTTCATGTTCCATTTTTGCTTTCCTCTCATCAGACTCTCTTTGTAACTTCCTTTCTTCAGCTTGAGCCTGCATTTGAAGTCTTTCATTTTCAGCTTCTTTTTCAAGTCTTTTATTTTCAGCTTCTTTTCAAGTCTTCTATTTTTCTTTCCTCAGCTTCTGATTCCCTTTTTTGTTTTTCCATTTCCATTTGGAATCTCTTTTCATCCACCTGCATCTGCAGTTTCTTTTGTTCAGCTTCCATATGCAGTTTCTTTTGTTCAGCTTCCATTGCTTTATCATATCGAGCAGTTGCAAATTCTTCTAACTTATCACCAGTCTTCCCAAGCAATTTACCCTGCTCAATAAAGTGCTCAAATGTAGACATGTTGTCTAACATATGAGTCCAAAACCTGAAATAATTAACTAATTTATTTCAAACCTAAGTGTAACAAGTCTTAATTAAGCACTTGTATATTCACATCACATTATATTATCCCAGTCTCTGTGGGAAACAAGTCTCCAATCAAAGAACTTGTATATGAAATATCAGCACTCAAATCTTGATCATAAGTGCACTTCTCATTCAATAGTGCACGACACTATTCATCATTCATTTATCATCAGTGTAGTAGTAACAGTGCATTAGCATAGCCCATTAACTAATTACTATAACTGTAAACAATGACTATGTAAACACATGCAGAATGTAAACATTGAAAATGTAAACAATACAAACAATGTAAACAATAACAATGTAAACAATAACAAAGATCAGCAACAATACAAAAACTTTCGCAGAAATCAACTAAAAATAAAGCAGAAATTAATGAAATATCACAAAAAATGTGACGATATCTGCGATAGAATTAAACAAAATACATGACACCACAGTGTATAAACAAAAATGTTGTATGAAACTAAATTATAGACAAGAGTAGGCTAACAAATACAAACAAATCACAACAAAACTAAAGAATGTGAAATAATAACGAAAACAATATTAAAACATGTCATCACAGCTAACATAAATAGCAACAGAAGTCGCTTAGCAAATTCCAGTATCGGAAATTTGCAAACCCTACAGAAAACGCTCACAATAGACGACCTCTATGACGTGGCATAATCTAACGGAGACACCACCCAACCGAGAACCCGCTGAAATATAAACATATAAATATACAAATAACATATAGACATATAATATATAGAATGAGATGATACACAGAAGACTCAGCAGAAGTATAAGGGCACAGTTTACATACAAACAGGCCACTTAACTTAAAGGCTTCCAATCGTAGAACAGCAGAAAAACGGATGTCAATCAACGTCCTAAAGAGCGAAGCTCCAACGATGATGGCACATCTGAACTGCTTCCACTGCTAACACGATGGTACAAGAGCTTCTGAAATACTGTGTGTTGAGTTGTTTCGGCACTTGACCTTCTAATCCAAAAGTAAGTTGATGGAAATCGGTACTTGGCCTTCTTCAGAAAACAACCCGTTTCAACCGGCACTTGACCTTCTCAAAAAAAACGACAGCACTGGAACCTTGACAGCAGCAACTTGCTTGACTTGCGTAAAAGATAACAGCAGTCCGAGTTATCCGGCAACATGTAACAACGCCGGGTACTGTCAAATTCTTGTTTCCGTCAAAAAGTTGAAATTTTGACTTTTACCGGGCAACGCCGAGTACTTTGAAAATTTTGAAGATGTTGACTGTATTGAAGAATGTTAATTTCTTGAAGGATGCTGATGAATTCTTGTTGAAAATGAAGTGGGTAAGGGACCCCGTGTTTGCTAGTACCAGAATCAAACCAGCTTATGGCCACCAAATGATGCGTGATGCCATATGATGATGGATGGCATCCGCATGTCTGGTTTTGTGTAGTGTGTAGATGTGTTCAGTCAAAACAATGTTCATGCAACAATAACAGGGCAATCCACATAGGACGTCAGTAAACTCACGACGTATAAAGTCAATGAGTCTTGAAACAGCCGTTGACGTTTTTCTTCATTATTTATTGTGGACGCCACAGTGACAAAATGGTTACGCAAATGTGTAGGCACATCAAACAGTCATTATCACAGCAACATTCAATACAGCAATAAACGGTAGACAGCATTACAATGATGAGTCAGATGCATGTTATATTTCAAAGTGCTGTAAATGTAGTCAGGTGAAAACTCCATCCTTTTCTATAACAGCCAGGAGATAACCAGATGTATGAGATCAGTTCACTCTCCTTAGTTTGACTTCAGCAAGACAGACACGTCTGCCGAAGTATAAATAATGTCCTCAAAAATATCCTCTAGATAATAAAGGTTTTCTAAACCTAGTTCATTTAACAAAGTAGCAAGTAATGGTCCTTGGTACCTGCATCAACCGATGCAGTACAATGCAGCGACATGTGAGCTGGGAAAGAACATCTCGTGACGACGACTTTCGGAGACAGGCTATGAATCGAAATCGCTCACGACCCAAAATCGATAGAGTTAATGAAAAAGTCAATTTACCTTGCTTTCATGAAATACACAGAAATATCACGCCTCCCGACATGTGGGAAAACACTAGAGGTATTATCTCGACTAAACGAAATATCCATAAGAGGACTACACATCCCTGACAGAACAAAAAAAAGCGGAGATCCCCTCTTCAACGAGGCATCTCTTTCGCCATTCCAAATCGCTCACTCCCACTAGTGGTGGGCGGAAACCGATCGACCAAACAACAAGACAAATCATGCGCAGTCCAGCGCAAAAATGACCACAGCTCAAAAGTTAACTGCATTCGATACTAACGCGAGAAGACAAATGCTTACCGAGAAAAGTGACTATAGATTTCTTAGCTTAAAGTTTCTATAGTGTGACGAAACGTCTGTAGTTTTTACATGTACTTTTGGCCCCTCTCTCACTCTTTCATCCCCTCCGGCAGTGTCACTTCTTTTCTTCATTTTTCTCTCACTCATCGCTTATTATTTGTCATATTTCGCCTCTTCATTATTTGTGCTCTGAAGCCGCACGCAGACTTGGTTACGTCCTGCCAGGATAATTAGACCGGCCAGCGGTAATACGCTTATCAATTCAATCAGTCTGACCATCTTTTGATAGCAACGGAGCCTGTTTACCCAAGACGGTCTGACCCGATCGACATAAAGAAAGCCATATTGTCCGTCTGAGAAATCAGTCAGGAGGATTCACACACACACACACATGTGATAATTAGATTATCGCATCCGCTGGGCCCTGTCTGTATCATTATTACAGATAAAGCTTTCTGGGTAGACAATCTTGGCGGAAGGCATTTAAACAGGTGATCAGTGCACAGATTTGTTTTCTGAGGTTTCATAAGATGCAGGCGGAAATATTTCGGCTTATTATAAAGAGGTCACGCGTTGGAATATTAAATTTAATAATTTTAAAATACGTGGGGGATATTTTGAATTAAAACACCCCAACCCAGTTCTAAAGAGCTAACCATTGGTTTGATTTGAGAAGCCGGAATAGACAATGAATCTCATTGGGAAATTCGGCGGAAGCACAATGTGGGATTCGAACTTAGAACGAGAGATATAATGTAGCGAAATTCGAGTCTCAGATCAGACTGCATCGCAACGTCAAATTAGCAACTCCCTAAAGCCAAAGAAAGAAGGATCGGACCTAGAATTCCGTAATTATTAGTGACACATCGAGTATTTGAGCAACTTTAGAATTTACAAGTAAACCCGCATATTTAAATACAAAGACTGTAAACTTAAGGGACCAGGACTTTAAATATCCAGACTGAAAACTTAAGTAATTGGATCACCTGTCATATATATATAATATATATATATATATATATATATATATATATATATATATATATATATATATATATATGAGGCTGGTAACCTCAACATCTGAAAATAGTATATTCATAAACCACGACAGCAAGCGCTGGTGATTGCCTCTTGATAGTCGTGAGGAAAACCGACAGCAGAGGTGATCCCAGACTCCGACTGGAGCAGTGATGAGTGATGATTACATTACCTGTGCATCAAGTGTATTATATCATTTTGTGAGATATATGTACCTTGTTACTTGTAATTCAGGCTCGTCATTATTAGCGCTGTCCAGTCGCATTTTCCCAGTTTAATACCCAGAAGAGTCCTGATTATTTTTAATCATCTACCTTGAGCTACACTGTGTATTCAAGAATTTAATTCTTCTGAGAGATTAGCATTGGTGCGTGGACAGCAAGACAATGCGCTCTTAAGCTTCCAACTCAGTGTACTTAGCAGAGGCATTTGTCGTTTCTATTTTTTTCAAAAGGTCGTGGTTACAAGCTATCAGACGGTTTGAAGTACTAACGTTACTACACCACTAGTGTGAGAGAAGAGCATCAACACTGACTGCCTACACTGGACGAGTTATGTGGAGAAGTACACTCATCACCAAAAAGAAGTGGCGGAAACCACGGCCACAAGACTCGCCTAGAGTTAAGTTCTTGTAAAAAAAAAAAGCACCAGCAAACGGACTTTTATAATTCCCCTATCAAGTCTCGGTGAGGACTTTTATCTAAAATTCACCATCATTTCATCCTTATTTTAACTTCTTAAAACTAATTGACTATTAAATCTGTTACATGTTATTTTAAAACTAAACAATAATGGTTTATTCAGTTAATAGAAGTATGAAAGCAAACGTATGAGCAAGATTCCTTAATATATACATATATATAGACATATAGAGATATATTTACATATATAGAGCCAATAATTATAAAAGAATTTCGTTGGATTACACCAACTGGGGGCTTAAACGGGCTTTAATAATTGCTTAATTCTTCACAAATGGCGACGGACAGATATAAGCTAACAACTGCTCTGCCCTATGCAGCATTGCTCTTGACGTCTGAATTATCTTGTGAACACTGCCTTGAGATAGAATCGTCGTTACCCTTCTATCTACATCTCTGCCACGAGTAATCTTGTGCGAAGGTAGACACCTTTGACGACCCACTTTAGATACTCTTGAGTTTTGACCACTGTTGGACCACTACTTCAAAGCAGGGGAGGCAATCCGTGACATATAGGATGAAATAACCACCGCATGCGCGTCTGATTGACAGAGTCGTAAGAGCGCTTGCCCCTGGCGGCAAAGGTACCGAGTTCAATACACAGTATCGGTATGTTCTAGAATACCCAGCTGTAAATGGGTACCTGACTGTGCTCTTAAGGTAAGCAAGAAAAGGCAACGAGGAAGGGAACTGGCCACTCCATCTCTGGAAGCTGGACCTGGTATAGTATCGTTGTTGTTTGTTTAACCACCCTATGCCATAATTTCATTAGTCCGTTTCCTATGACATTACTTGTAAGTTCCAGTGTTACTATTATGTGCTCTTCTTTCGGGTCACAGTAACACACAGGCTAGCCTAACTCTGCGTCTTGTAAAATATTAGAGAAAGCAATGACTGGTAACGCCTCTGATAGTGAAATCGATAATGTCTCTAATTTCATTAACTCTTGTCAAACCCAAGAGCCTTAAGGGCGCCCGTTTTGTTCAAGCCAGACTGCTTCATGTCTGTACTTGACTCAGTATGAATGAAACTTAATTGTCGTATTTAACATTTAAAATAATCTTTTACAATGATGTTGTATACATTATGAGATATTGTATAACATTGGGATTATATATATAAATCTAAAGAAATCAAGTCCTAATTTTTTTTTTTTAAAGGAATGTTCAAACCAAATGTCAAGACAGTCCTATTGTGTGGCTCTGAAACATGGAGAACGACGCAGACAACGAGTTAGAAGTTTCTTTCATAAATGGGCGCTGGCGTAGAATAGAGGATTGAAATGTAGAGGACAAGAGAAAAATATCTTAGGGGCTTATTCATCACTGTCCTGGAGCCGCGCTAGCGTAGTGGTTACAACACCGCTCTGGCGACCGGGTGATACAGGATCAAACCCGGGCGACGGCATTTGAGGATTTTTCGTCGACCGGGATTTGGACTGGATTAACTCGAGACCTGGCGAGGACATTTGAAGGAGTGTCGTCGACCAGGGACTGGCGGCTCCTGAGCCGACCCAGCTGCAATGGGTACCTCCGAAATCGGCGAGTATTTGCCTGAATGGCGAGGGACACCTGTCTCTGTACAAGAAATAAAGGGATACTCACGTAAAATCAATGTCAGGTTAGACATAAAATAATAACCTGAGATTTCGCCTCGAGTATTAGCGGGCGAACGCAAAAAAAAAAAAAAAAAAAAAAAAAAAAAAAAAAAAAAAAAAAAAAAAAAAAAAAATCACTGTCCAACTCCCCAAAAAGCATGAGACTTCAACAAACTTGTGCCAAGTCTTCCTGTCATGTGCTATCTGCATTAGGTCTTTCCTTAAGTTAAAGTTAGTAATGTATTAATTTGAAAACACCAAGAATGGGCTATTTTCTTCAACAAACTTGTGTCAAGTCTTCCTGTCACGTGCTATCAGCACTAGGTCTTTCCTTAAGTTAAAGTTAGTAATGTATTCATTTGAAAACACCAACAATGGGCTATTTTCTTCAACAAACTTGTGCCAAGTCTTCCTGTACCGCGCTATCAGCATTAGGTCTTTCTTTAAGTTAAAGTTAGTAATGTATTCATTTAAAAACACCAAGAATGGGCTATTTTCTTCAAAAAACGTGTGCAAAGTCTTCCTGTAACGTGCTATCAGCATTATGTCTTTCCTTAAGTTAAAGTTAGTAATGTATTAATTTGAAAACACCAAGAATGGGCTATTTTCTTCAACAAACTTGTGCCAAGTCTTCCTGTAACGTGCTATCAGCACTAGGTCTTTCCTTAAGTTAAAGTTAGTAATGTATTCATTTGAAAACACCGAGAATGGGCTATTTTCTTCAACAAAACCCAGGTCGCATTCCAGTTAAAATCCCAAATGGTTCTGTAAGTTGTCCATCTTAAAGAACTTTTCACGCCATGCTTTCGTAAATTTTCTTTATTTAGTAAACGATCTTTAGATGGACTTCATAATGCTTCATTAATTTCCAAAGTGATTCTCTCTCTGTGTCTACATTGTTAAATGCCTTTTTATAGTGCACAAATTCAGTTTAAAGAAATGAGTTCCATTCCAGACTTTGTTTAACTATTATAATCAATGGGGCTATCTGGTCTGTACAAGATCTGTTTTGCCTAAACCTGCATGTTCATTTCTCAGTTGTCTATGGACCCTTGTAATCTCTCAAGGATGAGCCTCGTTAACATTGTTCCTGTTACTGATGGTAACATTATGCCTCTGTAATGTGTACGCTGTTATAGATTCCCCTTCCTAAGTAACGAAACAAAAGAATCTTACTTCCATTCTGCTGCTATTTATTCCCTCTCCCAGACTTTCCCAAGTAATTTGTATAATATTTCTGTAGAGATGTCAATGTCTACTTTGATGGACTCTGCTGGAATGCCATCTGGACCAGCCGCTTTTCCATCTCTTATAAGCTTTATGGCTTCTTTATTTCTTCCTTTGTTGGTATGTCACAGTTAACTTGTAGCCCTGCTTCTAAAGGAGCTTGTGTGGAGATGGTCTATAGAGAAGTTCCTCAGCATGTTCTGTCCACCTTTTCCGTTGCGCGTGCATAATGCTAAGCAATGTTCAATTCTTGACTTTGATGAGGCCACTTGCTTGCTTGTATTTCCCTGTTAGCTTCTTTGTGATGTTATACAAGTGCCTCAAATGTCCTTCGGATGCAACTTCCTCTGCTTTTCTTACCAACTCCTCGATATATTTTCCCTTGTCTCTTTTGACGCTTCATCTTACCTCTTCGTTTGTTTCTGTGGACACTTCTTGAGCCTTGGTTTTAGAACCGCTGGTTTTGCTTCTGTTAAAATCTACTTTCTTCTTTTTTCTGTCTTTTATCTTTTGATGATTTCTATTGTTTTCCATACTATGAGCTGGTCTTCTCTTTTCCCAAGTACTTCTTCGCGAATCTCATTCCATAAAATAGTTTTGATCTGTTGCCGGCAGTTTTCTGTATTAGCTACTTCTTCCATCTGTTGAAGCACTTTGTATTTGTTGCATATTGTGACAGTGAATGTGTCTCTTGATTTCTTAGATACCTACATTAAGCTGTCGTCTATAGCTATGTACTGTTGTATATCCCTTGAATTTTATCTTTATGTTAGCTATCAGTAGATGATGGTCCGAGGCCACATCTGCTCCCCTACATACGTTTACGTCGTGCAATGATGATCTAAACTTCTTGCTTTATGGCAAGGTAATATTCTTGTTGCTTTGTGTACTATTTTATGTGGAAACATGTTTCTTCATATGGCCTGTAATGAAGTCTGATTCATATTTCGGCATCATTCAAAAATTAACACCGTACAAACCCCGTGGATGTAACTAACCAATGAAAAGCTAGCTTGGTATAAATAGTGTCGGAAGGTACGCTAGACATGTAGGAAACAAAAGTGTAGATGTTAAGGATATTTCGGAAGGCAGTGTAGAACTAATCATGGAGTACCTAGATAAAGAAGGTACAAATTCGATAATAGGGATCATCAGCTTTAGGCAGATAGCAATAGATTCACTGGATGTGTTGTAGAGCCGAAGTTATTATGAATAGAAGACAGTGGAACATGGACCATGTTGTGTTTTTCCAAGTTTCGGCTGCTGCAGTGACTAGTCGGATACACTACAGGATAACATGGATATCCATAGTGATAGAGCTCATTCATATGAGTAAAATAAGCCTAAGATGGAGGAAATCGGTGCAGAAATAAGGGTTCCAGAATTATTTTGGATTTACTATCTTAGCACATCTTGCCTTGCCTACAAGATTTTGGATGCATGCAAACGTACCTTGGTCCAGTTGCCACCTCGTACATACGCAAAGCCATTATAAAAGGGAAAAGAACGCATGGCACAGACACTCTCGCCGCCTAATTCAAACTACAGACACAGAGCACAAGCAGTTATATCAACTCCGTTGCCATCTGCAGAAGTGTGAGTTGACTATGTAACCATTAAAAGCATGTCTGTGATTGAGGGTAAGCGAGGTGTTAATTAAGTATATATATGTAAATATATTATCAATGTGTGTTAAAGAAATATTGGCATGGGTAGAATCATTGTGTAATTTATGGAGAAAAACCCGAAGTGTGTAGGTTTAGTTTAATTGTGTAAATCAGAAATGAGGTATCTGAGGAAGGTGGTTGAAGTAACAAGAAGAGACATGGTACGCAACCAGACGATACGTCAAGGCCTTAAATCCTACCCCCTGCAGACCCAAGTAGAACAGTCCCAATTAAGATGGTTTGGCCATGTCTGCAGAATGGGAGAAGATCGGATACCACGACAAGCATGGGAAACAAAGAGCCAAGGATCCAGACCCCGAGGACGACCCAGAGTCCGCTGGGAGGACAACATTAGACAATCTTTGAAGGATCGAGGACTAGAATGGAACCAGGCCAGGAGGAAGACAGCCGATAGGATAGTCTGGCGCTCTCTCTTCCAAACCTCTACACCTCACGGTAGAAGGGGAATGACTAAGTAAGTAAGTAGTAAATAATTAAGTAGAACGAATGGATTGAGCACGTTGGTTATGGAAAGCGTTTTAAAGATATTATGCTTCCTGGAAAGGACTATCCAAACTGGAGGAAGAAATGACTATAACAGATTGATTTTCTGTATTATTTGATATATGACACAATGATTACTATAAGGCTTATATGATTTTATTGAAGCAAATCATGGACAGAACTGTAACAAGTGAATTACTGAACTATTGTGCTAGTACTTGAACGAATTGTGTTATTCATGACTTACTATGCCTCTTGTGATTTACCACAGCTTGTCTGAACTGTCTCATATTACCTTCTGTCTGGCTAAGGAGACAATGAGCGATACTACTAGGTTGTATATATTGTTTCAGGTTATATCCTGCCCTGAGTGTCATACTCAATCTCTAGTGACCAAGTCAGCAAATAGATGCTCAAGTTTGTCAGAGCTTTTGCCAGTATTAACTGTGTCATCTTGACGAGTGGAGGACCCGCAATGGTGGGGTTCTATCCAATCATACTGCTGTACGAGGCCTAGGAAGGACTTTGTTTCAGATAATTAGCTCAGTGTTGGGCTACTCTTCAATTTTCAAACAACACCAAATTAACCCACTTACGAATAGACTATGTAATGATGAAAACTTCCGGTGTAAATAGAAGACATTTGACAGTCATATGAATCATAAAGTAACATTTAGATTCATCTATTTAAGAAAGCACAAAAGTAAAGACAGATTCCACCAGGAAGGAAGAAAACCGTGAAATAGAACTATATTAGTTTAACTGTACATGTGTTATATATATATATATGAAAGGGACCAATAATTTTATTTTGTATTCAATTGAATTTTATTTGAAAAATTAGCAAAGAACAAAGAAGAAAAGATCTTGTACATTTGTACATAAATAAATTCTAAATTGTACCCAGAGTCTTCAGTAAATTATTTAAATTTGGTTTAAAGTTCTTGTTGTGTAATTAATTACCCCTAGCAGAGTTATTGCCTAAGGTTAGTCTGGAGAGGAGCCCATAGGAATCCAGATAGCACAGTACCATCTCATCTAGGAACATATACAGCTTGACTATGCATTTGATGTCGATACAGCATTACTCTTTTCAGAGAATGGGGTATTTCTTGTAAGACCAGTCTCTCATCTGGCACTATCCTGGTATCATCTGATACATCTACTTGTCCAGTATATTATCACCATCATTATATTATTCTTCTCGCTACATAGCCGTTGATTTGATGCACAGAAGTTTGTGATTAGTTCACCAGTTTTGTTCATTGTTCCAAACCCGTATTTTTCCATGATTTCTTTAAAGCTGCTATTTTCTGTACCTATCTTTTCATTTAGGTCACCTATCAATGTTGTGATGTCCTTTCTTCTTATTTTATCCATATTATTTTGTAGTAAAATTCTTCTTTCCCAGCCTATTTTTTGCCATTGGTTGATGGATAACTTTGGTTGATGGATAACTTTGGTTGATGTTTATCTTTTTAATTTTAATTTTAGCTGTTTTCAATGTTGCTGTAGTGATTCTGGATTCACTGCTTCCATTCTATGAATTCTTTCTGTGCTTTTTTAGGTAGAATTAGAGCTACCCCTTCACTATTACGTAAGCTTTTTTCTTCGTGTCCTGAGGACAGCACCATTTCACATGTGCTCAGTTTCGTCCTGTCTACTCACTTGTTTTAAACAGTCCCAGGATATCGATCTCGCAGTCGTACATTGTTGCTGCCATTTGTGCAGTTTTCCATAGTTTATTTAGTGCACGAACATTCCAGACGGCAAATCTTATTATTTTATTTTTTATTTTTTTTTTTTAATAAAGTTTTGCCTCGTTTTGGCGAGGCGCGTCCCGTTCAACCTAGTCGGTTATATTAGGGCGCATGTCCAAATATAAAAGACCGTTAGGTCTGAACGACTACTATTTAGACAAATCTAATGATTTTCTTAGAAGAAAGAAGGTTAGCAGCATAGACTACTTTCGGCTTTCTCTGTGTTCCATCATACGCCTCCCTACGAGAAGACCTTCTCCTATCTTGGATGGCTGTTTTTGCTTTTCTTTAGTTGACTTGTCCTTGCCGTTTATTGAAGGTTTTTGTTTGGTTTCAAAATTTCTACGGATGGGTAACAGACCCCATGCTCAAAGTTCCTTAGTCGCCTTTTCCGACACGCATGGTAGGTCAGCGTTACAATTCTGTGCAGCCCTTTTGAGCCCTGGTAACACACCGATGCTATGGGTTTAACGTTATTTTTTTTTTTTTTTTTTTTTTCTCAACCAGCGGCACTTGGGCTTTCAGCCCTTCGGCCCAATGACATGTCATTGCGAGGCTGGGGAACCTGAGGACTTTCCTTCCAACCCGGTCAGGAGCTTCGCTCCTTCCCATCCACAGAGGGTTTATCACAGGAGCCGTTCAGGCTATTCAGTCAAATTTCCGGCCGTAAACATTTCTTCAAACGCCGACGCCCGGGTTTGAACCATGAACACCTGGTCGCCAGTACAACGCCGAAGCCATTACACCAGCGCGGCTCCCATCTTAACGTTATTTAAAAAGGTGGAAACCACTGGCTTCTTCTATAGCTTAGTAAATCTACGACGACATGTTAACTATAGGATAACATTACCTTTAGGTCATATGTGGTAGTGTAATCATCATAAGCTCCCACCTTCCACCACCCCACAAGCACGCTGAACAAGTGTTCGGTTTTTACTTGTAAACACAACAGGACATGCTATGAACTTCTTAAAAGGTTAAGGAACCCCCTCCTTCTAATTATCGTTGTCTTTCTTTATAAGACAGCTTGAATAACAGCCTGCTACCGAAGGCAGACTGGGTGGTGGTTTCATATTATGATTCAGCTGTTTTTATTACCTTTCATTCTAGACATTTTACGTCCTGGTTTTCCGTGTGTTTATTTAATATCTACAAGGAAGGGGTTTTGTTAAATGATTGAAAGGGCAAATAGATGCCCCTTGAAATGGCTATATTTAGCAGAATTGAAAAAAAAAAAGTCGCCTGTAGATTTTTTTTTTTTTCTAACCAGCGGCACTCGAGCTTTCCAGCCGTTTCGGCCCAATGACATGTCATTGCGAGGCTGGGGAGACAGTGGACTTTCCTTCCAACTCGGTCAGGAGCTTCGCTCCTTCCCATCCACAGAGGGTTTATCTGCAGGAGCCGTTCAGGTTATTCAGTCAAATTCCCGGTCGATGACACTCCTACAAATGCCGGCGCCCGGGCTTGAACCTTGAAAACCTGGTCGCTAGCGCAACGTCTTAACCATTACACCAGCGCGGCTCCCCCCGTCGATATATAACAGATCTTACAATTTGGAATTCAATAGGCGTGTAACGGAACAGCGGAACAAGAGAGGCAATATTTTGCCTAAGAATATTAGCAGAAAAATATACAGAGGTCCAAAAAAGTATGTACATGTGCTTCATTGACTATAAGAAGGCTTTTGACAGAGTCCATCATGAGAAAATAATTGAATGCCTCGAAGACAAAGGTATTGATGGAAAAGATATAAGAATACTCAGTAACCTTTATTGGGAGCAAACTGCCACAGTAAGATCTGGAAGGAATTATTCACCATACATAGACATAAAAAGAGGTGTCAGACAAGGTTGTGTGCTGTCCCCCCGCCTATTTAATCTATACACCGAAAAAATTTTCAAACAGATACAGGAAATACCAGGACTGAACATCAGTGGAAGGTTTATAAACAACCTTAGATATGCAGATGATACCGTGTTGTTAGCTGAAAGCGAACAGGAGTTACAAGAACTAGTGAAGCAAGTGAACAGTATAAGTCAAGAATATGGACTCGACATTAATATTGAGAAAACAAAAACTATGATAATTAGCAAAACAGACGATAAACCCACATTAAAGATAAGCGTAAATGGGAAAATCCTGGAACAATTCAAGAGCTACGTATATCTTGGTCATATAATAACAGAAGATGGCAGATATGAAACAGAAATCAAGAAGAGAATAGGAATGGCCAAAGCTACATTCGACAACATGAAACATATACTGACATCTAAACAGTTATCTCACAAATTAAAACTGAGAATCATAAAGTGTTAAAAATATTCTGCATTTCTGCATGGTGCAGAAACATGGACGATGAATAAGCATTTGGAAGAAAGAATTGAGGCTCTTGAAATGTGGATATATAGAAGAATGGGGCGTATCTCCTGGAAAGAGAAGAAAACAAATAAGGAGGTCCTAGAAAATCTAGGTATGAAAAGAGAACTAAGGAGGGAGATCAAAGTTCGGCAGCTAAAATACTTTGGCCACATAAAAAGGCATAACACCCTGCAGAAGACCATAATAGAAGGGAGAGGTGAAGGCAAACGTGCAAGGGGAAGACAGTGCTATAAGTGGGAAGATAACATCAAGAGATGGACAGGAAAGTCTTTCAGAGTGCACCACCAAGACAAGAGACAGAAGACGTTGGAGATCCATTACAGCCAACCTTCGTTGTGGAGATGGCAGCTGATGATGATGATGTAACGGGATCCTTTACCTTTACCTTTAAAATTTGGAATATAACTGATGATAACGTCCCTAGTGCAGACGTCACGTAATTTAACCCGGGTTTGGCAACTTGTCAACTTGGCTAGTGACATATCATGTTTTATCTGACCTATACAGAATCTGTTCTAGTGAAGAATTTCCTCAGTTCGACGAGTAACGGGAGACGTACGTCCTTCTTACTGACTGTTACAGGCCTAAGTGATACATCGTTTCGTTCTACTTATTATCCAGAAGCCCGCCAGGCCCCGTATTATAGATACGGAATAGATATTTAACTTGTTTAAATAACAATAATGCCACTTGCGTAAATCAGATGGAGAGGTGATACATGGATGAGTATGCACATTTATAACTACCTACTTTATATTGTATAAATAGAGAGAGAAAGAAAATGGGGGGGGGGGGGGGGGGAAAAAAGATAGATAAACACATAAAATGTCACGCAACGGTTGAGTCCTATATCGTATTTCTTGTCATAATAGTTTAACAGAAGCAGTTTTAACTGGCTCATATTTCACCGGGGCAAACACGTATAATATTCGTACATGAATAAAAAATAAGGAATATATATTATAGGTGCCTGCAATCCTTCTGTCCTAGTGGAACTCTTCCGCACGTACACTGGTTGAGGATTCCCAAATCCCTGTCCACATACGCGTAAAAACAGTGATAATATTAACAGTAATAATAATAATAAGATTAATACTATTTCAAGAAAACAAATGACAGAAACAATCAAAAAGACGCTAATAGATAATAAATAAAAACAAACACACTCATAAACAAATAAAGGTAAAAGGTCAAGGATCCCGTTACACGCCCATTGAGGCATATTGGGAATATGATGTTAGGCCCATATTTTCTTGACCATCGGCACACTAGGGGTGATGTTGTCAGTATCACGCCGGCCGCCATAACCTTCCCAGAGTTGCTCTGGTACCCAATTCATGAGGCTGGGTCGACATATTTAAAAAACAAAACAAGTAACGACTCATAATTAAGTATAAATAAGAAAGTAACAATGCAACACGTGGAAACTGCTGCACAAAAGTAGAAAACACAAAATTCTAATATAAACTGTCACCATCAACAGTAAACAATAGCAAACAGCGATAGGTATTTTAATATACTACAAAAGGTAAAGAGGTAAAGGATGCCCATTGAGGCATATTGGGAATATGGTGTTAGGCCCATATTTTCTTGACCGTCGGCACACTAGGGGTGACGTGGTCAGCATCACGCCGGTCGCCTTAACCTTCCCAGAGTTGCTCTGGTACCCATTTGGGGCTGGGTCGACCCAATAGCCGTTTGTGGCCTAAAAAAATCCCACCTCATCTGGGGATCGAACCATAGACCACTGAACTAGGAAGCCAGTGCACTAACCACTATGCTAAATATACTACAAAACTGGAAATAAAAGGACATTAAATACCCTAATTATAACCGACAATTAGGTTGAACACATTGGTAGATGAGTGGAGACAAAGTTTAATGATTGTCAGCCCTCCTCCCATATCTATATATACATTAAGTGTCTTTTCTTAGAGTGTCATTTATATCGTTTGTTCTTGATACATGTGACACATGGCGATGTCTTTTCTTCTATCTGATAGCTTTTTCATTCACGTGCAGAAATTTCATTGCGTTTTCTTCTTCTTCTGTGTTTAATTCGCTGGTTTCTTTCACTTAATTTCGGTTATTGTGCTTATTATTATATCATTACCAACGCCATTAAGTACACTTTAGAGCTTAGTCGTCAAAAGTCCTCTCCAACCTTTTATGTCCTGAGAGAATCCTTTCAAGGTCTTTTATGTTTTCTTTATTACATTTGTCTGCCTTCAATTCTCTTCTCCGTCTGTTTTTTTTTTTTTAATGTTTCCCTCCATTTTTTATACCATGGTGTTTCAAAACAAGGACTACCTTGAAGTGCTATCAGCCCGTTTCGTCAGCGTGCGTCCTATCCAACTCCAAACCCTGTCATCACAGTTTGTGCTAGTGTTATCTCGCTGGTTTCTTCTCATCCATTCCACAGTAGTCATATCGTACTATTGAAATCTAAGATAATAGAAGAATCGTGGGGGGGGGGGGGGGGGGGGGGGGGGGGGGGGGGGGGGGGGGGGGGTGGAAGGGGAGGAATTAGGAAACAATGAGATCTAAAATAGGTAAGGAGTCATTTTGTTAAAATTCGTAGTCTAGCGATAATCTAACGATAGTCTAGTGATAGTCTATCGATAGTCTAACGATAGTCTAACGATAGTCTAGCGATAGTCTAACGATAGTCTAACGATAGTCTAGCGATAGTCTAACGATAGTCTAACGATAGTCTAACGGAAATGGACAAACAGACGACAAATAAGTTAAAGGTAGTCCTATGGCAGGTACTGCTGTAGGGTAGTGAAGTGTTAGAGACGTTTCTTTACTATGCCTCAGTTTTTTTTTGAGGTGGGATGACCGGTTTATTTCCTTGCTACCACACCTTTCCATAACTCAAGAGCACTCAGGTACATATTTACAGCTGTGTAGACTGGAGCATGATCTTATCAGGTTTCACATCAGGTAACCGTGCCTCTAAAAGCAAGCGCCTGACCACTCTACCAGTCATAGCTACTCAACATGTTAAGTCAGCTGCTGAGAGATGACTGTATAAAGTTTCAAGACATCGTGCTGACACTGAATAACCTCAAACATATGACAACACACCTGCAAAGTAAACTGAACTAAGTTTGAGATATTTTTAGTAAAGCAACAAGTAAAAGAAAAAACAAGTTGTAAGAACCACTTATGTTATTGTTACCAATATTGTTTGTTATTGTTTATAATTTTTCTTCCTAACTGACCATCATTTTTTTTAAATTTTTTTTTTTTTTAATGATGATTGAGATTTGTCTTTCATTAAAATATACTTCGATAAGTGTGCATGTCTAATGTAAAACTCGCAAGAAATTTAATCATTACTTCAGCTGTGTTTAAAATACAAGTTTCGCTGACCTAGTTGTTTAAACAAGCATATTGATTTAATCGTAACACACCGGTCACCGTACGACACTCGTCCTTTCAAATAGGCAACACAATCTATTTACAATTATTTATTTCTCTCCCTTTAAAACCCTTACTTTAATGAATTAATTCCACCTTATTTAGCATTTTTTTAGTTATTAAATAAAACTGGCTAGGTCAATGAACGTCAAAACTTCAGATATTAAAATGTACCAAAAAAGTTAGCATTACGCAAAATTTCAGCTCTCTAGGATAAGTGGGACATAGAGATTCTCAGTAGTGAAAGATTTGAAACCCTACAAATTTACATAGCACAGCTGATCTTATAGAAAAGTGGATACAATAGGCACTAATAGAGTTTATAAGTATTAATCGTTCGTTGAGTTAATGATTATTAGAAGAATAAATGAGTTTACCAACCACTTAAAAAAAAAAAGATAAACATTTTAAATGCACCATAGATGTAAATAAGGTTTTCATGTATATTAATCGTGCACATTTGTTTCTTTTTGGAGCGGGAAGGGACGTAATCTGATCACCACGGGTTGCATCCGGCAGAGGGCGGAGTTTCAAATTATGGAGAATGTAATCTGTTGGATCAGAACAATAAAACACAACAACCACGAAGTTACAAACTTTCATAAGTGGATGCTTACGTAGAACAGAAGGAATGAAATGGTGCGTAAAGGTCATCAATGTGGAACTGTTGACAAGAACCAGACAGTGGAACAAGAGATGAGAAGAACCAGACAGTGGAACAAGAGATGAGAAGAACCAGACAGTGGAACAAGAGATGAGAAGAACCAGACAGTGGAACAAGAGATGAGAAGAACCAGACTGGAACAAGAGATGAGAAGAACCAGACTGGAACAAGAGATGAGAAGAACCAGACTGGAACAAGAGATGAGAAGAACCAGACAGTGGAACAAGAGATGAGAAGAAGAAGCTGGCAGTGGACAGGAGACACACTGAGGAAATCTGTTGATAGCATTACCACGTGGTTCTTGTTCTGGAATCATCAGGGTATAAGAAGCAGAAGTAGATCAAAACGAAACAAACAACAACAACAAACCACACACACACTCACACACACACACACACATGGAGAAGAGAAGTAGAAACAGAAATGACAATGATAAGGAAGACATCGAAAGACCTTCAGCGGATGGCACGTGACAAGAGGACTGGGTATACGTATGCTGACGGCCTATTCTCCTTTGGCAGCAGAAACGTAAGGAATGAATGAATGAACTCTGTGTAAGGACGTGCATACTGTAGTTGATCCAAGTAAGTGTGAGCCTTCATTGCTTTTCACACACACACACACACACACACACACACACACACACAATAGAAGACGAAAAAAATAAAGAAAGAAAAAAAAACATCGGTGCATTTATTCACTCTGATAACGTGGCACAAATATCCTATTTTGTTGAGAGATTATAGTTGTCTGAAATCGACAACGCAACAAGAACACTTGTAAAGAACTGGAAAATTACTTGGAGATATCCGGGTTGAAAAGAATATTGGAATTTCTCTTGATAAAATATAATGCCCACATGTGGCGTGGTGTCATATGATACCCTAGGTGCGCTGCACTGTCTTCAGAACTACCTTCTTCAACAACAGTCTTCAACCTTTTTATATCAGAGTACTACAGATAAAAAACAACAATAAATATACGTCATACATTATAATCTATAAAAATCAAAAGTATTTTTCTGTTTTCCAGCGTTTTTCTATAAAAAAATTAAGTCATTGAAGGAAAATAACGCAATATGTTCTCATTCATAAAGAGACACTTGGGGGGTTTCTTTTTTTTTTCATTTAAGACATGAATATTTCGTTACAAGTTGACCAACACTATCCAAAGTGCCAGCTATGTAACTACCCCTACGAAACTGTTGACCACCATCTCATTGAGTGCCCAGCACTCGATGATGTTAGGAAAATGCTCCTTCCTCCCAGGCCAGATAAGTGGAACACCTTGTACGGAGAAACAAAACAACTTACGAAAACATGCAGATATCTCTACATGGCATTGGGCCGAATGGGGAGAGCCAAGTGCCGTTGGATCAATAACAACAACAACATACAAGTTGACGTGGCAACCGGGAGTAGTTGACACGTGAACACTAAGTTTAGATCGCATTCTAGACGAGAATCATTTAAGAACGTGTGTGCCGTGGGCCTTCTAACTAACATCTGTTATCTGCTATTTGTGGGCTTTTCCATTTCAATACCACGAAACAAATGTTTGAAACGTATCCTTTTAAAAATATGTTGAAAAACACTTTTCAAAATAACAGTTGTTAATCACATACGCGCACCACTAAAACAGTTCTTACGGACTGACCTCAAGACAAGAATTCAAGATAATAATAATGCTTCTGGAGATTAAAGAAAGAAAGTAGAAGTGTATATGGCAGATCAGTTTGAAAGCAAATGGAATCCAGTGGAATCAGACTTAACAGCTTGATGATCTAGATTTTGCAGATAACTTGGCTCTTTCTGTTCCATAACCATAATCAGCTTCAAGACAAAATAAAAATACTCGATGAGAGGTCACAACAAGTGGGTCTGAAAATGCACAGGGTAAAGACAAAGATAATGAGAATAAATGCATGAAATGATAACAAGGTTGAACTAAAAGATGTAGAATCTTACACATATCTTGCAGCAATATAGACAAAGTTGGAGGGACAGACAATAATTTCAAAATAAGAATACAAAAAGCAAGATGAGCTTTCATTGGGAAATAAATGGAGGTCAACAGAAATCAAGTCCATAAATATACAGATTAAAGACAGGCAAAGAGAGAGGGAGAGAAACAGAGGGAGACACAGAGAGAGAAAGATGTGAGAGGGACAAGAGATCGATAAAGATATAGACAGATAGAGAGACAGAGAGAGAGAGAGAGAGAATAATTCGGTAAGGATAAAGGCAGAAAGAGAGACTAGAGGTCAATGAAGATATAGACAGAAAACGAGACAAGAGGTAAAAATTAAAATCTTCAACTCAAATGTCAAGTTAGTCCTATTGTATGGCTCTGAAACATGGAGATCAACAAAAACAACAACCAGAAAGTTACAGACATTCATAAATGGGTGCTTGCGTAGAATAGAAGGACTGAAATGGTATGACAAAGTCACAAATGTGAAATTGATGACAAGAACCAGACAAGTGCCAGTGGAACAAGAGTTGAGAAGAAGATGCTGGCGATGGGTAGAACACACATTGAGGAAACCTGTTGATAGCATTACAAGGCAGTCCTTGTTCTGGAATCCACAGGGAAAGAGAGGCAGAGGTAGACCAACAAACACATGGAGAAGAGAACTGGAAACAGAGGTAAAACTGATGAAGAAAACGTGGAAAGAACGTGAGCGGATGTCACGTGACTGAAGGACTTGGCATGTGTTTTTTGAAGACCTATGCTCCATGGGGAGCTATAGGGATTGATTGATTGATTGATTGAATCTGAAAGCAATCGGTACGAAATACTCTAAAAACAATCAGTTAAAAAAACATACACTGACCTAACAATCAGTCGAATATAACTTACAAAACAATCAGTAGATCATACTATGAAATAACCGTAAGTAGAACCTCCCCTGAAAAACCACCAATAGAACCTCTCCTGGCGAAAACACCACTAGAACCCTTCCCTTACGAAACCACTAGCAGAACCTCCCCAAACGAAACACTAGTAGAACCTCTTCTATCGATACCACAAGTAGAACCTCTTCTATCGATATCACAAGTAGAACCTCTTCTATCGATACCACAAGTAGAACCTCCTATTATGAAACCACTAGTAGAACCTCCCGTAACAAAACCACTAGGAGAACCTCCCCTAACGAAGCCACCAGTAGAATCTCCCATAACGAAACTACAAGTAGGACCTCCCATAACGAAACTACTAGTAGGACCTCCCATAACGAAACTACTAGTAGGACCTCCCATAACGAAACTACTAGTAGGACCTCCCTTAACGAAACTACAAGTAGGACCTCCCATAACGAAACTACTAGTAGGACCTCCCATAACGAAACTACTAGTAGGACCTCCCATAACGAAACTACTAGTAGGACCTAATGTGACAAAACAATCCATACTATATACCCCGATGGCAGGTTTCTTCTTTTAACAGAAAGGGGACTGTTTCCTTCCGGCATGAAGAATAAGCTTTCTCTGCGCATTGGCCTCTTTCTTGACATCCTCATTGCCCTCTTTCTTGACATCCTCATTGGCCTCTTTCTTGACATCCTCATTGTTATTTTTAGCTGTCCACGGGATTTTTAACATTCGTCTGTAAAACCACATTTCTGTGGACTCTAGTGCATTTGCTACTTGTTTAGTATTTGTCCATGACTCACTTCCGTATGTCAGGATTGGTTCTATATAACACTGAAGAACTCTCTTTGTTACTTCCATTGACAGCGAGTTGTTGCATAAAATACTTTTCTTTTCAAAGAATGCTGTTTTTGCCTTAGCTGTTCTACTATTCAACTCTGAGAGGCATTTTCAATCAGATATTATTAACGTGACCAGGTATTTGAATCTATAGACCTGTTTTAAAGTTGTTCCATTCACGGTTCTATTTCAACTGTTAAATGGAACGGTGGAGCCCACCCTGATGAAACCATCACTAGAACATACCCTGGCGAAAATACCGAACCCACCTTGATTAAACTATCAGTAGAATATACATTGACGAAACCATTAGTAGAACATACCCTGACGAAACCATCAGTAGAACATACCCTGACGAAACCATCAGTAGAACATACCCTGACGAAACCATCGGACAACTTACCCTGAAGAAATCACCAATAGAACCTACCCTGACAAAACCACTAGTCAAAATAACCAGTTATGCTATTTATAAAATCACGTAACTTTTCTAGTTGTCATTGTTTTAACTCCGTGTTTCAGAGCCATACAATAGAACTGAGTTGACATTGAAGTGCTCAGAGCTAAACAAAAAAGGTACTCCCGTAGCAGATACTGCGTAGGGGAGGGAAATGTTAGAGACCTCGCAATACTAGGTCTCAGCTTTATGAGATAAGATGACCTTTTCGCTGCCTCTCTTCCTATGCCTTCCCTAACTCAGTGCCCATTTGCTGCTGGATATACTGCACGGCTGTTTGTGCCCTATACCAGAGCGCTCTTTTAGTTTCGGTGACCGGAATTCTGACACCGGGTATAAAATTTTGTGTGCACCGTAAAAGACTATTTAAGTTTTTGGCGGGGAAAATCAGCTGATGTGTGAGTAAAATCAGTAAAATATAAATCATTACACACTCGTTCTGGATAAACACAGCGCTAAAATTCTTTAGTGTACTATAACTTTGTTCTGTGTTCTATTTTTGATTGCATTTTTATTTGTTTGAAATTAGTTTTGACGGAGTTACAGACTTTTGAAAACAGCGTCATCATTTAAGGAAATTCATAAAATAAGTAATCTTTTTATTAATTTAATATCTAAAACCGTTTGAGTTTATAATTATAAAGACTTCTCGAAGGGAAGATAAAGATTATTTCCACATACTTTTTTTTTGGGTTTCATATCTTGAGAATGTGTGGTAGTCAGTTTTGTGAGTGTGGCATTACAAGAACAAGCATATTGTCACCAGATTTTATAGCATTTAAATCCCTTTAAACGCATTTTAACAACTTTTAAGAACTTGAAGAGATTTAGTAAGAACTGGAAATAGGCAGAAGAATTAGGAGCTAAAATTGAATTTTTCAGGTAGGTATTGAACTTTGTGAGGATAAGGAGGAGACAGATAATTTTAAAGTTAGACTTGAAAATGCACAAGATGCGCTGGCCAAACCTCAGTTTCAAGATCTGTGTACTAGGTCTGGTCCAGTTTGCTCACACATGGACAAGGTACTAGCCAAACACAAAATCATACAACAGGCTTATAATAGCAGAGCATTTATAGGGAATCACTGCCAGATATCTCACACAAAAAGTTTATAAAGATCTTACAAGAGCAATCGTTACACAAACACTGAAAATTACAGACAAACAAGATATAACTAACATAGCTTTTATTGCCCAAGAACAATTCAACTCACTGAAAGAAGCATTTGAGAAAGTACACAACAAAATATCACACAGTAAACCAATTAGTAAAGAATCAATAACAGCATCGATAGAGACTTATATGTCTTTGTTCAGAAAGCTATTCCCTAGTAAGACAATTCATAAACAGCACATATTAGAAAAACATTGCGCAGACTGGATCAGAACTCATGATGTATGATTGAGATAATTGTTAGCTCTCATGTTCTGGGGACAATTGGGTGTGTTATTTTAAGGTTATAAATGTGGACATGCAATTTAAACTTTCAATAATTAATGTTTGACGCATGAAACCAAAACAAAACTTTGATATCCATTTTCTGCAGGTTTTCTACTTTTGATTTCTGTAATTTGTTATGCATGTTGATTGTGACCGTTTTAGTGTAAATTGAATTAGAAACAAACCATAACAAAATGTAAAAAAAAAACCGTAAATTTTACACTATTTCAGACTATTATATTTTCTGTTTTAATTGTGATAAAATGTTTGTTCTTGTTCTAAAATTTACTCTAACATTTCTAGTCTAGCTTTACGCAAAATTAAAGCCGGTATTTATAATAATGAAGTAGCATAAAAGCAATTCAAACATGTTTTGGGGACAATTGGGTGTGTTATTTTAAGGTAATAAATGTGGACTTGCAATTTAAACTTTCAATAATTAATGTTTGACGCATGAAACCAAAACAAAACTTTGATATCCATTTTCTGCAGGTTTTCTACTTTTGATTTCTGTAATTTGTTATGCATGTTGATTGTGACCGTTTCAGTGTAAATTGAATTAGAAACAAACCATAACAAAATGTAAAAAAAAACGTAAATTTTACACTATTTCAGACTATTATATCTTCTGTTTTAATTGTGATAAAATGTTTGTTCTTGTTCTAAAATTTACTCTAACATTTCTAGTCTAGCTTTACGCAAAATTAAAGCCGGTATTTATAATAATAAAGTAGCATAAAAGCAATTCAAACATGTTTTGGGGACAATTGGGTGTGTTATTTTAAGGTAATAAATGTGGACTTGCAATTTAAACTTTCAATAATTAATGTTTGACGCATGAAACCAAAACAAAACTTTGATATCCATTTTCTGCAGGTTTTCTACTTTTGATTTCTGTAATTTGTTATGCATGTTGATTGTGACCGATTTAGTGAAAATTGCATTATAAACAAACCATAACAAAATATAAAAAAAAACGTAAATTTTACACTATTTCAGACTATTATATCTTCTGTTCTAATTGTGATAAAATGTTTGTTCTTGTTCTAAAATTTACTCTAACATTTCTAGTCTAGCTTTACGCAAAATTAAAGCCGGTATTTATAATAAAAAAGTAGCCTAAAAGCATTAATTAAGCCCTAACAAAAGTAAACATCGCCACATGTTTTTCCCATTAGGAAGCTGACCACGTGACCTCTGTCAAGTGGGCTATAAATAGCGCGGTCGGGGAAAAAGGGGAAATAAATAAAAGATCGCTCGCAAACAGCCGTGACTGGAACATTCCGCTACCAGATACAAACCCTGAAACCAGTATCTTTGCCATGAGAGACAAGCACTCTAACCACGTTACCATTCGGACGCACAAAAAATAAAAAAGACAGCTGAAAATAAATTATGAAATGATGTAGTGCAATTACAGCCCCGTGTTGAACAGCCCCAGGGCTTCTGTAGAGGCAAAACACGAATAGGCCTACTGTACCCTCAGGCATGTCGTAAAAGGCCACTAATATGAAGGTTGTGCATGGAGCTTGCAGCCTCATAATGTAAAACAAATAGCCACAGAAACCACCGCTGCAACAACATTTGACTGCTTGGTACAGGTGGTACAGGTGATACGGTGGTACAGGTGATACGGTGGTAGCTCCATGTTCCATCAGAAGCGCTAAAAATGATGAAAAAAGCGACTATTTCAGCCTTTGCTCAACTACAGGATTGATGACGATGATGATAATTATCATGATGATGATGATACATGTATCACCAAATAACGTCTTGCGTACAACTCTTGTGGTTGGTGTAGCACAACTTGAAAATCATTGGCTTATAATACCGCAACTAACAGTACCAGTTTATTCGGTGCGTGCGTTCCCTGTCAACCCGAGCTCTTATTTCACGGAGTATGCAAAATAAATATGTTCTCCGCGTTACGGAGGTTGATTGTGTATACACCGTATTGAAGTGGTAGGGAGTTATCAACTTTCATAGAATATTGATGTAGCGGTGAGAACTGAGTTTGATGAGACTTGGGAGGGGGAATCTTAGAGGAGTAAATAAGATTAAGTGGTGAAGACATTTTGATAATGTAACCATACCGCCATGTTTCATAAACTACTGTCGTTTTGACAATGTTACATACACACAGAAGGTATCTCTCTCTCTCTCACTCTCTCTCTCTCTCTCTCTCTCTCTCTCTCTCTCTCTCTCTCTCTCTCTCTCTCACTCTCTCTCTCTCTCTCTCTCTCTCTCTCTTTACTTTCCGATCTTTCTGTCTTCATCTAGTCTCTCTTTCCAAGTATCCATGTCTGCTACTTTATGTCTCTCTATCTGCCGGTCTATATCCTTGTCACTTCTTTTCTGCCACAGTGGTTATCTATATCGTTATCAACCTCTTATCTATCTATCTCTCTTTTGTCTGTTTGTATCGTATCGTCTTCTTGTCTCTCTGTCTCTCTTTCTGTCTGTCTATATCATTTTCTGTCTTTCTTATTATCTGTCCGTGTCTCTGTCTGTCTTTCTGCCTGTCGATATACCTGTCTGTCTTTATGTCTGTCTATATCTCTGTCTGTCTTTCTGTCTGTCGATATCTCTGTCTGTCTTTATGTCTGTCCATATCTCTGTCTGTCCATATCTCTGTCTGTCGATACTCTGTCTGTCTGTCTTTCTGTCTGTCCATATCTCTTTCTGTTTTTCTGTCTGTCCAAATCTATCTGTCTTTATGCCTGTCCATATCTCTGTCTGTCTTTCTGTCTGTCGATATCTCTGTCTGTCTTTCTTTCTGTCGATATCTCTGTCTGTCTGTCTTTCTGTCTGTCCATATCTCTGTCTGTCTTTATGTATGTCCATATCTCTGTCCGTCTTTCGGTCTGTCGATATCTCTGTCTGTCTTTATGTCTGTCCATATCTCTGTCTGTCCATATCTCTTTCTGTCTGTCGATATCTCTGTCTGTCTGTCTTTCTGTCTGTCCATATCTCTCTCTGTCTTTATGTCTGTCCAAATCTATCTGTCTTTATGTCTGTCCATATCTCTGTCTGTCTTTCTGTCTGTCGATATCTCTGTCTTTCTTTCTGTCGATATCTCTGTCTGTCTGTCTTTCTGTCTGTCCATATCTCTGTCCGTCTTTATGTATGTCCATATCTCTGTCCGTTTTTCGGTCTGTCGATATCTCTGTCTGTCTGTCTTTCTGTCTGTCCATATCTCTGTCCGTCTTTCTGTCTGTCCATATCTCTGTCCGTTTTTCGGTCTGTCGATATCTCTGTCTGTCTGTCTTTCTGTCTGTCCATATCTCTGTCTGTCTTTATGTCTGTCGATCTCTTGTTACACTATATTTTTCTTCATCTTTATCAACATCTTGTCTCTCTTTCTGTCTGTATCCTTACCGATTCTTCTCTCTCTCTCTCTCTCTCTCTCTCTCTCTCTCTCTCTCTCTCTCTCTCTCTCTCTCTCTCTCTCTCTCTCTCTCTCTCTCTCTATCTTTTTTTTAACCTGTCTGTATCTTTATTGACCTCTTATCACTCTCACACATTCTCTCTCTCTGTCTCTCTCCCTCTCTCTTTGCTTGTCTTTCTGTATCGACCTCTTGCCCCACTCTCTCTCTCTCTCTCTCTCTCTCTCTCTCTCTCTCTGTGTATGTATATATATTATATATATATATATATATATATATATATATATATATATATATATATATATATATATATATTTATTTATTTATTTATTTATTTATTTATGGAACAAGAATTGCATAAAAACGTAAAGTAAACAGCATAAGTCATGAATATTGATCGGACATTAACATTTAGACAAGGAAAACTATGATAACTTACAAAGCAGACAAATAAACCAACGTTAAAGATAAGAATAACAGGAAAAAACATTGTCATATATTAGTCACATAATAACAGAAGATGGCCAAAGCTACATTTAACAACATAAGACTAATACTAACATACACGTAACTCATAAATTACAACGGAAAGTTATCAAATGTTACATATACTCTTTATTACTCAATGGTGTAGAAACATGGACAAAGAACTAGCAGTTGGAAGAAAGAATTGAGGCTCAGTGATGTGGTTATACAGAAGTGTGGTGGAATATTCTAATCCACATATATAAATTAAAAGGTAAATATAAAGCCTAACAAATAAATCTAATAAAGAAAAGAGCAATGATAAAATAACAGTGCTGTCACAATGACAGTACTCGAAATCCCCTTGTTTTCTGCTTCGTCTGCAAATTGTAACGCTTTCTCGTTGATAGTAAAAGCCTACTGTATTATTACCCGCGTTCTTCAATGAAACGTGTGCTGTATTCTAAGAAAAACATTGAGAGGCAGACTGCGTAATGACCTAAATTAATCCTAACATTAATTATATTACATTACCAAAACGAACGAACAGATGGACTCAAATAGAAAGAGAGAGGGGCGAATAAAATCAGGAACGCATGCAAAATTAAACACGCGTCTCGCTATTAATGCCACCCCCAACAAGCGTAACGCGATACACAATTACTACTATCACGCGTGTAAGGCTACATGCACTAACTTTTTCGGACGGACAGTGATAAATTCACTACCCTTCCCAGAGTTAGGTTTTAAAATCACAAAAAAACGCTTATTAGGAAAGATAACAATAGATGGGTTTACGTTTGAAAACATTACAGTACCCAGACAGCACATCTTCGAAACAGGAGGTAGAAGAAATTGCATATTTTGAACGCAGCCACTTAGCTCTATTAAATATATATATTTGGGTTCCTTAGGGTTTGCTGACAAAGAATATGTACGGCGTTATGCAAATAGTCTAGGAATTAACAAGTTATAGCCAAAATAAAATGATGGTGCTGTCAGACAACACCCAAAATCAGAATCGCTCAGTGGTAGATTTTTTTTTCACCACCATTGTACGGGAAATGGGCCACAAGTTACATTTGAACTGATTGGCTGGAATGATATGTAAGGCTAAACACGATTAGTCGGGCTATAAATACTATCTTTGGTTGTTAGGGGAGACGTAGGAAGTTAAAATTTTTTCAAATACTTGTCGAAACGTGGCTCCATTGGCTAGACTCGCTGATATACTCACTTAGGAGCGTTAGTTCGAGACCACTAGTCAAATAAGCTTGATAAAGCAATAGTGCGTTGAAGCCAGCTCATATTTTTGCTAAATAAAAGCCTGGAACATAAGCAAATGGGAATTTGTGCCAGTAGTTGTGCCAGAATTCATTGCTAATCAACGTATCTGTGTTTGTTTCCATGAATTGTGGTAAGCTTGAAACATTCAGTATCTTTTAATGAAAATTGAATGTGAATTGTTAATTTATGCCTGTATATATGTGTAGTTCAGTAGCAAACATGATGTAAAGCCTATAATGCTCCCGCCTGAACAGAAGGTGTCGGAGGAAAGTAAAACTGCATGGAATGGCCAAACAGTACACTGACACCTAGATTATTGATTAGACAGAAATAATGCTGGAAGTGCAGAGGCGTAGTAACCATTAAGGAGGTAAATACTGGTATAAAGTATTTCAGATGAAGCTGACAGTTGGCCTAACGCTCTGAACTCAATGTTTGTGATGTATTGTGCTCAGTGTAAAAAGAGAGTATAAATTAGTTATGAAGTAGAAGGTACATCCTTCTTGTTTTCAGGGACCGTGGTCATGATGGTATTGAGCAGCACCTGGTCAGAGCTTTGCTGAATCCAGAGTCGGACAGCATACTCCTTGGTCCATTTAGCTATCAGTGAGGTGTCTCCAGAGCCGAGGGGAGAGTCGAGCAGAGGAGTCTGTTCCTGCCGCCATCACGCCAGATAAGCTGATGTGGCCAGCTGAGCTCAAAATTATGTACCCCCAGCTTAAAATGACCTTGTAAAAATAACATTAAGAGGGGAATTAAATTGTGTTAATATCAGGAACTGAGAACATCTCCAATAATAGTTCCCATAAAGACAAACTATTGAAGTCATGATGACAAATACCAACAGAGCTTGAACAAAACAAAACCAGTATTACCTCATATTACTACTACACAACTGACACACATAGGATACTTTTAATAATATATGTCATTACAATATTCATATTGATAAATTCTGTACATATAACTTGTAAGTAAAATTGATTGTGATTCCTGGTTCCCTTTGTATTTGAATCAGGACACATATTCATTCATAACAGCAATGAATACATATTGTTATTTGAAAAGTTATCAGTGACTCCTTTAAGATATCCTTTAGAGTGTTATATGTATGTGAGTGTCACAGTGTTGTCAAGTGTGGTGGATAAATTAAATTGTTTATCTGTCTGTTGTTGTTATGACTTACACTTCATCATACACATACCCTAGACATACAACGTAGTCATCACACTATTCCAGAATAATTCTGACTGAGATATACATATATGTGGCAGCAAGTAAGGTTATCTATAATACACTACACTTATTAGATATAGATACCTTCACAGCTGATCTCAGTCAGTACACTAAGTCCCCTATAAATATTTATAACATCCCACTTCACCACATATATTGGGGGCTCGCTCTTGGGATTTTGAATCTTTCCCTATTAAAAATATTGGGGGTAATTCACTTCAGGGAATATAAGAATTAAAAGGTATCCTTGGGTGGAATTAAATAAGGTTGAGCTCACGGTGCCTGTGTTGTCCATTAGATATATAGTTAGAAATTGAATTGTTGGTTAGACATTGTATAAATTTACCTGATAGACAATGGCGGACCTGGCCAAGTTTCGATCTGCTGCTGTTCAGACTGCAAAAGAGTTAGGATTAGATGGGCAAGTTATGGTTGCCTATGTCACTACGGAATGTGACAAATTTATTGAACGCGAAGAAAGAAGGTTTGAAGCCGAAAGAAAGTTAGAGGCTGAAAGGGAAATTAAGAAGTTACAATTTGAGGCTGAGGCTGAGACTAAGAGGTTGCAGGCTGAGGCTGAGACTAAGAGGTTGCAGATTGAGGCTGACAAAGAGGCTAAAGCATTGGAAGCCGAGGAAAGAAGACAGGCTGCAGAAAGGGAAGAGAAGAAATTAGCTGCAGAAAGGGAAGAGAAGAAATTAGCTGCAGAAAGGGAAGCAGAAAAGGAGGAGAAGAGATTACAAAGGGAACATGAGTTACGACTAAGGGAGTTTGAGTTTCAGGGCCATGCTCCTGAAAATGGTGCCAGTCCCTTTGCCTCTGATGCCACTGCTAGCCAAGGAGCCTCAACCTCAGCTATGAATTTTCATTTAGATCATTTTGTTGAGAAAGACGATGATATAGAGAGCTACCTAAATAGGTATGAACTATTAGCTACCACGTATGGGTTAGAGAGAGAAAGGTGGAGCTTAAAGTTATCTCAGGGACTTCGTGGGGCAGCTTATGAAGTTTTTGCAAAAATGAGTAGAGGTGATCAGGAAAATTATGACATGCTAAAGCAGGCTCTTTTGTTAAGGTATGAAAAGAATGCAGAATTCTATAGGAAAAAATTTAGGAATGCTAAACTACTGTCAGGTGAAACCTATCACCAGTTCTCTGCACGAATAGAGACATACTTGGAGAAATGGACTTCTCTGGGGAAAACCCAAGATCTTAAGGAAATGGTCCTTATAGAGCAATTAAGAGAGTCCATGGCTCCAGACCTGAGAAAGTTTCTCATGGAACAAGGTGCAGAGAGGCTGGGTGAGTTGCTAAATGTTGCTGAAAGGTATCAAGCAGCTCAAGCAGAGGTAACAGGAAATAAAAAGAAACAAGTGGATAACTTTAGGGCACCACAGAACTTTAATAAATTTGATCCTAAGGATCAAAATAAAGGTAAGCACCAATTTGATAGGCCACGGTATGAAAATAAAAATAAAACCCACAATTCGATGAAAGGAAATATGATGAAAGAAAATCTTTCAACCAAGGAAAAAGGTGGTGTAAGAATTGTCAGATGGACAATCATGACACTGACCGTTGCAGAAGGAAACCTGTGTATATGGCAACCCTTCAGGTCAGGTCGACCTCAAGACAGGAGGAGGATATTATGTTAGATACCACTCCAGAAGAGATGAGGAAGGCACAGGCTGGGGATAAAACACTCAAGCCTTGTTTCAGAAAATTGTCAACTTGTCATACAACTCCAGGCAAGGGAGATTTTTACATGAAAAACAAGTTGATGTATAGGAAGACTGGAGCTAGATCCAAAGGTCAGGGACAACTGGTACTTCCTAAAAGATATAGGGCAGACTTAATAAGGAGCCTACATGTGAAACCAGATGGGGACCATGAGAAGATAGGTACCATCATTCAAAAGGTGGCTCACAATTATTATTGGCCCAAAGCAAGATGGGACATTGAGAATTTTGTAGAAAGGTGTAGCATAGCACATGAGGGAACACCCACAAGTGGGAACATGGATCAGGACCTGGACACGCCACGGGGCAAAATTAGGCCTGATAATAAAAAGAAAAATAGATTTGATAAAGTGGACCAAATGGAATGGGAAGCCCCTTTTCACGGACAAGCTTCACTTAACTGTTTTACAATGGCCACTATGCGGAGAGTGCAAAAAGATGTCTTACCCCAGGATAAGCCGAAAATCCCTCAATCGGACTTAAACAAACTGGAGGAAGAAGATGTAGAGAGGAAATCTCTCATCAAGAATTTTAAGTGGGGAGAAAGCCCCAAGAAAGAAAAATTGGTAGCGGTCGTTTTGTGAATGATAATTCTAGGAGGAAAAATCATCACTATAAAGCTTCGAGTGGAAGAGACCATACCGGTGCATGGACAAATAGGTCCACACAATTAAAGGTCCATATGTAGCTTTGTTAAGAACGTGGACTGATGAAAAGGCAGAGGAAAACATTACATCTTCATACCAATATGTGAATGAGCTGACCACTCGTTTAAAAACTGGTTGGAAACTTGCCAATGAAAATTTGAAACAAGCCAGGAAGAAACATGCTGCCTATTATAACAGGAAGGCGAAAGACAGAAATTTGGCTGTGGGAGAGAAAGTACTGCTTCTTTTGCCCGGGAGTCAGAATAAGTTACAAATTGGATGGCAGGGTCCATATACAGTTTTAGAGAAGGTATCTAGAACAAATTATAAGATAGATAAGAAGGGGAAAGAAAAAAATCTATCATGTGAATCTCCTGAAGAAATATTTGGAAAGAGAACATCAGGAAGAGACACACTTGTTGACCTTGTCCATCGCCATGGAGATGAAAAAGGAACCACTTTCATCATTTGAATATCCATTACACCCCTGTGAGACAGCAGCACAGGTGAAAATCAGTACACATTTAACGAAAACTCAGAAAGAGAGAGAGTGCAACAGGTTCTAAATAATCATGCAGAGGTGTTAACAGACCGACCAGGGCATACAAACCTATTGGAATATGATATGAAACTGATAGACCCCACACCTGTCTGTATGAAACCATATTCGATTCCGTTTGCTAAGGAGAAAGCTTTGAAGGAAGAGATAGACTATCTATTGAAGGAAGGAATTATTTCACACAGTGAATCTTCGTATAGTTCCGGTGTTGTACTCTTAAGGAAGCCCTCTGGAGAACATAGACTCTGTATAGATTACAGGAGACTGAATGCTATTACAGAAGGACAGGTGGATCCATTGCCGGATACAAATCAGCTGTTTGCCAGACTAAATAAAGCTAAATATTTCTCAAAAGTGGATCTGAGTAAAGGATACTATCAGATTCCAGTAAAGCCTGAGGTTAGACCATACCTAGCTTTTAGTACCTCAGAAGGACACTATGAGTTTAATAGATTGCCATTTGGATTGAAGAATGCGCCTAGTGTCTTCTCTAGAATGATGAGAAAATTATTGGACCCTCTGAATAATCCATGTATAACAAATTTTCATGGATGATATCCTGATAGCAACAGAAACATTTGAGGAACACATTGACTCTCTGAACATGCTGTTTAATCGACTTAGGGAGGCAAATTTAACAGCCCGACCAACCAAATGTTGCGTTGGATGTAAAGAATTGGAATTTTTGGGACACACAGTTTATCAGGGAAACATGACCCCTGACCCAAAGAATTTAGAGAAACTACAGAAAGCCCCGAGACCACAAACCAAGAAGGACGTGAGATCCTTTGTCTCATTATGTGGTTTCTACCAGAAGTATATCAAAAACTTTAATTCCATATGTGCACCGTTAACTGATTTGACACGTAAAGGACATCCAGATCGCATTACATGGACACCACAATGTGAAATGACTTACCAAGAATTGAAGGAAAAGCTCACAAGTAAACCCATTTTGAAATTACCTGACTTAAGTCAAGAATTCATAGTAAGGACGGATGCAAGTAATATTGGGTTAGGTGCAACTCTACTACAGAAATCCGATGCATTGGATGGGGAATTAAGCCCAGTGGCATATGCTAGCAGAAAATTGAATAAAGCTGAAATCAATTACTCAACTAGCGAAAAAGAATGTCTTGCAGTAATATGGGCAATAAAGAAATTCAATATTTATCTGTATGGGAAGGCCTTAAGTTGCAAACAGACCACAAACCTTTATCGTTTCTAGCACAGGCTAGGCATGAGAACTCCAGGTTACTCCGATGGTCTTTACTTTTGGCTCCATATAATTTTAGCATTGAGTATATATCTGGAAAAACAAATTTGGGAGCGGATTTTTTAAGCCGCCATCCGTGTGATGAGAATCACCGTAAACCCCAGAACTAATAATAAATTTCTCTATGTGTATATAGAATAAAGGACTGACATATAATGTCTGTTTTAAGAGGGGAGATGTCGTGGAATATTCTAATCCACATATATAAATTATCAAGTAAATATAAAGCCTAACAAATAAATCATAAATAAATAAAAAGAGCAATGGTAAAATAACAGTGCTGTCACAATGACAGTACTCGAAATCCCCCTTGTTTTCTGCTTCGTCTGCAAATTGTAACGCTTTCACGTTGATAGTAAAAGCCTACTATATTATTACCCGCTTTCTTCAATGAAACGTGTGCTGTATTTCTTGGAAAAACATTGCGAGGCAGACTGCGTAATGACCTAAATTAATCCTAACATTAATTATACTGCGTTACCAAAACGAACGAACAGATGGACTAAAGGATAGCGAAATTAACAGCTGAAATAACACTAAAAATTAACGCGTCGCGTCGCGAAATTTAAATCGAACAAGCTAGTACCATGGAAAAAAAAGAAAACTACATGCACTAACTTTTTTTCGACGGACAGCTATAAAATAAAAAACTTTTTAAATGAAAAAAAAACGCTTATATTAAGATAACGTTTCCAAAATTTAACAAAAACCCCACCCCCAGAGCGTTAGCACATATACGCGGAGGTAAAACAATTGCCCCACGCTTTCTCACGCAGTAACACTTACATATGCACTAACACTTTTTTCCAAGACGGACAGTGGTAAATCAGAATCCGTTACGCCACACTTTACGAACAAAAACCAAACGAATTTAACGGAACTAAAAAATGAAGGTACAGCGACATCACAATAAATTCAACATTTTTTCCCAGAATCGCATTTACAAATAAAACTAAAAAGTAAAACCCATCCACAGTGATAAATTCATGTTAGGAAAAAAAACGGCTTATTAGAAAAAATAACATTATATGGGTTTACGTTTGAAAACATTACAGTACCCAGACAGCACATCTTCGAAACAGGAGGTAGAAGAAATTGCATATTTTGAACGCAGCCACTTAGCTCTATTAAATATATATATTTGGGTTCCTTAGGGTTTGCTGACAAAGAATATGTACGGCGTTATGCAAATAGTCTAGGAATTAACAAGTTATAGCCAAAATAAAATGATGGTGCTGTCAGACAACACCCAAAATCAGAATCGCTCAGTGGTAGATTTTTTTACACCACCATTGTACGGGAAATGGGCCACAAGTTACATTTGAACTGATTGGCTGGAATGATATGTAAGGCTAAACACGATTAGTCGGGCTATAAATACTATCTTTGGTTGTTAGGGGAGACGTAGGAAGTTAAAATTTTTTCAAACACTTGTCGAAACGTGGCTCCATTGGCCAGACTCGCTGATATACGCACTTAGGAGCGTTAGTTCGAGACCACTAGTCAAATAAGCTTGATAAAGCAACAGTGCGTTGAAGCCAGCTCATATTTTTGCTAAATAAAAGCCTGGAACATAAGCAGATGGGAATTTGTGCCAGTAATTGTGCCAGAATTCATTGCTAATCAACGTATCTGTGTTTGTTTCCATGAATTGTGGTAAGCTTGAAACATTCAGTATCTTTTAATGAAAATTGAATGTGAATTGTTAATTTATGCCTGTATATATGTGTAGTTCAGTAGCAAACATGATGTAAAGCCTATAATGCTCCAGCCTGAACAGAAGGTGTCGGAGGAAAGAAAAACTGCATGGAATGGCCAAACAGTACACTGACACCTAGATTATTGATTAGACAGAAATAATGCTGGAAGTGCAGAGGCGTAGTAACCATTAAGGAGGTAAATACTGGTATAAAGTATTTCAGATGAAGCTGACAGTTGGCCTAACGCTCTGAACTCAATGTTTGTGATGTATTGTGCTCAGTGTAAAAAGAGAGTATAAATTAGTTATGAAGTAGAAGGTACATCCTTCTTGTTTTCAGGGACCGTGGTCTTGATGGTATTGAGCAGCACCTGGTCAGAGCTTTGCTGAATCCAGAGTCGGACAGCATACTCCTTGGTCCATTTAGCTATCAGTGAGGTGTCTCCAGAGCCGAGGGGAGAGTCGAGCAGAGGAGTCTGTTCCTGCCGCCATCACGCAAGATAAGCTGATGTGGCCAGCTGAGCTCAAAATTATGTACCCCCAGCTTAAAATGACCTTGTAAAAATAACATTAAGAGGGGAATTAAATTGTGTTAATATCAGGAACTGAGAACATCTCCAATAATAGTCCCCATAAAGACAAACTATTGAAGTCATGATGACAAATACCAACAGAGCTTGAACAAAACAAAACCAGTATTACCTCATATTACTACTACTACACAACTGACACACATAGGATACTTTTAATAATATATGTCATTACCATATTCATATTGATAAATTCTGTACATATAACTTGTAAGTAAAATTGATTGTGATTCCTGGTTCCCTTTGTATTTGAATCAGGACACATATTCATTCATAACAGCAATGAATACATATTGTTATTTGAAAAGTTATCAGTGACTCCTTTAAGATATCCTTTAGAGTGTTATATGTATGTGAGTGTCACAGTGTTGTCAAGTGTGGTGGAATAAATTAAATTGTTTATCTGTCTGTTGTTGTACAACGTAGTCATCACACTATTCCAGAATAATTCTGACTGAGATATACATATATGTGGCAGCAAGTAAGGTTATCTATAATACACTACACTTATTAGATATAGATACCTTCACAGCTGATCTCAGTCAGTACACTAAGTCCCCTATAAATATTTATAACATCCCACTTCACCACAAGAAGAAAGGATTGAGGCTCAATGATGTGGTTATACAGAAGAAAGGATTGAGGCTCAGTGATGTGGTTATACAGAAGAAAGGATTGAGGCTCAGTGATGTGGTTATACAGAAGAATGGTGTGCATCTCAAGGAAAGAGAAAAAAACAAACAAAGAGATCATACGAAAGCTAGGAATGAAAAAAAAAAGAAACAATTAAGGAGATGAAAGTTAGACAGCTAAAATATTTTGACCATATAAAAAGACATAATACCTTACTGAAGACCATAATGAAAGGAAGACTGGAAGGCAAGCGTGCAACAGCAAGACGGCGCTATAAGTTGGAAGATAACATCAAGAGATGGACAGGAAAAAGTCTATCAGAGTGTACCATCAGGACAAGAGACAGAAGACGTTGGAGATCCTTCTATGTGAAGATGGCAGCGGTTGATGATCTTTATCCACCTCTTGTCTCCTTATCAGAATTACGTATCTTCGTCTCTCTCTCTCTTTCTCTACACTTTGATGTTTCCCCTTGCATATCTACACCATTCTCTACTTCTTCTCTAAGTCTTGTTCTAATTCTCACTTTCCTGTCGTATTTGTCCCTGTTTTTTACTGTTTATGTATCGGCCTCTCACTGTATCTCCCTCTCTGTCTGTTTAAGTATGATCTCTCACTGTATCTCTCCCTTTCTGTTTATGTATCGGCCTCTGCCTGTCTCTCCCTCTCTGTCTGTTTAAGTATGATCTCTCACTGTATCTCTCCTATTTTATTTCATGTTTATAATTAGATACTGTGAATGTGAGTATGCTATTATTTTGCCTTTACAACGTTGAATTCCTTGAATTGATGGGTAAAATGTATGTGAGAATAAATGAAATCAGTATAAAAGACGAGAGAAAGGAAGGGCAGAATGTCAGACGGGCTTGCGTGCCCAATTCTCAACGCTTTGAAAATAAAGTTCGTTCGTTCGTTCGTTCTCCCTTTCTGTTTATGTATCGGTCTCTGCCTGTATCTCCCTCTATGTCTGTTTAAGTATGATCTCTCCCTGTATCTCTCTCTTTCTGTTAATGTATCTCCCTATCTGTCTGTTTAAGTATGGTCTCTCATTGTATCTATCTCTTTCTGTTTATGTATCGGCCTCTGCCTGTATCTCCCACATATCTGTTTAAGTGTGGTCTCTCACTGTATCATTCCCTTTCTGTGTATGTATCAGTCTCTGCCTGTATCTCCTGCTGAGAAACAACCTCAGTCCCTATTCATACAATCATAGACTTTTTGAATATTTTCTGAATTCTGATTACATGCCCCGCCCCCCCCCTCGGATTATCTTTTCTTAAAACACCCCCTGATAGGTTCCCCCCCCCCCCCCCCCCCCCCCCCCCCCCCCCCCCCCCCCCCCCCCCACGGATTTATAACATCAACTTAGGTTCTTGACAATACATAAGTTATGTCATCTTATAAGTAATTAATGTTAATATGAGTGTGCTATATTATTATTTTACTTTACAACGTTGAATTCCTTGAAATTGATATGTAAAATGCATATGAGAATAAATGAATTCAGTATGAAAGGTGAGCGAAAGGAAGGGCAGAATGTTAGACGGGCCTGCGTGCCCAATTCTCAACCCTTTGAAAATAAAGTTCGTTCGTTCGTTCGTTCCCTCTCTGTCTGTTTAAGTATGATCCCTCATTGTATCTCTCCCTTTCTGTTTATGTATCGGTATCCTACTGTATCTCTCTCTCTCTCTCTCTCTCTCTCTCTCTCTCTGATTCGAATTTCAATAGTTCTCTTCTTTTCGCTATTTATATACCATCGTTCTATGTTTCTCTATGATTCGTTCACAAATTTATATTTTTTTTTTATGTTTAAGTTATGACGAAAGTTAAGACGAAAGTTAAGACGAAAGTTATGACGAAAGTTATGATTAATGATAACTGGATATCCTCTATGCGTTCTATGCGTTAGAACATAATATTCATGTACTTTACGTTTTTTGGTACATTTCAAAACAACAACAAACAAAGTGGATTTTTAAAGTGTTTGTTTTTTCGATTACTTGTTTTTGTCCAAGTTTTACTGGATCTCAGAGTCAAACTTTCTGATCTGTTTACTCTTGTCTCTTTTCACTTTAGAAAAGCTATTAACCAAGTTTAACAATAAAGACGCTGTCCCTGATCTTGCGATATCGTGTCAATAAAAAAACGTTTACAAACACAAGAAATTTGACACTAACATTCACCTGTACTTTTGTAAATTTAATAGGTCATTGCATTTTCCTTCTGTTCTGACAACCCAAGCAGGTACTAGCTCTGTGTTCCCAGCTACATTCAAGGTTTACAAGTTGCAAGTAACAACTATAAGACTTATCGTTGCCTTTTAGGACCTTGGTTCTGACCAATCTCCGTATCGGCCGTTTTTTAACGATCTTTTGTAGAACTTGCAACATAAAATTTTCAGGGGCTGATAGTTTTTATAGCTTAACTCTTATTCTTCTCTCGCTATACGTCTACGTATTTCGAATTACGACGAAGACGCACATATTTCACATCTGTAGCTTACGTTCTAGGACAGCTTTATAAATCGTCGAATAACAAGATTATAAATGTTGTGGACATTCGATAGTTAATGTAGCTGTCGTTGATGTTTGATTATTGTTTGTTTGTGTTGTTGTTGTTTGATGGTTGGTTGTTTGTGTTGTTGTTGTTTGAGGTTGGTTGTCTTGTTGTTGTTGATGTTTGATAGTTGGTTGTTTGTCTTGTTGTTGTTTGATAGTTGCTTGTTTGTCTAGTTGTTGTTTGATAGTTGGTTGTTTGTCTAGTTGTTGCTTGATAGTTGGTTGTTCGTCTAGTTGTTGTTTGATAGTTGGTTGTTTGTCTTGTTGTTGTTGGATAGTTGGTTGTTTAAGTTGTTGTTGTTTGATGGCTGGTTGTTTGTCTTGTTGTTGTTGACATTTGATGGTTGTTAGTTTTGCTGTTGTTCAATTGTTGGTTGTTTGTCTTGCTATTGTTGGTATTTAATTGTTGGTTGTTTGACTTGCTGTTTTTGATATTTGATTGTTGGTTGTTTGTTGTGCTGTTGTTTGATAGTTGGTTGTTTGTCTTGTTTTTGTTTGATGGTTGGTTGTTTTTCTTGTACTTGTTTCATGGTTGGTTGTTTGTCTTGTACTTGTTTGATGGTTGGTTGTTTGTCTTGTTGTTGTTGACATTTGATGGTTGTTAGTTTTGCTGTTGTTCAATTGTTGGTTGTTTGTCTTGCTATTGTTGGTATTTAATTGTTGGTTGTTTGACTTGCTGTTTTTGATATTTGATTGTTGGTTGTTTGTTATGCTGTTGTTTGATTGTTGGTTGTTTGTCTTGTTGTAGTTGATGTTTGATTGTTGATTGTTTGTCTTTTTGTTGTTTGATTTTTGGTTGCTTGTTTGTTGTTTTTCTTGCTATTGTTGATATTTGATTGTTGGTTGTTTGTCATGCTATTGCTGTTGTTTGATTGTTGGTGGTTTGTCTTGCTATTGTAGATGTTTGATTGTTGGTTGTTTGTCTTGCTATTGATGATGTTTGGTTTTGGTTGATTGTCTTGCTGTTGTTGATGTTTGATTTTGGTTGATTGTCTTGCTGTTGTTGATGTTTGATTGTTGGTTGTTTATCTAGCCGTTGTTCAATTGTTGGTTATTTTTGTCCAACTATTGTTGACATTTTACTGTTGGTTGTTTGTGTTATTGATGTTTGATTGTCTTTGACATCTTATAATCGATGTAGCTGTTTTTGAAGTTTGATTGTTGATTGTTTTTGTCTTGCTGGTATTTGATGGTTTGTTGTTTGTCTTGCTGTTTTTGATTGCTGGTTGTTTGTCTTGCTGTTTTTGATTTTTGATTGCTGGTTGTTTGTCTTGCTGGTTTTGAATTTTGATTGCTGCTTGTTTGTCTTGCTGTTTTTGATTTTTTAATGCTGGTCAATTTGTCTCGCTGTTTTTGATTTTTGATTGTTGGTTGTTTGTCTCGCTGTTGTTGATATTTTATTATATTTTGTTATCTAAATGTTGTGAAGTTATTGTTTGTTTGTCTAAATGTTGTGAAGTTATTGTTTGTTTATCTAAATGTTGTGAAGCTATTGTTTGTTTGTCTAAATGTTGTGAATGTATTGTTTGTTTGTTTAAATGTTGTGAAGTTATTGTTTGTTTGTCTAAATGTTGTGAAGTTATTGTTTGTTTGTCTAAATGTTGTGAAGTTATTGTTTATTTGTCTAAATGTTGTGAAGTTATTGTTTGTTTGTCTAAATGTTGTGAAGTTATTATTTGTTTGTCTAAATGTTGTGAAGTTATTGTTTTTCTAAATGTTGTGAAGTTATTGTTTGTTTATCTAACTGTTGTGAAGTTATTGTTTGTTTGTCTAAATGTTGTAGACATATTGTTTGTTTGTCTAAATGTTGTAGATATTTAATTGCTAGTTTTTTGTGTTTTTTTTTTTTACTTTTGATTTTTTGTTGTTTGTGTTTCTGTTGTCGACATTTTATTGCCGGCTCTTTGCGTTATTGTTGTTTGATTGTTGTTTGTTTATAGGTTGTTCGTTTAGCTGTTGTCAACGTGTTATTGTTGGTTGTTTGTCTTGATGTTGTTGTTTGATTATTTGTTGAAAATTTTGCTATTTTTGACATTTGATTGTTATTTTTTTGTCAAGCTGTTGTTGATGTTTGATTGTTCATCTTGCTGTTGTTGACGTTTGCTTGGTGGTGTCTATCTTTTTGTTATCGACGTCTGATTGTTTGTTTCTTGCTGTTGTTGTCTTCTGAATATTGATTGTTTGTGTTTGTTCCTGTTATTGACGCTTGATTTGTGGTTGTTTGTGTTGCTGTTGTTGAAGACGTTTGATTGTTTGTTCATTTTGTTGCTGTTGTTGACGACCGATCGTAATTGTCTGGCTGTTGTTAATTTCTTATTGATTTGTGACGTTGGATTGGGGGTTGTTATTTTCATGCTGTTTTTGACGTTTGTTTGTCTTGGCTTTTTGACACTTGATTTGTGGTTGGTTTTCTTGCTGTTCTTGAAGTCGGATTGTTGGTCGTTTGTCTTGCTTTTCACAATGTCAAGGTCAGTCTTGTTGTAATTATATAGTTATACCCAATAGTTTTGCCTGCTCCATCTTGCATGAGAATACTAAATGAAGCCAATGGGAGGAACATTTTACGCACCTAACAGCAATGGTCTAATCCGACTATCAGAATACCGGTACCTCATTTGCTTCATACTTTACCCGTGTTTAACAAAAACATACACACTCAAACATATAACTAAGCACGCCTTTAAATTTGTCTAGGATGTGGGGGACTCGTAACACGTACACAAAGTGACCTTCAAATGTGACATATCTATTTTTGGAAATGTAGCCCCAATATTGCTAATGAATCTTGTATTTCATTTAAATATGTGTTGTACCTGAGCGAATCGGGGCTATGGTATGGATAACTACCCGGCATTAGCCGGTTTGAAAAGTAACCAAACCTTTAATAAGATTGTCCAGGGGTTAACAAAGACAAATATAATAATAGCCACTTCAGTCATAACTGACTATCGGGGGACAGCCCTCAGCTACTTATTTTCCTGGTGTTATTTTTCGAAGTTTTCTCATGTCTTCTGCTTGCCGTGGGAGCTTCTTTTCACACTATCTGAGGTAGCGCCGTAGAGAGCATCGCCACTTTGTGCGATCGGAGCTTCATCCTCCCAGGTTACTGAATTTATGTCCAGTACCCTCATATTGAGGGTCGTCCAACTTTTCTTTTGCCATCTGCCAGCTGTCCGTAGAAGACATCTTTCGGGATGCGACCATCTTCAATGCAGCGGACATGGCCAAGGCAGCGTAATCTGCGCACAGCAGTGCATACATGCTTTGAAAGCCAGTATGTAACAACACCTCAACATTTGTCACTTTGTCCTTCCACGAAATACAGAGGATGTGGCTAGACACCGCAGATGGAAGGTATTGAGCCTTCTTTCTTGCTTAGCATAGGTTGTGCCATATAGAAGTGTGCTGGTACATAAGAATTGGCTAAATAGGTCAGTATATTTTATCAGTTCATAATCAAAGATTCTCAGGAAGGTACATTTACATAAGTACGACTAATTAACATTGTTACTGAACATCTCAGTATACACAATGTTGCGCGTCTTTGTCAGTAACTGCATAAACAAAAAGATTATGTGAACTTTCAACTCCTGAACCTCCTACATACAGTTGTCCATGGGAAAAGCAAGACCCCTCCAGTTTTAAGCCAGCAAAACTTAATGTTTGTCCTTGAAACTTGCAAATCGACATGACAAAACACAGCCGAACAGAAAATTATTCGAAATGGTATGTCTATGATATAATGATCAAGGTATTGTCGCTCATAATTTTTTAATTCAAGCGCTATACGATTTCATCGTGGGCAGTGGCGGATCTACATTTTGGGGGCCCTGAAGCTTGAACTCTTGGAGGGGCCCCTTTTATTTTAAAAACGTATTGGGGGATGGGAAAGAAACGTATTATAGAGAAAATTGGAGTTGGGGGCCCTGAAGCTCAAGTTTCATTAGCTTAATAGTTGATCCGCCTCTGATCGTTGTTAGCGGGAAAAATTGTTACATTATTTTCGGACCCAAAATTTAGGAAGAATTTTTTTAATAAACTAGTACCACGGCATTCTAAAACGTTCGATATTTTAAATTGTACATTGCGTGATATTAATTTACTGGCAAAACATATTTTCAAAATCTGTCGTAGCTCGTTTTAGGAGTAGGCTATATAAACAAGTGTCACGTAGACAGAAATTTATTTTGCCATTTTAATGTTTTGTTTTCCTAATCATTTGTATTCTCATTTTCTTTCATTTTCTCCTTCTCAAACCCCACCCGAGGTGTTTACGTTCAGGCTTTCAGTGGAAATCCCCCACTGGTCAGAAACGGTCAGCGCAGCGGTAATATTACATCAAACGCACCTGGCGCTTGCCTGATCAGAAGAATTTCTCTTACGCGTAAAGTGTTTGAACGAGCGAAAGGGTCCCGGTGTTTGGCCTTCAGAACGCTGCTAGTGATCATAATGTTATGCATCCTTGAAACAGGGGGAGATAAACCCGCTGCTAGTCTTTGTTGTTTGCCCTTAGATGAGCAAAGAGCACATAATATTATGATTGTCTCTCTGGGGGAATTTTCGCAAAGTTGTTGCTTCTGAAACCTCTGTCTTACCCGGTATTACGCATTACGTCGATACATCTGTAGAATCAGGCTAGGCAGGTGTCAAGGGTAGAATGGTTTGTAAGCTATAAGATTTGAAATTTTACTACGTCAAACACACTCGTAGAAGATTCCTGGCCCGAGATAGACCATCATGAGAATTAGGCAGACTTTAACAGAACAAAAATGTTAAGGCCTTTCTCTTGGCATTTTCTCGGGGTGAGTAAACAACTCTTATAACTATTATATGATATATTCATGTTAGCTTTTATATATATCTGTTAGGAAAGTGAATTCATTTCTGAGGACTTCTCCTAGTAATTTTATTCAGTGATAAGTGTTGCGTGCATATTTTTGACGCACATATTACAAAAAAATCGATATGGTTATTTAATATGGGAAAAATATAGTCATGCATCCATCTGTGTATGAAAATGCTGTTTATTGTAAAAGCGAGATAATCCATGTTTGATTCACACTTTTGATTATAGGAGTAATCGGTCTGGATATCGATCCAGCGCAAGAATAGTACGCTTGCGTTTGTACTTAATTTTAGGGCCAGAAAATATATTAATTTGCTTATTGTGTTTATGGCCTGAATTCATATGTATTACATATTATTATTACAAGTAGAATCAGTCCTATATTGTATATTTTGGATGGGTATGAGGGACTAGATTCTTGTTAGCGGAAGTATGAGTTGTCTTAACAAGTCGTGATGAGTTCCGATGTACTGCTAAGAATGGCGGGGTACGTTTTTCAAGAGCTGGTCCCTTCGTCAAGAAAAAATGTCTTACGAAGTGGTTTTTTTCTTCTGGAGGAGATAGTGTCTCTACGATAGTTTGTGTTAGAGACTCTCCTTATGTCAGTATATAGATGATTCGGACTCCAGGTAAACCCAGCTCGTATTTTTGATGATCTCTCGTCGGTTAGGCCTAGCTTGACTTTTGGGTGCTTCGATATGCTAGTGTCGTGTTTTGTATCGACGAAGATGACAGATTTTCCTGCAGCGGTTGTGGCTACGTGAACTAACCTGATCACCGTAGTGCTGCATGGAACCATTCATGAAATCCTTTATATATCCATTGTAAATTAACTTTGGCTGATATTCTTCCTATGAATGAGTGAACGACAACTCAGGAAGGTAGCCATGTTGGATTTCGGTCATCGTCTGTTTTGATCACTGCCAAGAGAACAGATTATTTATCTTATTATCGGACAGTGACAGAGAGATCTCAATCCTGCTAGAAACCCCCTTTTCGTGGTTTCATAAGATGATGTATCATGACATTGAACTTTGATGTACTACCCATTATTTCTGCATGTGTCATGACTTCAGATCTGCTATGTATACCTACAAATTGTTATGTCAACAAAGCCTGATGTACTCGTATGTCCCAGTGTGTACGTCTGAATAAATTGAGTAAACTAAGATTCCAGCAGTCTGCATTGGTGCCTTGTAGACACATGTGTATGAGTGATTATATTGGTCAGCACACGAACAGTACACCATTCGCGGTAATCACACTCTACACTACTACTTCATACATACACCATCCTGCGTCGGCTGAAGTGACCAAGTTTAGGGCCTGCTTCCCCTGGAGCCTTTGCCTTCCCTAACTCAGGACTAGGGTGAGTTACCCATTTACAGCTGGGTAGACTGGAGCATGCCTGATCTCAACAACACACCACTCTTCCTTACAGAGCAGACAGACTGATACTTTACAGTGGTGTACTACAGGTGTAGTAAGAAATAACGTCTTTACAATAAGGTAGCGCTGTCTACGGCCTAGTCAGGGTGCTTAAACTGTTACGGTTTATCATGGGTTAAATGTTAAACTTACAATAACAGATAATAGGCTAAATTAACTGTCATTTCTGTAAGATAATGTCAGGTGTGGATTGTTCACTTAAAAAACTGAATAGTGAGATGCAGGTAATAATTCTGGATTATAGGAGATAGTCACTTATTCCTTTTTGATAGATATTTTTAGTGGCTAGGGAGAATCATTTTATGCTTACTTGTGTAGTTAGACACTAGTCTATAACTTTCACAGAAAGCAGCCACCAGCCATAGATATAATTATATCTTATGTGCAGTCACAACTGGATTTTTATAGCAAGAACATTGCATTTTCTATGTATTCATTTGTGGGATATTAATATTTTGTTTCCCCAAAAGGGACATATGATTTATCTGTGTAATTTCAAATGCTGTAATCTGTTTATGTAAATTCACTTAATGTTGTAAGACGAATAAGCATATCCATTCAGCTGTATGTTTAGTTGGAAGAAGAGAAGTAGATTTTTGATGTCAGAACATTTACTGACAGGTACATGGGTGTACAAAAGATATTAAGCCTATGCGGGCGCGTGTTGATAATTGATCTTTTTAAGGAACAGGAGACATGGTTAAAGACAGCCCTAAACTATCATAGCAATAACTACAATAAATTTAATCCCATAGTGGAGCGAAACTTTCTGTATAAAGTTAGTGTGATTTATTATTTGCTTGATGTAAAAGGGTGTCTCTTTTCGGTCTCAGTTTCAGGGGATACCGAATTGCTAGTCTAGTTTCCAGTCAGACGAAGACACCGTCTCTTTGCTCTAGAGGGATTCTGAGGATATCTAGCCCCACGAGTGTCACAGCCATACCTGAAACAACAACCCTTTGTCAACGCCATTTCCCTCTCACGGGAGTTAAGCTCACGCAATGCCACGAGCCAACGCTAAATCTGAAATCATCTAATGCAGTAGTAGTTTCCTACTCGCCTATTGGATTACCAGTCAGGGCATTGCGGCTTCCAAAATCTCAAAACAGCCCAGCATGTCTAGAGCAGAATTCAATTCACCAGTCGTTTTGTGCCTAAACGGGGCACTCAGCCAAGCCACAGTCAACCAGCCAAAACCGGATTTAAAGCCAATTCTAGCGCCGGATAAGCACGCCTTGGGATCAATTGTCCTCAAGTGACTTCGTCCCATGGTTTATTTCTGGGTCTATGTAGAACTTCGCCAAAACACACTGTCTGGACTATTTCATCTGGTCCCCGAAAACGGACGGACTGCCACGCAGTTTATTCATTTTGGTAAACAGAAGGTAAATAGAGTCTTCCAGCTCACCTCGCGCCAGTAGGGAGGAATCACCAATGATAGCGCCTATACAGGGATTTTATTCAGGTTAATTCCATCACCGATGGAGGATGTATACGAAAAAAACCACTTACTGGAGCTATTTCATATGGTCCCGAAAACGGACAGGCTGACACTCAGTTATTTCATCTCTCTGTGTTCTACAGGTTTTATGAATGGTGATCTGTGTGTGTGGTTGTTGGTGTATATGATTATTGATGACTACTGATGATTATTTGATTATTGATGTAATTTATGCTGTGTGTGATGATATGCATTATTTTCATGCTTTTCTTCTTTAATAAATTTTACACATTTATTAATGCGCTGTTCACGACCCTTTCATCCATCAGTAACTTGTTTTTAGCTCTTTACTAGAATCTCTATGTATGATAAGAGAAGAGAGTGAGAGCAGGAGATGCTTAGACAGTAAAAGTGAGTTGAGGCCTGGAGAGAGAGATCATTTGAATAAATCTTCTTCCAGGTTGTCTCAAGTCCATCTCCTATTTACACCTTATCTAAAGTGTAATCTATAACTCTGTCAGTCCACTATCCCTTGTCGATTTCACTACAGTTGTCCAACTCGACAAATACTCTGCACTCTAACTCAACCACGACAACAAGTAAATTTTTAGTCAATTTCCCATATGTCCCGAAGGAATGAGTGAACAACTCTAAGTTTTGCACAGAAAAGATGCCTAGACAAAACCACTGTACCAAACTTATCGTCAGCAAGGGCTTTTCTTACCAGTCGGGACAGATTCGTGTAATAAATAATAACTAGATAAATAATAAAGTTGAATATTATAAATGATAAATCATTATTTTGATAAATCATTTTTTTTTATAAATCATTCTATTATTATTTAAAGTATGAAGACGTTTATCCTTTAAATAATCATTTTTTCATAATAATCAGGAACATAAATGTTTCTTCTCAGTCTGAATTAAAGTGAAGGCTCGCAGTGTCAAACTGTTTCTATTTCATTTTTCGCCGCAGTTGACATTTTTTTATTCAGCTGGCATTGACAATTGTAACATTTTACACAAAGACAAGCTGTTAAAAATGTAACTTATTTCACAAATGAGAAATGTGCGATTGTTGTGTCATGCTATAATACCAAGATGTATTAACACGTGCTACACTATCATTGATTGTATCATAGATATACTGCCATCACTTGAAGTCATATCTATAACGAATAAACGTGCTCATAACGTGCTGATGTATACAGTCATAAAACTACCAATAGAACCACTAAACACAACTACCTGTTAGGCTAAGGCTTTCGAATGCTTTTGTGTAATATCTGACAGGCATTCGACTGACAGCTTCGTCATAAACAAGAACTACTGTCGTCAACGGAGAGAGAGAAAGGGTTTCCCTACTTCTCTCGATAGATCGCATGTGACCCCGACCTCTGTGCATCCACGTACGTCACGTGGTGTCCCAAAAATCTAAGCGGTGGTTCTTAAGACACATATCACCATATCACGCCAACCGTACTTATTGACCCAGTCAGTCAAAGGCATAAAACCATACTGTGATGATGTCACAATGATACAACGTTAAAATATCTCCAAAATTAACGATGAAATGTAGGGTTAAAAATAATGCGTGGGATACTAGGAGACATGCTCGCCCATGCCAGACCTCCCACCGCCATTTAAAACTAACGAGTTAGAAGTGCAGACGAAACGTTTACCCTTTGTAGACGGGAGAGAATGAAGGACACACAAAAAAGGAAAAATATGACTGAACACGTGTTTGAAGTTCGAACAGCAAAAAGACGCAAGGGGGGGGGGGGGGGGGGGGGTGGGAAAGAAAAAAAAAGTCACGTCCCGAGTTGACATAAAGTAAGGAAATGGACAAGAAATGGACATTAGCTCTGGATCGAGACAGTCATTTCTTGGGTGTTTTTCGATACTTGGTCTTTATTTGAATGCCGCGGCAAAACACATGAGGGAAGGATCTCGAACAAATTTCAAAAAATTAAACTTGAGAAAAAATACGTTTTTTCTTAATAATAGAGTTATGAAAATAAAACCTAGCTAGTTTGATAGCCCATCTTGAGCAGAAAAATAATATGCTTTCAATTATACAGACGGATAGATAATAAGGAAGATATTGACAAAAGACTGTATTGTTCATTACAGACAAACGACTGCACTGTTAACCCATGTCACTAAAAGTAACCAAAATCTTGGCCTTGAGTCTGCAAACGTAAAAATCGAGCTGTAATTAAAGAGAGGGAATGTGGTGGAGAATTGTAGCTAAAAATAACTTAGACAGCAGATTCGTGTAGGAAATGCATGTAAAACCAAGCGTGTTTTTATGAAAAAACAAGTAGAGGCAGACGGACTAACAGACCGTAATACATACTTGACTGAGATTTGACTGAAGTGACTTTTGGTTGCCAATTTGAAAGTTAGGGGGGAAGTCGGCGATTGGTCAACGCATTTTATAGTAGCGTGATAGAGAGGGGAAAGTTTGTCATTTTACATAAGTCTGTTCAGAGACACAGTTTGAATCCATGAATGGTGCTGATGCCATAATAATATAACTTTATAAGTGGGACGCCATCATACGGCCAGCAGCTCAGCTGAGTTTTGCTAGCAAACTTTAACTGTGTTCTCATTTCTGAATTCTGGTAAGAATGAATAATATTTATTCTGTGTATTTTAATAATTCGAGTGATTGATACTGCCATATCATAAAAATGATTACGACAAGTAAGTGTTCGCTCTAGATCCCCAGCCCAAGTTCAGGGTCTAGAGACATACATACCAAGAAAATATATAGGAACGCCTAAATGAAACTATGAAAAAGGATCTAGTGTTGAGATCAGTGGAACATATCACCTATCTTATTTAATAGCAGGAAGCTATTGAACATATCTCAGATGTAATGTAGTCTTGGGGAACTGATACTATGTGAAACCAACTTGGTAAGATGTGCTGTGTGGTCAGAGAGATCTGACCTAGTCTATGTGGTGTTGTTGTGTGTGTAGTGTTGTGTACAGAAGTGGTTCAGAAGATAGAGTTCTGACACATGACCAATACTTTTGTTTCAGAACTGTGAGTTTCTATTTGGCACCAAAGCGGTGTCAAATACTGTATTAATATATACAAGTGTGGACCAGAGCAGTCTGTCATTGTGTCAGAGCAGCCGTATATTGCCCCCTGCACGGAGAGGTGGGGCCATCAGACTTCTGTACAGGATCGATGCAGGCAGATAAGTCATATCTGGCCTGCTGGACTTTCACCAACAACATTTTCATCTAAATTACCCCTAATTCAGCATTAAATAAAGCCAAGACATTGGGGAAATTAAACTATATATATTTATCCCTTAAGTCATCGGACAATGTTTGGCAGTCATAGACTGGGAGTGATGACACCACCCCAACAGCATATCTAGTAATAAGTTCTCCTGTGACTAGCTTAATATATTTATTATTAACCAGTTATTTGAAATAATTAATTACACATTTTCCATTTCATTATGTAATATGATTTTGCATTCAATTTATGACTCCATAATATTTCTTATGTTCTGACCAACTAAACATTTGGTTCAGAACAAAATAAATTTATCAAAAGATTAATTTGTAAAAACTAAAACAGCCTGAGTTAGTTCCGTGTGTCATAAATTTTATTAATATTATTAGACTTCTTAAATATCTGTGTGTGTGTGTGTGTACTCTACCACAACACAGTACATATCATTACCCTAGACTTTTAACGTAGCCACATTCATTAGTAAAAAAGATATGTGTGAGGTCGTAAGTGGTAGTGCGAAGGGCCTTCTGTAATTCACATCTACATTTATCTCAGGAGCCTTCACAACTGACCTCATACATCACACTAAGTGACATCAACCATACAATACCATCAAAATCCACTACACATACTCAGCGCAAATTTCCAGATAGTACTGAGGCGCAGCATAAACATTCATCAAAGCCAGAGTGTCCTTGGCCTAGTCAAACATCAATGTTCAGATAGATACCCTAGCCAGAGTGTCCAATATCTTTTTCATGGGTAGTTATCCAAAAGTGATAGATTAATAAACTGTGTCGTACAAGCATATCTTTTTTTATTCGTCAGCAAGCAGTATACTTGCAATTTTTTCATTTTCCACGGTAGTTCACAAATTTGTGTGACTGAAGACTTTTCGTCATAGTTGTCACCAGTTAAGTCTCAAGTTAAGAGTAATTAAGTTGTAAATAAGTTAAGTGTATGTCATTTTTAAAATGGTTGTTGATTGCATCATCTTGCACCATATTTATTTTCAACTGTGATATTTATATAGGTAAATAAATTAGCGTTTTAGTTTATCACTTGTTTATATCTTTTGTGATGTGAGTGTTTCAGTGTATCATTTTATTCCAGCTTAACCGGGAGTGTGGGCTCTTGTATCTTTCTTGATCCCAGATTGAAGCTGTCGCTGCAGACCACTATACCTACTGAAACCTTCTATCTCAGTGAGGATTCACCTTCTCTCATTCACTTTTGGTGTCCTAAGTAGGTCTTCATACTTACGAGCCATTACCATAGAGGGCCTAGGGGATTTCATCCAACTTGTATTTTTGTCAGTTGACAAAACCCAAATCACCTTGTGACAATGTCAGATGGTATGAGGTGTATAAGTTATGTAAAAACATCTTCTCCTGTGCCACCAGTCAGTAAGATTAGTAGCCTCGATGGCACGAGGCATTGTTTAGTTTTTTAAAGTACAAGGCTTGTGCCACTGCGAAATCGAGGCTGATCTAACTTTCGTAGAAGCCTGATTACTGTTTCTGATTTTAGCGGAAATCGATGAGAAGGTAATGTTGTATTTTGCCTACACTGACAATTAAACCCTTCTACCTTGTTCGCAATTATTAACTGTCTTGCTTTTCACTTCTGGTTTTATCAATTATGAAAATCGAGATTTTTTGTACATAAATTTACTGTCCCGAATACCATTCCCATATAAGACGGCAACAAAATTACTGGGATTGATACTATGTTCAACATACAAAGTAGATTATTGCAATCCTTGATGATATATGTCTATTTCTAATTTATCACATGATTAAGATAACAGTAATGAAAACGCCAGTTAATGATAATATATCAGTTGGAGAATAAGTAACAACAATAAACGTAATAGTTAGTAATATTAGTTCGTACCAAATCTCGTACGTCAACTGACAATGAAAGAAACAATAAAACTGATAATAACAAAGCAGAACTGATAATAACAACGCAGTTACGACTAGGAGTTTACCTGTACTGATGAAGCTGTCCTGAAATTTTGTTCAACTTTGACGTACAAACTTCAAAGGCCTCAACACAACTGTTCTTGCAGACTTTAATGCAAGCTGATCTTGAAACTTTCTGAACTGAGGAAACAAATCAATAGTGTGTTTAATGTAAATAATCTACATTTATTATAATTATTTTTCTTCCAGGTTTATTGGTTAGTTTATATCTATTATATTTTTATCTAACATAATGTCTTTTATTATTAGTGAAATTATACACATTTTATTTTTATCCCTTCCTGGTAAGTAGCTGCCATGAACTGGTTTAAGACTAATTTCAGATTTTAGCCTTACATATAAGATGACTTACTTATTAATAGGTTCTTCCTTCTTCCAATATGATTTTAATACTCCTACCTGCAGATTGAGGACTTGTTGTTTTTATACTACATTATTTGAAATTAAGATTTACCCAAGATCCCGTGAAATAGGCCCTTATTAACTTATACAGGAACTTTATTATTTTATCCCTTTCGTTCAGTGTCTGTGTTTGTTTAGGGGTAGGGGTAGTGTGTGCCAATGTGCAATCAGGCGTTATGGCACTGTTTGTGTCTGTTGGAACTGAAATGTTTCAAGTGGCGATAACGTGTTCACATTAACACTACGATCAGAGGCGGACTGCGAGTTTGGGCGGAAGAGCTCCTGCGTAGAAACATGAAGATTCAAATTACAAAACACGTAAGCAAGTTATGAAATATAAATTAAATCTGCAGATAAAATTAATTGAGTGTGTGTCGTAATTAGATAGGTTTGAAAGTTATTTATGGTCCCGCCTGAGTAGTGTGGATGGTGATAAGTACGTGAGAATTAAAGGTCTGAGAATAGATTTCACGGGTGAATAGTTTAAGGAGAAGATCTGTCTCTGGAATGAGTAGTTTTCTCTAGTCCAGCCTATCTATACGACTATAATTTAGTACAAGACAATCTTTCCCTCCATATATATGTAAATATAAGTTTAACTACACACACAACTATGTGACAACAAGACATACAAACGTGAAAAACTATGGTTAATTGGGTATGGGTCTGACCAACACACAAAGTTAAGTTTCTTTTGTTGTTTATTATCATTAAACTTGACAACACCAAATATCTAAAGAAAGATCAAATAAAATCAGAATTACATACATAGGAAAATAACAGAATACATGTGCCCTCCCATTATTGAGAAAAAAAGAACCCAACAAGTTAATAACCCCAAAGGTCAAAGGTTAGCACTATGTTACAGAATAGACAGTAAGGAAAAACAAAGTTCCTACGAAAGGCTACCAAGTAAAGTAAACAATTTTAAGCCAAAGCAAAGTTGGTGCAATACTTGTAACAAAGAAAAAATATTCACTCTCTCTCTCTCTGTCCTACTCTCTCTGTCATACAGTGACCACTCAATCACGCTTACCCTATTCTTGGTGATATCCCTTTGGAATTACAATGGTTCCTGAATATAAAGAGTGTCAGGGGTATTATCCAAGTTGGCCCCAGTCCATCCTCTATAACAAATAAGATTTTATGAGGGGACGCCAAATTTGGTGGTGTATTCCTGGATGAACAAATGTCACCTCGAATAGTTAGTGTAGAAACCGAGATCTTGTGTTCACAGCAAACAGAGAAAAATACTTCCAGTATTTGGAAACATCTAGTTGCTAAAACTGTTACAATTGTTAAATGATGGTAATCCTATCGGCTGGCTCTATGTGAGTGCCGATTCTGTAACAGCGTAACTCTTCTGGATAAAATCCACTTGGATACGACTGTCAAAAGTCGGGAGAAATGTTGTTGTTTCACAACCCAGTGGGCTGATAAAAATTGAACAAATTATTTCTGGGTGATATACGTCCCGTTAAATTTACCATTTAAAATGTTAATTTTCTCTTTGGCCAATCCTGTTCACACATGAACTTGGGGACGCGTAAGCCAAGAAAAAGACAACCTTAATCAATCAGTAAATGAGGAAAAGGACCAAAATAGACCGCTGGCCGCTCTTGATCAGGTCTGCGAGAAATAAACAAGACATTTATGAAAAAAATGCTACTATTCTATATATATATACACACAGACGGGGACAAGACGTTCTCTTATCCACTCCATCAGTCCTGATTAAATTTAAAAGGCACACGGTGTCTTTATTTACACCTATACGGTCAGCTTTTCGCCCGCGCTGCAATTTCAGGTTGGATGAAGGTATGCACCCTTCCCGCCCCTTTGCGCGTACGTTAACGATCAGCGTACAATGTCAATTATTATTTAATTATCCATAAGCGCACTAAACAAATATCGCCTGTCGTTAATAGCTATTAGATTTTCGGCGTCTGTTTGTTTAGTCGTATGATATTAAATAATAGTCACTTATAATACTACACAAAATGAAATAAACGTGAATTCTTTTCTGTCACTTATCAGTCGCGCCTAGTGTATTAGTTAGTCAACTAAAACGTCTCTTCTTGTGTGAGAAAGTGGGTGGTAAAATTATCATTAAACTGAACCACTGGTAAAAAAAATAGCTACGGGTTATTTTTCACTGGTCTTTAACAGCTAGATCTTTAAGTGAATTATAATGGTAAACTTTAACACGTAAGCACTAATTTTCTATTACCAGAACATCAGAATGACAATCCCCACGAATACTATTAACACATCTAGCAAAAATGGTTCTAGCTACTGCGTGCTTAGACTATCCGAAAAATTCTGAGTGACGACTAATATCTGGTTTGGGAAGACACAGTTTATATATCTTCATGGTTATGATCTCTCTAGAGGATGCTAATTTTCCCACTATTGTGCATAGCAGAGAAGTCAGAAACCTAAGTTCCCAAGATAAAAGGTTTTCACGTTTGCTCTGTCGGTCGGTGCTAATCGACTTAAAACCGTGTAACGGGTTCCTCGGAGATTTAGCCCGTTTCTGAAGATCAAAGAGTTAACGCCCTATTGTGTGTACGAACATCAAAGGGTACTCGGGAAAATATTTTTGCTCGAGCGACTCACTTCGAAAAGGTCCGGTGTTATTCCACGTGCGTCTGTCTGATATCCGATGATTGACAGATAAGCTCGCGTGAGAAACTAGGAAACAAACCTAATTCGCTACCTGTTATGACTGGCAGGTCGCGAAGTTTGTAAACTTTGCGTTAGCCCGTGTTAACGGAAAAAGAGGCGTGGATTAAAAGGTGAGTAAGACAGGCAGAAAAATGCATTGTTTTGCAAGCAAATCATAGAACGCTAACGAGGTCACGAAAGACTGCCAGATACTGTAGGCTATATTTCCATTATACGTCACTGTGAGTTATACCTGCAACACATCATGTTACAGGTAACTGCACAAATGCTTACATGTTTGTGTTCTCACGTGTGTGTATGCCCGCGTATACATAACATTACAGCGAATTCGGCAATAATAATAGCCACTTCAGTCATAACTGACTATCAGAATGCGCCCCTGACGTGACAGCCCGCAGCTGGTTTCTTTCCTATTGTTCCTTTCGACGTTGTCTCCTCTCTTCTGCTTGTCGTGAGAGCTTCTTTTAGCCCAATCTTAGGTGGCGTCGTAGAGAGCATCACCATTTGGTGCAATCGGCAGCTTCATCTTTCCAGGTTGCTGGATTTATGTCCAGTGCCCTCATGTCTCTCTTGCACACATCTTTGAAACTCAGCTGCGGTCACCCAACTGTTCTTTTGCCATCTGGCAGTTCTCCGTACAAGAATTATATATATATATATATATATATATATATATATATATATATATATATATATATATATATATATATATATATATATATATATATATATATATATATATATATATATATATATATATAAAGCCTCGTTGGCTTTGCTCAGGTGGGGCAGTGTCTGTCCCTAGTCGTGGTGTGCTGTGGCACAATAATTTGTTTTCAACATAAGGGTTACTTTCACAATTGCCTCCGGCTGTCAGAATTGTGGATTTTAAAGCTGCTACCAAGGTGGAGTGGGGACATTTTCTACATAAGACTGGAGGCAAGACACTTGGGAGTCATGACCCAGGTGGGCCCGGCCCCCTTAGAGTGTAAAGGAGTATACGGGGCCGAAACACTTGTTTGACGGGGGGGACTACTTCGGATGATCAGATTGCCTCCTGTTGTATCGCTCTGTATAAGGGTTTCCTATCATAGTTGCATGGTCAAAACAGTGACATTCGGGAAAAGATCGATGGACTTCTGGGACAGATGACACTGGGAAAGACTAGAAACCGGCTGACCGGGTTAATACCCCGTAAGCTGTATACAGTTGCTACAGGACCCAAAAATGATAGATGCCTTCAGGATTCACCGAAAGGGGGGAGAATGGTGAATCCACAGGCGCCTCATTGCAATCGACCAGACCCGTTACACGGACTTCGAGCTCTGAACAACGGCTGGAATTTCCATGTGCCTGTGGTAGGAAATTCTCTACTCAGAGAGGAATGAAAATCCACGGAACGAAAAAGGGGTGTGGGAGTTCATCAGGAGGAGATCAACAGCGCTCTGTCTCGACGGGTAAGACGTTAGAAGAACGCAGCCAGGAGTCAATGCGCAGTGCTGAGTACATTCAAGTTGATCTGTCTGATGATGATCTCTCACACTTCTTGGGAAGCGAGATGCAATCAAGTTTCCACCTGCCAGTGCAAAAAAGCTTTGGGAACAGCTGGACGAAGCCTTGGCAAAAGAGTTTGATAACAACCTGAAGCATATAACTTTGGAGAAGCTGGAAAATTTCGGCGACATAATATATCTTCACTGTCGCAAAGTGTTTGGAGTCAGGAAGGCAAGGGAAAGTAACCCACCGCAAAAAAGTAGAAGACAAATTAAAATAGAAGAAATCAGGAAACAGAAGAAGCATGCCCGAAAACTGTTCAAGAACTCAGTTGCCACAGAGAAGGAAGGATTACGACAGGTTTGGGAGCACCTGAAAGGCCAACATAATGCCCTTTGTAGAGCAGAAAGGTTGTGCAGGAAGAGAAGGAGGACTCGAAGGGATGGGGAAAGATTCTTCAGGGAGCCCTTCAAGTTTGCAAAAGAACTGTTTGAGCAGCCACTGTCGGGAACGCTAAACATCAGGAAAGAAGACCTGGAAGAACACCTTAGAATGACCAATTCAGATGGTCGCAAAGATGAGCCGCTCAGCAGCATGGCAGGCCTTAAATGGCCGGGTAAGCCAGGAGCTGAATTTAACACCAAGCCCCCAACGATGCAAGAGATAGCATTGTCCAGAAAGCTCGGTGCAAGTCAGCTCCAGGTCCTAATGGTGTTCCATATGTTGTGTATAAGAGATGCCCTGATGTGCTCAAACAACTGCTCCTTATACTGAAGAATGTGTGGGAAAACCCAGCTTGTAAGCTAAGAATGGAGAAAGGCGAACGGAGTCTACATCCCAAAGTTACGAAATTCCACAGACATCAGTCAGTTCAGGCCAATCTCACTACTTAACGTGGAAGGGAAGATTTTCTTCTCAGTGATGGCGAAAAGGCTCACTACATACCTCCAGGCAAATGAGTACATTGACACTACCATTCACAAAGGAGGTATCCCGGGTACACCAGGATGTCTAGAGCATGCCACAATGATCTGGGAAGCAATTCAAAAGGCAAAGTCTGAGAAAACAAACCTCCGTGTAATCTGGTTGGATCTAGCAAATGCTTATGGATCCGTTCCACACCAGATGTTGTGGCAGGCTTTAGAAATGTATCATGTTCCACAAGAGATTGCAGCAATGCTGAAGCTGTATTTCGCAGGGTTCTTTATCAGATTTTCAAACAGAGAGTACACAACGAAGTTGATTGGCCTTGAAGCTGGAATTGCGATGTGATGTACCATCTCTCCGATACTATTCGTGATGGCTATGCAGGTAATCCTCAGTGCGGCTGAAGGAATGGCTATAGGTCCAAAGCTCGGTGGAATGTGTCACATGCCACCGCTCAAAGCATTTATGGATGACACAACAATTCTGACATCAGATGAACATCAGGCCCAGAGGATGTTAACACGCCTGGATGAACGTTAGCTGGTGCAGAATGAGCTTCAAACCCAAGAAGTCGAGAAGCCTTTCAGTCAAGAAAGGGAAGATAGCAGAGGTCATATTCATGGTTTCCAACCAAAGAATCCCTACTGTCATTGAGGAACCTGCTAAAAGTCTTGGCAGGGTGTACGATGCCTCATTAAAAGACTCGAAGGCAGTGCAACAGACAATAAAAATGGCAGACAGAGGGCTACAGATCATAAACCAAAGCAGACTCCTAGGAAAATTCAAACTGTGGTGCCTCCAGTTCACGTTGATACCTAAGTTGCTGTAGTGGTCACTGCATAAGCACAAGTAGAGTTGAAGCTATAGAGCAGAAGGTCAACAAGTTCATGAGGAAATGGCTAGGGGTACAGGTCTGTCAGATGTAGCACTGTACTGCAAAAAGTCAAAGCTTCTGCTTCCTTTCAAGTCAGTTGTTGAAGAGTACAAAGTTTGAAAGGCAAGGCTTGCAACGATGCTACGCGAGTCAGCAGATGACGTGTCTAAGTCCATTCAGCCCACATTGAAAACAGAAGGAAGTGGAGAGTGGAAGAAGCTGTTGATGCTGCCCAAGAGTCGCTCAGACTGAGGGAGGTAATCGGATACACACAAACGAATAGACGGGAATTTGGTCTTGGAGACATCCGCTGGTGGTCCAAGGCATGAAGCAGGGAGCGCAGAGACATGGTAGATCAGGAGATACGAGGAGCTGAGAATGATAAGAGGTTGCAAAAAGCAGTGTAGCAGGCCCAACAAGGCCAATGGACTACATGGGAAGGAGCCCTGCAAAGGTCCTTGACATGGAATGATATATGACATATGGCACCTCTTAGGCTCAGCTTCGTTGTTAGATCAATGTATAACCTCCTGCCATCGGCCACAAACCTTGTGAGATGGGGAAAGTCGGATGATGAGCAGTGCCTTGAGAGGCAGACACTTGAACACGTGCTCTCAGCTTGCAAGGTATCATTAGGGCAAGGGCAATACACATGGCGCCACAATAAAGTGCTAAATGAGCTGGCTGCGACAATAGATCTGGCAAGGATGAAGGCGAATAGCAATGTCAGACCGAACACCGCAAACACATACTTTCTGAGAGCAGGAAAGTCAGCACATCCAAAACCGAGTAAATCATGTAGCAGTGTACCATCTCTCATTGACTGTGCAAATGACTGGGAGATGGCGGTAGACCTACCTGGACGAGGGGCATATCCAGAGAGTATCAGGAAATCTCGAAGACGGCCGGATATAGTGCTGCATTCTTCATCATCGCACCAGGTTATATTGATTGAACTGACCGTGCCATTTGAATCCAGATTGGAAGAGCAACATTTGTTCAAAACGGCCAAGTATAGTGATCTGGCCACGGATCTGAGACACGATGGGTTCACTGCAAGGGTTATGGCTGTTGAGGTGGGTGCAAGAGGGCTCGTGGCTGCATCAGTGTATGATTTATTGAAACTGTTGGGGCTGAGGGGGCAGTCGAGAACAAGGGCACTGAAGAGGCTTAGTGAAACTGCGGGAAAAGCATCATGCTGGCTGTGGAACAACCGCAATGGGCTATGGAACTCGGGACAGTAAACTATATCTCCACCTGCGTTACAAGAAACATCCGGAAAGTGGAAATTGTTATAAATATTACAGTTCACAATGTCCAAAATTACAGTGTTGCTTCTCATGAAAATGCATGTAGTGTGGACTTGTCTAATAGTACTAAATGTTCTGAATGTAATTCTTTGTTTCAGCCAGAGGGAGTTCCTTTGCCAGTCATGTCCTTTTATGATGGGACAGGATCGGTGGTGTTCAATAAAGGTTGTGTAAACAACCAACTTGTTTCAGTGCTCGGGGACACTGGATCCGCCACTGTGGGGGTTCGAAGATCATTGGTGGACCACGCGGATTACACAGGTAAAGAAGTCCAGTGCATCACAGTCGGGGGCACAGTTGAATATTATCCAACTGCAGAAGTATTTTTAGATACCCCTTATTTTGAAGGAAAGACTCTAGTGTGTCTGTTGGACATACCAGTCGCTGGGACAATTTTGGGGGATATCCATGGACTTCATGAATGCACTAATGATGATATTTTAAAATGGGAACAGCAACATTTGCTTATGTCAAATACTGTCACTACCAGAACAAGGCTCTTAGGCAGATGCATGCACGGTCACATGATCGGAATCAGAGTAACACAGGTTTGCGGGCTGGTGATGATGATAATAATAAATTTCTTCCTCCCATCATTGGGGAGTCCCTTGATGATCTCCAGACTAATGAGGAATCATCAGATGACTATTCTGACTCGAATGAATCACTTGATACTGCTGATATGCGACCCACCACATCCATCAGTGATGATGTGACACCTGGAATTGATAATGGTGACGATGATGATCTGGTATCAAGTTCACTTTGGTCATATACTCTTCAGTAAAAACTGATTGTTTTCCTTCTTTCCATTGTCTTTTTATTATATGGTTCTTCTTTTTCATTTAGGAACTTCAAGGATATTAATATCACTTTGGATTTTTTCTTTCAGATGCTGACTTGCCATGATTTCATGTGGTATGTTTTGGCCACTACATTGGTTAGTGTGGCGGCATTAACAATATTGTTTCTTTCTTCATGTGCTACATGTCGTGTTACAGCACTTGCAGAACAAAATAACTTCATACTTGTTCATATACAGGGACGTGAATGTATTCTTCACACAAATCATTTACAGGACGTCGTGTTTCCCATCTTTACTTATGATGAGGCTAATAAAAATGTACATTTTAATGGTCTTTGTTATGAAGAATGCTTGCAAAATGGGACTATACTTTGACTGTCGAGAACTTAAACACTATTTTCTGTGCCGTACCTCTAACTTTGTTAGATTCTTTGTTGGATAGACTATCTACAGCAACCTTTGTCAGTAAATTTGATTTATCTAAAGGATATTGGCAAGTACCTCTGTCGGATAGAGCCATACCTTAAACAGCTTTCGCTACACCTTTAGGATTGTTCCAATTTAATTTTATGTTATTTGGTTTAGTCAACGCTCCTACGACTTTTGTTAGTATGATTTTCTCTAGTCGTGATGACATCATCACCTACATTGATGATGTTTGCCTTTTCCATGAATCTTGGGAAGAGCATGTTTTTGGAATTCAGTCTTTTTTTTACTACTCTTCGTTTCCATCATCTTACTGCTAGACCTCCTAAAACGCAAATAGGATTCACTGAAATATCTTTTCTTGGTCACAAAGTGGGAGGAGGTTTTCGTAAGCCGGAGGATTCTACTATCTCCAGGATCCTGAATCCAGAAATTCCTAAGGCAAAAATACAGGTTCGCAGTCTTTTGGGTCTTGTCGGATTCTACAGAAAATTCTTACCTAATGTTTCAGAAATTACTTCAGTTCTGTCTTCGTTACTAAGGAAGAACTCTCCAAATAAGATTGTTTGGACTTATTTGTGCAATGAGTCATTAAATTTACTAAAATCGTATTTCTCTAGATCACCAATTTTAAGATTGCCTGATACTAGACTTCCTTTCATTCTTAGGGTTGACGCCTCTGGTTCGGGGATCGGTGGTACACTTTTGCAGGAATTCGAAGATTGTCTCCATCCATTTCTGTATGTTAGTCGTAAATTGACACCAACAGAAAAAAACCCATAGTCGAGCGGCAATTACTCGCGATGGAGTATTGTTTTGCAAAATTGCAGCGCTATCTTATTGGCGCGAAATTTTCTGGAGACAGACCAGAGGGCTTTATCCTATCTTAAAACTGCGAAATTATGTAATGAGAAAGCAGCCAGAGCAGACAAGCCTGAATAAGGAATAGGATCAGGATTCCATTTTAAAGGACCGGACAATGTGTTTGAGCATCTTGTGAATTTACACAACGATAACTCTACCTTTATTAATACGGAAAGCCCGGAATCCTAGGAACATGAACACTATATATCATAGCGGGAGTCTATTCTAAAGTAACAACCCAGACCACATGTAAGAGGCATCTTAATCAAGTTTCCGAAACTATTTGTCCGAGCCAGAAGTCGTGATTCCCAAAGATTTTTGGGGTGAGTAGCATTTTATATTTTTATATTCTGCATTTATTAACATGTGAAAATTGCCAGTGGATGGATGTTAAAAGTCACACAAGGCTGGAAACCTCAGCATAAAGAACGATGGTTTCATGAACCACCACTGCAAGAGATGGTGACTTCTTTATGAGGGTTTCTCATAGAGAACCAAAAGCAGAGGTAGTCCCAAGTTCTATATGGAGCAGGGAGTGGATGATGATAGAACTGATGTACATACTTATTATATTTTTTCAACCAGTGCATATGTAAATGTAAACATTTTCAATATAAATGTAATGGATGTTTTCTGCTCACTGGGATTAACATTAATGCTCAGAGAGGGTAATGGTCTGAGGCAGATGGGATGGTGGATGGAAAGGGAAAGACACCTGATTTTGTGTCAGAAAACCCAATACTCAGGAGGGTATTTTTTCTCTCTTATTTCATGATACTAGTCGATGGTACCAATTGGTGATGCTATCTGTGGAACAATTGAGTGATATACGCGGCCTGCAGTCAAAGCTAGACATCTACAGCAGACGGGTCTTAAGGTAGCCGTAGGGTAGAATTCCATTTAATTTGGTGAAAAACTTCAGACTCATTTTGTATGTTTTTATTAAGCCAGACCATTTCTCTCCACAATACATAGGATTATATTGTCCAGGGGATTATAGTTTTTTTACTTTTTAAGGGATGAGTGACCAGGGGGTGATATTAATTTTCTTAGACAACGCATTGTTTACCCCTGGCTACTGACAACTTTCTGAAAACATTATGATTCCCACACTAAAAAAGGTATATTGATAATCATTCCATAACACTTCTATACCAAAAAAACACCAGAGAACCATTCATGAAAAGCACATTACTCTCCATAAAGTCTGTGTTCCCTTCCTTTTTCTATCAACTTTTGCATTGAAATATCAATTCTATCATGCTCAACCATTATGTTGCACCTGTTTGAGTGAAAAAGTTACTTTATTGCATACGGTTCAGAAAAACAAACGCATAGCTACTGAAGGCACACACATCGCCATAATTTTGACATTCAATAACTTTTTTAATTTAATGAGTTAATTGTTCAAATTGCACACAAGAATACCTTAGGGTTCAACCAATCAATTGACCGTTGTTTTGCATCTGGGTCACGAGAGTTTTTTGGCGTACGTGCTTTCCCGTTAGTATGGTGTGTGGCCTCCTCTTGCATCGATCAGCGACTGGCATCTCCTGGGCATGGATGCGATCAGACGTCTGATGTGGGCCTGTGGGATGGCTGCCCACTCTTCTTGGAGTGCCTGGAACAGATCACGACGATTGGCTGGAGCAACGTCTTGGCGACAAACACGTCTATGCAGCTCATCCCACAGGTGCTCAATCGGACTCATGTCTGGAGACAGGGATGGCCAGGGAAGGGTGAGAATGTTGTTGGCAGTCAGGAACTGCGTGGTCAACCGTGCACAATGGGGTCTGGCGTTGTCCTGTTGAAACACAGACCTTTGGGCAGCCAAAAGTGGAAGGACATGGGGTCAAAGAATTTCATTGATACTCAAGCCTCCTTCAATGTGCACCAATTGACTCTTTCCGTTGTAACTGATCATTCCCCACACCATTGCACCTCCACCACCGTGCGGCGGAGCTTCATCAACGCAATTTTGGGCAAAACGTTCATTTCGCCTACGGTAGACCCTATCATGACGCTGCAACAAAAAGAAAGATTCGTCACTAAACCAGACACGTCTCCGTTGATTGTCAGCTGCCCAGGGACAATGCTGGTTGGCCCAAAGAAGTCGATTTTGGCGATGGCGGCGCGTAAGGACAGGTCATCGGTGAGGTCGTTGTGCCCAAAGTCCAGCGTCATGCAGTCTATTCCGGACAGTTTGATCAGACTCATGACTGGGCAGTTGAGGAAGCTGTTGTAAACCTGTCTCTGTGGTGACGAAGCCGAATAAAGCGACCTTCCGCTGCTGTTGTCACTCTGGGTCGTCGACTGCGATGCCAGTCTTCAACTGAGCCAGTGGCTTGGAACCGGTGCCAAAGTCGACAGATGGTACTCTGATGCACGTTTAGATGCCTGGCAACCTGACTTTGACTTTCGCCTGCATGCAGTCGGCCAAAAGCAATGTTCCTTAAATTTATCGATAGAGACGCCATAAATGTCTGCTTGAAAATGAACTGAATGTTTTGTGTGTAGCGTTATTCTTTTATAGGATTTCAGTTGCGTAGTCAGTGAATAGTGTTCACCCCAAATTTTGTTGCTTTCAGTGCGCGCAACATGAGCTGTGGTCAAAAATTGCGCCATAAACACTATTGACCACTGCGTTGTAACGATTACAAAAACGAACGCAATTCAGGTCAACAAGTGCATTTGACACTGTAAAGAACATTTGAGACTGGTTTTTATATACCCTAGCACCAAATTTTATTTACAAACTCATTAAAACGGGCCCTCGGATAGCTATGCGTTTCTTTTTTTGAACAGTAGTAAGCTGTATAAATAAATTTAGCAAGAACACAAAAGAAAGAATAGAAAGTCGAAAAAACGCAAATTTAAAAGCTATACGAAAATTGCAATTGCTACTTAACTAAAATAAGATGAGCTGCTATAAATTCTAAGTACTAGCTGGCAAAAATTATCAAATCCACAACAACGACAACAACAAAATTTAGGCTTCAGTAAATGGACTGTTTTCCGCCTTTCAATTATTTTAGAGAAGATTTTGGTTTTATCAATTATTGACTTGTTCTTTTAAAATATTTCACCTTATTATTTATTTACTTAATTATGGCAACACGTATAATCAGATCTATCTAACTTTTAACTAACAATACTCTTCTAGTAAATCTAAAATTTATGTCTGTCTTCTAGGGAGATTTAACCTTCAGGTTCTATAATCCGGGATAGGGACCCAAGTTGATTTATCAAGCTTGTGGGTCTAAGTTCAATCCCAAACGAGACGCCCAATTGTCAGTAATGACAATGGTGTGTTCGAGTTCAATCCCAAGGCGAGTCGCCCAATAATCACTTGTTGCCTCCCCGTTGCTCTGCAGTAGTGGTCCAACAATGGCAAAAACTTGGAGTATCTAATGTGGATCTTCAAATGTGTCTACCTTCGCACAAGATTACTCTTCGCAGAGTTGTAGGTGCGAGGGGAAGTCAGTAAGTAGATCACAAACTCATATGGGATAGCTGAAAATTACAGTTTGTAGTGTCTAAAGGCGTCATTAGGTGGCAGCTACGTCCACCTTCATGATTACTTTAGGTAGCAAACTCTAGGTATCGCATACTCATGCGCAGCTCAGACAAAAGTGACCACCGTGCTCGTTGAGTTTACGACCGAAGAACAGCTTAGCTCCGAGGTATTTAAAGTGGCCTACCTGCTCCAAGACCTGTTCTCCCAGCTTAATCTGATGTCTTCTTTCTTCTCGTGATATCACCATGCATTTTGTTTTAGAGCTGCTTATGACCATCCCTCTCTTCTCCAGCTCTTCCTTCCAGACTTGCAGGTTGGATTGGAGATGTGCCTCTGATTTAGCCATCAGGGCAACATCATCAGCAAATGCCAGCCCCGAAATATAGACCTGTCTCATCTTCCAGTACCCCACTGAATACTTTCTTGTTCTCTCCTTACATGCCTTGATGACATCATCCATGAGGAGTATGAAAAGGTAAGGTGATATGATATCACCTTGTCTGACACCAGTGGTGGTCCTGAACTCTTCTGACTTATGGTTTGCTGTCCTCACATAATTTCTGCAAGACTTGTAGAAGCTCTTATAGCATGATCAGAGGTCCTGGAATATTCTTCCTTGCCAAACAGTCCCAAAGTTTGTTCCAGGGGACCCTGTCAAACGCCTTTTCCAGATCTATGAAACAAAGATGGATCTCACTCTTATACTCAAGGGCCTTTTCACTCAGCTGTCTGAGTGTGAAGATTAGGTCTTGAGTACTTCGGTTTGCTCGGAATCCGCACTGGACCTCATCCAATTGTGGCTCAGCTAGGCGTCGGAGTCTCTGCTCTAGGATTCTAGAGTAGATTTTACCAGGGACACTGAGAAGGGATAAGCCTCTATGGTTTCCACATTGTCGATTGTCACCCTTTTTGAAAATTGGTGTTATGATGGCAATCTCCCAATCCTTTGGTATGGTCTTGTTGTACCACGCTGCCTGTAAAACCCTTAAGAGTAGTAGGTCGCCTGATGCTCCCATGTACTTAACCATTTCTGGTGTTATACCATCATGCCCTGCTGCTTTGCCCATCTTGATGTTCTCCAGTGCTGCCTTCAGTTCTTCCATCTTTATGTCATCTTCATCACCATTGGTTTCCTCTTCTGTGCTAGTGGTTATCATTTCTGATGCTTCACCATGCTCACCATCCAGGAGTTCTGAGAAATATTCTTTCCATCTTTCCATTACTTCCTTCGGGGCAGTAAGCTATTTGCCTTGCTTGTCCTTTATAAATTTGCGAGGGCATTGTTTTTCCTTCCTCATGTTCTTTAGGGTCTTACAGAACAATTTCTGGTTTTCTTGTGCATCTTTTTTTAGCTTTTCTCCAAATTCTTCCCAGGACTTCTGTTTTGCTGCTAGCACTTTGTTCTTTGCTTCTGTTCTGAGTGTCACATATTCTCTATATTTTTCCATTTGTCCTGTTGTGTTTTTTAGCTCCTAAGTATTGTTTCCATGCCATTTTCTTCTCTCTTATTTTCTCTTTGACTTCCTCTGTCCACCAAGGTGTCCTCTTTCTCATGTTCCCAAGTCGGACTTCACCGCATGCTTCTGCAGCAGCTGTCTTTATGATGTCCTTGAATTTAATCCAGAGGGTTTCCAAGTCATCAGGTCGTTCTTCTGTGTTGCTCATCGCTGAAGCAATAAGCCCCTGATATCTGGTCTTAATTTCTGGCTCTCTCAGCTTGTAGGTCCTAATACTCATTTCTCCCGCTCGTTTGCTTGGTTTCTTGCGTGATGTTGGGCAGTTCCTAGGCTGAGCAACTCTTTCAGTTGTTCTTTTGATTGTTAGCAGGTAGTGATCACTTCCAATCTCTGGCCCCCTCCAGACTCTAGCATCTCGGACATATTTGAATGAGCTTCTCCGAACAATGGCATAGTCGATCACTGACTTCTCATTCTTTGTTGGTTCACATCTAGTGTATGCATGTATGCGCTTATGGGGGAACTTTGTGTTTGTAATGATCAGATTCTATTCACTGCAGAATCTAAGGAGTCGTTTTCCATTGTCATTGAGAGTATCTTCTCCATATCTTCCGATAACTCCACCCCATCTAGCATGGTCATTTCCAACTCTGGCATTAAAATCTCCGAGCATGATACTTCATCTAGGCAGTCATCCACTGTCCTTTGAAGCATCTCGAAGAATTCCTCCTTGACCTCTGCTCTCTCATCCTCATTTGGCCCATACACTATGACCAGGTTGACTATGGTTTCTCCTTCTTTTAGTTTTACGACCATAATGCGCTCCGAGACTCTAGTTTTGCTTTCCTCATCTCTTCCACCAGCTCCTCTTCCTTCCCATTTATACTTCTTGTGTTCCAAGTTCCATAAGTCGTAGTCCGTAGTCCGTTCCAGTTCGTCGCCTTTAGAATCAGTCCGGTTTTCTCTCTTACGTTTCACATAATCAGGTTTTAAGACAAATAGGTGATTGGCCTGTTGTGCCTTTGCATGGTGGAGGGGCTGCCTCCTTACGGCCTCCATGCAGGCTAACCGGTTTAGTAATGTGGTAAATTACAGCAATCATTCAACCCGAAATATGAAGATATAGCCAGTTTCTTTTCAAGAAGGGAATTGTGTTTGTATGCCGCTACGAGTTTTATAAGAGCCAAATGGTTCTGTGACTTTGTGTCTGAGGTAGTTCATTAAAAGAATAATCGGCTTACTATGTACTTCTTTTTGGTCTAACCAGTAATATATATATATATATATATATATATATATATATATATATATATATATATATATATATATATATATTTATATAAATATATATATATATATATATATATATATATATATTATATATATATATATATATAATATATATATATATATATATATATATATAATATATATATATATATATATATATATATATAATATATATATATATATATATATATATATATATATATATATATATATATATATATATATATATATATATATATATATATATATATATATATATATATATATATATATATATATATATATATATATATATATATATATATAATATATATATATATATATATATATATATATATATATATATATAGTACTGGTTAGACCAAAAAGAAGTACATCAGAACAAATCTTCAATATTAGATTACTGATCGAAAAACATCTAAAGCATCAACACAATTTATACCATAACTTCATCGATTTCACAAAAGCCTTCGATCGAAGGCTTATGGCAAATAATGAGAAAATTTAATTTTGATACCAACATCATAGATATCATTTAAGCACTATACAAGGACTGTCGTGGTTGAGTAAAGTGTAGAGTATTTGTCGAGTTGGACAATAGTAGTGAAATCGACAAGGGATAGTGGACTGACAGAGTTATAGATTACACACACAGAAAGGTGTAAATAGGAGATGGACTTGAGACAACCTGGAAGAAAATTTACCAAAATGATCTCTCTCTCCAAGCCTCAACTCACTTTTCACTGTCTAAGCATCTCCAGCTCTCACTCTTTTCTCTTATCATACATAGAGATTCTAGTAAAGAGCTAAAAATGTAAATTATGGATGAAAAGGGTCGGGAACAGCGCATTAATAAATGTGTAAACTTTATTAAAGAAGAAAAGCATGGAGTTAATGCATATCATCATACACAGCATAAATTACATCAATAATCAAATAATCACCAATAGTCATCAATAATCATCAATAACCACCAATAATGCAAATACACACCCACCAACACTCATAAAAACCCTGTAGAACACGGAGAAAATAACTAAGCTGTCCGACAGAGGGTCCGCTTTCGGGGACCAAAGGCGCTAGCTCCAGAGAGTGTCTTACCGATAAATATCCTTCATGATGACTGAAGTGAAATACCGAACTTTCCTTGTCGGGGCTAAACGTTGGTGACCCCTAATTGCGCGAGGGAACACTGGAAGACGTTGTTTATCTCCTGCTGACCAAATACGAACTGAGCGACAGCCTGTCTGTTGTTTTTCGTGGGACCAAATGTGCTAGCTCCAGAAAGTGCATTACTCGTAGATCCTTCGTGAGGGACTAGCCTACAAAATTTTCTTTGTTGGTGCTAAACGTTGGTGACCGCTACTCGCGAGAGGGGGGGCTGGAACTCTGTCCATAGATGGCTGCTCATACGTGTGAGGTTTTAAGTATCCAGAAAATACACCAGAAGAAGTCACTTGAGGACAAAGAGTCCCAGGCGCGCTTATCCGGCGCTAGGCTCTGCTTGGCTGTAAATCCTGTTTAAACTGGTTTGGCTGTGGTTTGCTGAGTGCCCCGTTTAGGCACAATAAAGGCGGGTGATATGGAATTCTGCTATAGGCATGCTGGGCGGTTTCGATATTCTGGAAGCCGCAATGCTCTGGCTGGTAATCCAATAGGCGAGTAGAGAACTACTACTGCATTTGGCGATTCCAGATTTTGCGTTGGCTCCGTTGCACTGCGTGAGCTTAACTTGGCGTTGACAAAAAGGGGTTTTGATTCAGGAACGGGGTTGACGATTCGTGACGCTAGCGGTATTCAGAAACCCTCTAGATCGAAGAGTCTGCTCTAGCGATTCGGTTATCCCTGAAACTGAGACCCAAAAAGAGACACCCTTTTACTTCAAGCAAATAATAAATCACACTAACTTTATACAGAAAGTTTCGCTCCACTATGGGATTAAATTTATTGTAGTTATTGCTATGATAGTTTAGGGCTGTCTTTAACCATGTCTCCTGTTCCTTAAAAATATCAATTATCAACACGCGCCCGCATAGGCTTAATATCTTTTGTACCCCCATGTAACTGTCATTAAATGTTCTGACAGCAAAAATCTACTCCTCTTCTCTCAATCCTAACATACAGGAAACCTAACCTGTAGTTACAGTTAAATGAATATGCTTATTCATCTTACAACATTAAATGCATTTACATAAACAGATTACAGCATTTGACATTACACAAATAAATCGTATGCCCCCTTGGGGAAATATATTAGCATTCCACCAATGAGTACATAGAAAATGCAATGTTCTTGCTATAATAATACAGTTGTGGCTAAATCATAAGATATAATTATATCTATGCCTGGTGACTGCTTTCGGTGAAAGTTATAGACTAGTGTCTAGCCACACAAGTAAGCATAAAATGATCCTCCCTTGCCACTAGCAATATCTATCCAAAGGAATAAGTGACTATCTCCTATAATCCAGAGTTATTACCTGCATCTCACTATTCAGTTTTAAAGTGAACAATCCACACCTGACATTATCTTACAGAAATGACAGTTAATTTTGCTGACTCTTAACCCAATGGTAAGCATTCGTGGACTGATTCTACGCCTAATATCTGTTATTGTAAGTTTAACATTTAACCCATGATAAACCGTAACAGTTTAAGCACCACTTAATAGGCCGTAGACAGCGCTACCTTATCACTGAATAAATTACTAGGAGAAGTCCTCAGAAATAAATTCACTTTCCTAACAGATATATATAAAAGCTAACATGAATCTAATATAATAATTATAAGATATGTCAACTCATCCCGACAATGACTAGAACATAGTCAAACACATTCTAGTACTGTTAAAGTTTGCCTTATCTCATGATGGTCATCTACGGGACAGGAATATTTACGAATGTCTTTGTCTATTAAAACCAGTCTACTCTTATAGATCACAAAGGACGCTCCCCCCCGGACACCTGGCCTGCATAGTTCTACAGATGTATCGGCGTAATCGTAATACCGGGTAAGACAAAGATTTCAGAAGCAACAACTTTCGAAAATTCCCCAGAGAGACAATCATAATATTATGTGCTCTTTGCTCATCTAAGGGCAAACAACCCACTAGCAGCGGTTGTTATCTCCCCCTGAAACGAAGATCAAACTTATTACCGGCTGCACGAGTACTAGCCGCTCGTGATCAAACGTTTTAAAGCGACCAGAGAAATTCCCCTGGACGGACCAGGTGCGTGTTGTAATATTGCCGCTACGCTGACCGTTTTGACCAGTGGGGGATTTCTACTGAAAGCCAGAACGTAAATAACCTCGGGTGGGGTTTGAGAGGGTGAGAAAGTTTGGCCACGAAGGTAGAAAATGAAAGAAAAAGAAAATACAAAATGACGAGGAAAACCAGTACATTTAAAAAGTAATCAAATTATGGACAAGATGGTAAAATAGATTATCTGTCTACGTGACAAGGACGCAAGCAGTGCTGTTTTTGCAAGCAATGACATTGGAGAATTTTTCAAAACAACTGTAGGAGTTCGCCAGGGATGTATCCTGTCTCCAGTGCTCTTTAATATATATCTAGAACATATTATGCAGGAGGCTCTCTACGATTATAAAACAACCATATCGATTGGAGGCCGACCTCTTTGCAATCTACGTTTTGCTGATGATATCGGTCTGATAGCTGGAACAGAATCAGAACTTCAAGACCTTACCTCTAGACTGGAGAAAGTAACAAGAACGTATGGGATGGAAATTAATATAGAAAAAAGCAAGATATTAGTGAATAGCCATAAGAAACATGTTCCGACCAACATTATGTTAAATGGGCAAACGTTAGAAGAAGTTAACACCTTTAAATATCTCGGGTCCACTATATGTAGTGATGGAAGATCAAGTAAAGAAATCAAGACAAGACTTGAGATGGCCTCAGCTGCCACGACAAGGCTGAATGTGATCTGGAAAAGTAACATAAGTTTTCCTGTGAAGATCAAATTATACAAATCACTCGTATTATCTATTCTCTTGTATCGGTGTGAGGGCTGGGCACTCACTGCAGATATGGAGCGAAGGATTCAGGATTTCGAGCATAAATGTTATAGAAGAATTTTGCGCATTTGCTATAAAGAGCACAAAACAAATGTCTATGTTAGAGAGAAGATAAACACCTATGCAGGCCACCAAGAACCACTTTTGTCAGTAGTGAAACGTCGAAAGCTTGCCTGGTTTGGGCATGTAACTCGTCATGACTCCCTTTTGAAAACAATCCTCCAGGGAACAGTCGAAGGTAAACGGAGAAGAGGAAGGCAAAGAAAATCCTGGGCTGATAACATCAAAGAATGGGCAGGACACGGTTTTTCCACACTTGTACGCATTGCTGAGGATAGAGAGCAGTGGAGGACCCTGTCTGCTGATGCTTCCACCATGGCACCCCTACGACCCATGACGGGTTACGGGTTGAGATGATATATATATATATATATATATATATATATATATATATATATATATATATATATATATATATATATATATATATATATATATATATATATATATATATATATATATATATATATATATATTACTATGTAACGGAATGTTAGAGGAAGAGAAGTCTTTAGCACAAAAAGGTTACCAGTGGCGGATTCTGTAAATATAATTTTGTTCACAACATGTAATTTGAATTTCATTGAGTACCTGTTTATTAGTTAGTTATGTTAAATTCATTTATATCCTTTCCTAGTGCAGACTTCTATGGTTGTCATATGCTGTAAGTAAATATTAACTGTGTCGAACGCCAAAGCTGCAAGTTTAGACTGGCTTGCGAATTGTGTACTTGCCTGTGTGTTAGCCGAGCGGACTGATATTTTAAGGTCATGTCTCGCCAGGTAGAGAGGGAAGGGGCAGCACTGTATATACGTATGTCTAAAACACCCGCTAGCGGGTAACCGGTCAGGTACTATTACGCGAAAGTTACAGTAAGCCGGCCCAGCACTTATTGTTTGATGTCTGCTGACTGGTCCGGGCACCAGTTTTCTTTTCCAACAAGCTACGTCGAACTATAATCTCTACTTTCGTAGCGGGCCACGGATTTATTCATCAGACGTGAGCTGTTTCCATTGATCTCAGTGGAGTATCAACGCACGTGTGCCAACAAAGAAGGACTTGGTGTAGAGTGCACAATTGAATAGAGGGGAGGGTAGATTTAAGAAAACTTTGGACTGGACATTTAGTGAAGTTTATTAGCATCGTCGCTGACAGGGACAAGTCAGTGAGATTAGATTGTGTAGAAAGGACTCTTTATTTCAGGAATTCCAGCAAAGGATTATTAGTTTAACCTTCACCCATTATCGTGGGAGTGTGGAACCTACTTGTTTTGTTTTTTTCTGGAGTGTTCCAAATCTTTATGCTTACCTTCTTGTTTTTTGTGTGACTCGTACTTTGATTACTACATCGTATTCAGGTTTCTTTGGTTGTGGTGATAGATTTCATGCTTATTTTACCACAGTTTTTTTTACTGTTGTTAATAAACATATATAATTACTTTACGGATCACATTTCCCTTCCTGTCTGTACCTCTACTCTTTGCCTTGTACTGCTGTATGTGGATACACTGTAGTGTAATAAACCGTATCTCCTAGTAGAGCAAGAGGCAGGGTGACAGTAGTTGAACGAAAGGTCACTGAGTGGCGAGGGGAGAGTCAGTATAGGTTCTAACCCTCGATAACTATAAGTCACCCTATCCACCATCAATAGCATTTCTCTTCTCAGACTTCTATCAGACCTTTGTCTTGTCTCTGACATCACACAGACTTGGATCTCGTCTCAGACAGATTCTTTCATAACTCACTCGTGACACAGGCCAGTAACGATAGACAGTGTAGCAGCTGCAATATGGTGTTCTCACGGTTTAACTTACAGCAAACTGCATGATCGTTTGAATTTCCGGAAAGTGTGCTCACGGTGGGTGCCCAGACAACTGAATGAGGAACAAAAAATGAACCGAATGGGCCTGTTCTTGCAATATCTCTCTCGGTACGCAGATGAAGGAGAAGATATGCTTAACAGGATTGTTACTGGGGACGAATCATGGATGCTCACTACCAACCCGAATCAAAGCGTGCTTCGATGCAATGGAAACATCCTTCTTCACCTTCTGCCAAGAAATTCATGGTTACGCCATCAGCAGGGAAGGTTATGCTTACAGAGTTTTGGGATTCTCAAGGAGTGCTGTTAACCCATTTCCAGAAGAAAGGTGAGAATGTGAATGCTGCATCGTACTGTGAAGTTCTGTTGATGCTTCGGGATTCAATTCGAAGACAACGTCCAGGATTACTGACTAGAGGAGCACTGCTCCATCACGACAATGCCAGACCACATACGGCTTGATTAACCTAGGAGAAAATTGAACAACTAGGGTGGCAACTTCTTGAACATCCGTCTTTCAGCCCCGACTTAGCCCCAAACGAGTTCCACCTGTTTGGTCCACTAAAAACTCACCTTGGCGGCAAACGTTTCGCGGATGACGAAGAGATTGAACGTGAGGTGCGGACGTGGCTGAGACAGCAGACCAAAGACTTCTATGCTGCAGGTTTTGAGACACTGATAAGTGTATCAATGTTGGTGGAGATTATATTGAGAAATAATGGGACAAGTAAGTGCAATAATAAAAGGTTTTACAGTTCGTATCTCATTTAGTTTTTTGAAATAGCCATTTGTGACCTTTACTGACTTGCCCTCGTAGAAGGATAATGATGCTTCTACGTCAAGGTAGATTTCACAAGATATTTAAGATGTCAAGAACAATGCTGCATGAGGCGGAGCAATGTTAACTCTAGTATCTGACCTACCGCCTTTCGCGAAGATGGGTTATGCAACAATTAGCTCGTTCAAGCCCCCATCTGAGTTAATTCAGCGAAATCCTGGATTATTATTTATTGACTCCATAGACGTAAATATACATTATAGAGTCTAATATAAGCGTACGCTCTCATAACTATAATAATTGAATCAACTATGAATTTGTAAAATAAAACGTAACAAATTTAATAATCAATTATTCTTTAACAGTTTAAAATAAATATGAATGATGGGTACAATTTAGATAAAAAGTGTCTTCATAGAGACTTGATATGGGGATTATAAATGTCCGTTGCGTTCGCCTTTTAATAAGCACTTAGCTCTTCAAATGATTAAGTACTGTCGCATGTGTTTCGTCAAGTCTTTTGTGATGAGGGCACTTCCTTACACAACTCGTCCAATGTAGGTGGTTTGTGTCGAATCCCAGCTGTTGAATTACACACGAATGGCGTAAAAAAAAATTCTTACTACCAACTGGTCTCGCACCACGAACCCAACTTGGGATCTACAATCTCCTGGCACAGATGAATGGACACAGTAAATTATATTAGAAGCTTTAAACACTTGGTCTGGGGGTAAAATTAGAATCCCTCTTATGACGGGTGCTTTGATTCCTTGGTATACTGTCTTGGTATTTTAAAATGCGAGTTTTCTTTTAAGTTTCAAAGATGTCCAAATACTTCGGTCGTGTCCTATTTAATTTTGAATTATGTCCGATTCTTCTCTGGCTCCTGGAGATGCTCTTTTGACGTTGTAGAGCAGTCTGTCTTAGTCTCCGAATTTACTAGGTTATATTCTCATTTCTTCCTCCAAGCTTACGCATGGTCTTTCTGACAAACTTGCCAATCAGAGCTTTTATGTATTTCCTGCTCTCCTGCTCTTAGAACTATGGGGTCGGGTCCTAATTTTAATCCCTCCCCGCGTGTTTAAAATTATCACGTTAAAATTTAAACCCATGACCTATCTTTCAAATATAGCATGATTACTTCCGTTGCTATTACACAGACTTGCCAACACATCCGTGGTCTCATCCCTAATGATTACCTTGCTCATATTGTCTCTTCAGATATGTTTTATCGGTAATAAAGACGTCGATAATGTCTGGACAAAAATGATAAAGTGATTATCACGCGTCCTCAAATCGTCCGCTAGATAGATAATCCCTGACGTACGCGGACCACAGCCGGCTCCTTCAGACAGACAATATGGCTTCATTTGTCCCCTCCCGCCGAGATGTCGAGAGGCGTAGTGACCAACCGCGAAACATAGGTGGTCACCCGCCTGCTCTGTCTAGGTCGGAAATGAGTTACGTCAAAGTCAGCCATTACTTTCACGTTTACCGTCTGCATTCAAGCTGGCGCGACCACTTAAGCAATTACAATGAATCCTCAAGATACTCAATTATCCGTGAAATAACACTTTTGCAGTGTACGAAAAGGTATGGCAATTTAGGGAGTGTCGATGGCACTATCTCGTATGTCCTCTTTGTTATATCTGCCAGAAATAGTTAAGGCCTCTATCCGGGTCTCAGTGAATGTAATGATTTTTTTTTTTTTTTGTCCGCGGTATAGTTTATACGTTGTTTTATTGTTATCCTGAGTCACGACCAAGATGCGCAATGAGAAATTAACGATATCTTTGAGAAGGTTTATTTCTGGCTGAACATTTTCGCGGGTTATATTACTCTGAGAATCAAGAATAAGGGGTTATCAGTAACAGGAAGCCAGCAGGCGACGTTGTCTAAAAAAATTTTTTTTAAACATTTAACACTCCTTTCCTTGCTGTAAGCTGCAACAGTTTATGCCAAGGTTTCTCAACTGGTGTTCCACGGAACCCTAAGGTTCCGCTAGAGATCATGTTTGAAAAAAAGATAAACTTCGGTTTTTGAACTTTGCGCACCGGCTGATGTTTGCGTTCGCTGTGTTGGGCAGTGACCAAGCAGCCCCGTATGGCAGTGCGCAATAGGACCGTGTTCGCTTTTGCACGTACCATATTTCATTAGTCGTGTAGAGTAGAAATGATACGACCTCTAGGCCTACTTGAATACAGTTAACAAATATCAAGTAGGAAATTTAACAATAGGGAAAAACTCACGTTTCTTCTACATACACTACTGACTTGCATTAGAGTCGATATCCTTTGTAGCAGAGGCGTCACTAGGGTTGGTGTCACCCGGCGCGGTAACTCATAGCGTCACCCCCATGGACCTCCTCCCGTACCAGACTATACAGAATCCTTAGTAATGTTTTTTGTACTAATGTTACTCGTAAATGCATATGAACATATACTCATAAATGAAATAATACAAACAAACAAAAATAAACAGGAACAAATACACAAGCATTTCAGCACTTAGTGAACATCTGGACTAAATTATATTTCAAGGTTTCTTTCAGGATAAACATGAAGAGAAAGGCTGCTTCAGCTTGAATGTTCAACAAAGGTTTATCTATCTATCTATCTATCTATCTATCTATCTATCTATCTATCTATCTATCTATCTATCTATCTATCTATCTATCTATCTATCTATCTATCTATCTATCTATCTATCTATCTATCTATCTATCTATCTATCCAGACAGACAGACAGACAGACAGACAGACAGACAGACAAACCGACAGACAGACAGATCAATAGATAGCTAGATAGATAGGTAGACAGACAGACTGACAGATAGATAGATAGATAGATAGACAGACAGACAGACAGACAGACAGACAGACAGACAGACAGACAGACAGACAGACAGACAGGTAGATAGATAGATAGATAGATAGATAGATAGATAGATAGATAGATAGATAGATAGATAGATAGATAGATAGATAGATAGATAGATAGATAGATAGATAGATAGATAGATAGATAGATAGATAGATAGATAGAGTTTGGACGAACTGATGGAGTCTAAATGGCTTTTGACTGACAGACTTACTATAATCTTATAGTAGTCTTTAAATGCACCGTTGGAATATTGGATTTATTAAATTTATGTAAAATGAGACAAAGAAGAGATTGTTATTGTTGTTCAGAATCGACATCATTGCACTCGGGCAAACCCATAGGTGCTCAGTCTCCCTCAGCAAATGTCGAAGGATATGAATGCTAACAGTTTCTATTGCGCGTTGATTGTACATACGCCAGATGCATCCTCTCATTCGTTCATTCCTGCCGGTCCCACGCCTAATGTCAAACTCCAGCAATCTCAGCCGTGATGATTCATCAATTGCAGTGTCATTCTCTAACAGGCGATCATTAATAGTCTTCAGTATCTCTCCCTTATCTATACCCAACGCACTCACTACAGGTGCTCTTGAAGCTAGTCTATCAGCTCTTTCATTGCCGCGTACCCCTGCATGACCAAGACAGTAGATCCACACCAGTTCCTGAAGATTTGAGGCTGCTATGGAGGTTTTCCATTCATGCCGTAGCCATCCATTTTGGATCTTCCGAAACGGACTGAGAGTCTGACACAATTACTGCTCTTGACAATGAAGTTTCAGACAACCACCTTAAAGCAGCAGTACCTGCCTCTACCTCTATTCTCATGCTGGAGGTTGTTGTCATGTAGGCCCCGCTATGTTCAGCGACGATCCTGCCCTTAATTCTAGCCGAGAAGCCCCATCCTATGTTGTTCAAAGGAAGAGATATGACATTACAGAACACATTATCACTGCAGATCTACGTGCAGTCGCTAAATTTAGGAATTCGCAATCACGTTTGTAAACAAATGTGTTGTTTCAAATAGACAGAAAACATGATTTTTTTTTTTTGGGGTCATTTCTGATGAACTAGTTTTTGCATAGGTTATGCTCTTTGGGATCCGTTACACGCCTATTGAGGCATATTGGGAATATGGTGTTAGGCCCATATTTTCTTGACCATATGGTACACTAGGGGGTGATGTGGTCGGTTTCACGCCGCCCTATGCACTTTGGCCTACATGTAAAACTGTATAAGGATTCTTTGATACCGATGTCTGCAAACACTATCTGTCTATCTATCTATCTATCTATCTATCTATCTATCTATCTATCTATCTATCTATCTATCTATCTATCTATCTATCTATCTATCTATCTATCTATCTATCTATCTATCTATCTATCTATCTATCTATCCGTCCGTTTGTTCCTCTGTCTGTGTGTTTACGTATACGTTTGTCCGTTTGTCTGTATTATCTATCCGTTCCTTATGGAACATGGAACCACAACAGGTCCTGGCCCCAATCTATCAGTGTTCTCCATTAGTTCTTCTTACGTCAAAGTCCCAGTCTATCAGAGTTTTCCATTAGCTCTTATCACGTGTCGTAGATTTTTCATAGGGGAATTAAGACATAGATTGGTGCCTTCTGAATAGATTAGAATAGGGGGTGACACAGTGAGAGATAATATAAGAGATAGATTTTACACGAGTGAAATGGTGGAAAATGAGTAGAGTCTGTCCCTGAACTCGAGAAGCTTTCTCTCCTTCAGCCTATCTCTACAACAGAACTTGGTTAGTCAGACAGTCTACTAGAATATATATATATATATATATATATATATATATATATATATATATATATATATATATATATATATATATATATATATATATATATCAACCACTCACATACACTCACACGTTACTACGTGACCACAATAAGACGCACAGACGTGAAAACTATAACTATGGAATAGGGATCTTTTGGGACAAGCTGACTGTTACGTCCTTTTTGGGTCCTTAACAGTATTGAAGTAGACACGGGTCTTACTTCTGTTAAGAGGGTACGCATCAACACATGTGGTAAGAATATATGTGTAAGTTAAATTCATCGCGCACGGAAGCGCACATATTTGTGCGTGGGTATTTTTGCGTTTTGTTGCTAAACACTAGATGACGCAGTGACCTCAGAGATGTCATGGCTGGAATGGAAGTCAGACGTTGGTCTGCTTATTCGAACCCCATATTGGGTGTAAACTACTGTTAATGTCTATGTTATACGGCCTTCAATGTGGAAGCTATCGCCATGAGGATTTCACAGTAAGTTTGTCATTGAAGCTAATGAAAAATAAATAAATAAATAAATAAATAAATAAATAAATAAATAAATAAATATATATATATATATATATATATATATATATATATTATATATATATATATATATATATATATATATATATATATATATATATATATATATATATATATATATATATATATATATATTGCAGTTTCGCCATGTTGCATCTAGTCAGCACATCCTATGGGGAATTATTGACCCTCCATTAGGGTGTACTGAAATGGATCACAGATAAAGTGAAGTTAGTGGATCCAGCCGATTATTTTCAAGTACGTGCCGCTTATCTACTACAATGGTAGCAAGTTTCAAGGGAACGAATTTAATTTCCATGGAAGAATCGTTTGAAATCTCGTGAGCTTTCAAGGCGACAATATCTTGGACTTGGGTTCAAATATAACGGTTATCCAAGGTCAAGTGGACTTCAACTTTCAACATCAACGTTGGATACAGTTACTATTTCACGTCAACATGTGTACTATGGCTCATGCATGTAGCGCCCATATGCCAAAATCACAAACTTTGTGACGACAGGGAAATTGTTTCTTCTATAAATATAAGTAAAATCGTGTTCACCGTGGCATGTATAGCTGAGCCCTTTCTTTGAATATGTCCATATTTGTATTTGATGTTATGTATTCCATGTATTATGTGGGTGGTTGGGATTGGCGGCTCTCGAAGGAAATATCCCAGACTCACCCTTGGGCCTTCGTGAGTGTTCTGTAGGGACACCTTTTACAGACTTCCCGCAGTGGAATGTTCCAACACATAAGTGTTGAAGAATTTTTGAGTCCACTGTGTTTGGTTGTCTGTGACAACTAATTGTTTAGCTGTATCGTCGAGTTTTTATTATTGTTTTTGTAGTAATTTCTTATATGTGCCTTATTTGCATGATGTATTTTGTTTGTAAACGTCCGTCTTTACCTCACTATCGTTTATTTTTATACACCATTTGTGTTTATACCTTGTGTTGTCACTTGTCTTGTCATTTTTTTTCTTCGCAGTTGTCATTGCATTCTTTGCAAATTTCTCTTGTTAGTTCTACTTGGTTGTTCATTTGATTCCTGCGAACGTTTTCATTCGTCCTTTAATATCTTGTCTTTGTCGCTATTATTACATTGTCTACTTCTGTGTACTCTGATAATATTTTAATGCATAATTTGATTCTTTGATTAATAACATTATTAATATAATTAGCAAGTATTTGTTGCAGTTCTATGGACAGGAACTTATTGCACTTATAAGAGAGTAATAAATTTTAAATCATTTGATAAAATCCTTCTAAGGAAGTAAGATTATAAATACACATTTGTCATAATGTCAACTTTGGATTATTTTATTAAGCAAGCTAAAGCCCTTGGTAAGCTCCTGAAGAAGTCAAACAATTCGCATTTGTCGAATATGACAAGGCTCAGAAGTTGGAAGCAAAAAAATTAGAGGCGGATGACAAAAGACTTCAGATTGAACTTGAGAGTAAGAAATTAGACGCTCAGGAAAATGAAAGAACACTAAAATTGGAAATGGAAAATAGGAAATTAACCGCTGAAGAAAATGAAAGAAAACTTCAGATTGAACTTGAGAATAAGAAAATGGAAATGGAAAATAGAAAATTAGCCGCTGAAGAAAATGAAAGAAAACTTCAGATGGAACTTGAAAATAGGAAATTAGCCGCGGCAGAAAATGAAAAAAGATTTCAGCTTGAGGCCGCTGAAAATGAAAGAAGATTTCAGCTTGAGTCTGCTGAAAATGAAAATAGAAGACAACATGAACAAAAATTGATGGCACTGGAGCTTGAAAAATATAGATTAACTAATGAAGGTAATGCTCACAACGCTCAGTTTGTTCACAACTCTTCTAACAAAGAAAATATTAGGCATGTAAACTTAAAATTGCCAGTATTCAAACAAAATCAGACGACATACTATTTTACCTGGATAGATTTCAAACAATATGCGAAGCCAATAAGATTGACAAATCACAGTATTGCGCACATTTGTTGCCATTACTTGCAGGCGAAGAATTGACAGTATTCAATCTGTTGATAGACACTGACAAAATTGATTACAATATTGTCAGAGCTGCATTGCTTAAAAAATTTAAACTGGATGAGGATGGTTATAGGCTAAAATTTAAATCACTAAAACCTAAAAGTGGAAAGGATTTTGGTGACTTTATCTCACTCATACGTCTTACATTCGACAGATGGGTTGAACTATCCAAAATAGAACGTTCCTATAAAGCTATTGTAGACTTATTACTGCGTGATAAGGTCTTGTCTTCGGTTAACCCGTTATTTCTTTCGTTCTTACATGAACGTAAATCAACAAATATGAATGAAATGGAACAAAACTGTAGAAATTATTGTACCGCACACCCAAACATGGTAGTTAGCAATTCTCTTGTCAATGAGGAATTGCCTGTTGCGTTTGCCATGCAACAAGGAAACCATTTCCGTCATCGCTCTCACAGTAATGATAGGAATTTTAAAAAGGGAGATAACAGGAATTACAATTCTTTTAAAGGGAAATCATTTCGACATGGATCTCTGTCGTAAATTTATTTTGAGAGAAAGAGTCTTAGAAATAGTGGTCCGGTTTAGAGTGGAAAATGATGGTGGAAAGCTCAGTGATAGAAAATGTAGAGATTAAATAGTTGCTTCACAGCGTGCTGGAGGAGAGTAAAGACAGACTTATTTACGACAAATCGTTTTCTCTCAATCTTCTCTTCCACTCTCCCGGTCAAAAAAATTATTTGCCAGTTTTCCAGATACACCTCTGCGCGCACACCGATTTGGTGTTTTCAAACACACAGACGACGTAGATACAAACTATATTAAACGAATAGGGGAAATGTTGGGCTTTGGGTACCCCCAACACAGTACTCAATGAGTTTATGTGATTTTATTAACCTTAAACATCAATCACTAACAAATATCAGGTATTACATAAATTATCATAAGTACACAAATGCAAATAACAAGTTTGGGAGGGGTGAAGAAGATTGGTATCGACTAAGCCCTTCCCGCTTATTAGACAAAGATAAACCCAGTCCAGAGATAGATAATATCAGGAACTTGGATACGTTAACCTAACAGTGAAGTTAATTGCTCTGAAAGAGGTGTTACAAAGTTAGGTATAGGTGGTAGAAAAAACCTGTTCTTCCCAACTGTTCTTCCCTTTACTAAGCAAATGGAAAGGAGGGGGGTTTAAAACGGAGTTAACCAATTATCACCTCCTCCTTAAAGGAACAGTGCAGGGAGTACAGAAAAATTATATTACCAGGCACGAAAGTTAACAAAAGGGTTACAAGAGAAAAAAAGATTAAATTCCCTGTCATTCATGCACACGCGTGAGGATCCACACTCATATATTCACACACTTACCGAATGCAGCCTCAGACGATCCCTAAAATTATATAAAAACAGCATGTATTCTCTTGACATGTGAAACTGTCTAGCACTTCGATGTCCCGCCCCAGATGTTTGCGAGGTTTTGCTGGTAACAAATATTCTTGCTTATCGCAAGACTTGAAGGCTAAGAGTTCTTGTGTTTTTATTATATAAAAAAAGGAGTCTATGGGATGGCACTGACACAGTTCGGCACAGGGGTGAAAATGAAGTGGTCTCTTTTACTCTTCCGCTATGGTAAAATTCCTTCAATGCGTGATGATAGTAACTGACCGGAAAGTTTTATTAAATCCAATTGAGGAAAAACTAGGCTCAGTCACAGTCAGGAAAATATGAACTCTCTCACAGTAAACAGTAAATGTATTATCGCTACTGGCGATGATTACCTTCCAGTTTGTCTTACTGATTTGTAATGGTAATTTGACGATTGTTCTTTTAAATGTTCTTGGGTGGGCTTTATTTCATTTAATTATGACAGCTAGGTCGCAAAGGACCGCCACAAAGATTATATTTAAAAGAAATGTTTCTTCAATATGACTGGAAGTTTATAGGATGATTTCTTTATTTCTTTCTTTATTTAGCTGGGACCGCAGGTTACGATCACTCTGTATGAAAGAAAAAAAACATGTAACATACCGAAAAATCAAGCGCGATAAATTTCCCGTTAAGTCTATAATACACTCGAGTATTTAAGTATTTATTTAATAAACACTGCGCGAATTCTAGTGGTTAAAACACACATCTATGAAACTAGGACTTAACTGAATTAATTAATTATAAATTCCTTCGCGACTTTAAAAGTTAATTTAAGCATCTATTATCTTTTGAAATAATATAATAGATAGATCATTATATTTACAACTGGAACTATTGAGATGGTTAAATTTAATAGATTTAAATTAACACAAAATCCATTGAAATAGAATGACTGAACTAGACCACTGATCACTTTACACAATATATATTACCGCTTTGCACAGAATAGAAATCACTGCAATATATATATCCAGGGGAAAATCTATAACAAGATTTCAATAAAGCTAGTGCTTCTGTAAAGGTCTGGCCAGCGAGTGATAAAATGTCTATTCTTCATGGTCTGTTTATCTAAAATGGAATGTAAGTTGAGTGGGACATGATAAACTTGACAGCTTTTTTCATCCCAGGAACTTTGGGGGATCTGACCGCCAAATCAAGGAGAGAAACCGCCCCCTGGTTTCCGTATCTCCGCTCGCTGCTGCCCGTTTCGGCTTTCCCCGTTCGCTTTCCCTGCGATCGGTTCTGCGGTTGACACCGAGGCGCGAAAATAGCGGCAAGAAACTGCGTCTCGTATCGGGGACCACTACTGTCTTTGATAGCGACGATAGTCTCCCCTGAAATCCCTCATTCTGTCTCTTTGATCGTGGTCGCATTATCTGTTTGATTCTGGCAACGCCCCCCCCCCCCACTGGCCAAGTTAGTTAAAATACCTGCCTATGATTGTTCAAGAGATGTTAGTGGGCGTGATTTAATCTCTCCTTAAATCAGTGCGATGACCAGAATGAACGATAGGTAAACTGTCCGCATATCAATCAGCAAACGTGTTTGCCCTCTGTGTGGAACAGTTGCATAGCTAATGAATCCACGTGAAAAGAAGTCCCGTATGACAAGAATTACAACACTATTCAGGGTCAATCCGGGTCAGCTGAGTTCGTCCATCACAATCGTCCCCTCTTTTGAGACGTGAAAACGTGTTTTCATGTTTGATTTATGACGACGAAGCTGCCCTGATCGGTAACTTTTGGATGATTGGTATCTTCACCTTCCTCCTCTTCCTCTGCAGTCCAGTTTCTACTCAGGAAATCAGCCCCGACGTTCTGTCTTCCCGGAATATATTCCACTTTGAAAGAATAAACGCTTAAAAGGAGGGCCCAACGCATGATCCTAGCGTTAAATTCTTTATTGGCACCAAGAAATGCTAACGGAGCGTGGTCTGTTTGCACCGTGAAAGATGTACCATAGAGGAACTCATGATGGCGTCTGATACCGTCAATCAGAGCAAGACATTCCCTTTCAACTACGCTGTAGTTCTGCTCAGCTTTATTTAATTTCCGACTGCCATAGGCAACTGGAAATAGCATGTTCAGGTCACTGTCATCGGCTTGAAGCAGTGTTGACCCGATGCCCTGACCTGACGCGTCAACTCTCAGTACGAAAGGTTTCTTGAGGTCAGGCAACCTCAAAATGGGGTATGCAGACAACTGTCCTTTTAAAGTGCTATACGCGTGTTCGCACTTTTGATCCCATATGACCTTATCAGGACAACCTTTCTTTGTGAGGTCAGTCAGAGGTGCCGTCAGTCCGTTGAAGTTCTGGATGTACTTCTGATAGTATGCACATAGCGATATGAAGGAACGTACGTCTTTCTTCGTTCGGGGTCTTTTTGCTGCCATTATTTTCTCCACGTTCTTCTTAATAGGCCAACTGCATCCGTGAGAAATAGTGTGCCCCAGGAAGTCTAACTGTTCAAACCCGATGAGACATTTGCTAGGTCTGGCTGTGAGACCCGTTTCCTGTAGTCTCCTGAGGAGCATAGCAACCGTAGCAATATGTTCTTCATAGGTTTCCGATGCAATTAAGATGTCATCCATGAAATTATGGATATGGGGACTTTGCAAAGGTTCTAGAAGCTTCCTCATCATCCTGGTGAACACTCCTGGTGCGTTATGCAAACCGAACGGCATCACATTAAATGTGTAATGTCCTTCGCTAGTGCTGAAAGCTAACAAAGGTTTAATTTCCTCCTTGACTGGTATTTGATAATAACCTTTACTGAGATCTATCTTGGAGAAGATCTTTGCTTTGCTGAGCTTGGTGAACAACTCAGAAACAGTTTGGAGAGGTTCGGGCTGGAATTCCGTTACAGCGTTTAGCAACCTGTAATCAATGCACAGCCGAACTTCCTTATTGGGCTTCTGCAACAGCACTACACTCGAGCTGTAAGGAGATGTAGACTCACTGATAATTCCTGCCTGACGCAGCTTGTCTATTTCTCCGCGAAGTGCATCAGCTTTAGCGTACGGGATGGGGTAAACTCTGGTTTGAACAGGGGTCTCGTTTGTTAATTTCATATCAAATTCAATGAGATTTGTTCGACCAGGTACATCCGTTAAGACTGCACTGTACTGTTTTAGTAGAGCCCTGGTTTCTGTTTGTTGTTCTGGTGAGAGATTGTCGCCGAACTTGACATCTTTAAAGGATTCTGTGGGTTGCAGTGGATACTCCATGCAACCATCATCATATTCCTCGTCTTCCGGTGCTATGGCGACAGCCAGGAGATGCTCGGAGGATGGCTCTGGTCTTTCCAAATATTTCTTAAGTAGATTTATGTGGAAGACCTTCTCCTTTCCTTTGATGGAGATCTTGTAGTTGGTACGTGAGATCTTTTTAAGGACGGTAAACGGTCCTTGCCATCCGATGCGAAGTTTATTGCTTCCGGTTGGAAGTAGCAATAGGAATTTCTCCCCTGGTTGTAGTTCTCTCTCTTTTGCAGCTTTGTTGTATCTTTTAGAAATTTTAGCGCGGGCTTTCTTAAGGTTGGTAGTAGCTAGATCCCATCCTAGTTTTAGCCTTTCCTTAAGTTCAGATACATACTTGCTTGCAGAGACGACTATCTCATCAGCCTTCTTGTCTGTCAGGGACCGAAGTAAGGCTTCTAGTGGCCCCTTAATAGGTCTGCCAAATAAAAGTGTAGCTGGCGCAAAACCCGTAGACGCTTGGGGTACCTCTCGGTAGGCGAATAAGGCAGCCGATATATATTGGTCCCAGTCTTCCGGTTTCTCCTGACCCAGCTTACGTAACATCATGGTGAGGGTACCGTTAAAACGTTCCACGAGCCCATTTCCGGCCGGATGGTAGGGACTTGTGTGGATATGTTTGGTCCTCAAGATCTTAAAGATCTCCTCCATTAACAGGCTACGGAATTGGGATCCATTGTCCGTCAGAACTTGTTGAGGGAATCCAACCGTGTAAAAATTTGCACAAGGGCTTCTGCGACATGCTTGGAATTAGTGCATGGTAGCGGTACGGCTTCGGCCCACATAGTGCAAGTGTCGACTAAGGTCAGGATGAACCTGTTCCTTCTTTTCGTCTTTTCCAGGGGACCAATAATGTCGACAGCAACCCGTTCAAATGGAGTCCCTACTATTGGCATTTGCCCCATAGGTACTGGGGGTGTCAAGTGCTTGGGTGCTACCCGTTGGCACTGGGCGCAGGATTTCACATACCTGACAATGTCAGAGTTCATTCCTGGCCACCAATAGTGGTTTTTTATTCGCTGAATAGTGGCGTTTTGTCCCATATGTCCGCTAAAGGGAAGAGAGTGCCCCATTTCTAAGATCTGGTTTCTGTACTGCGTCGGTACTAGGAGCTGGTTATTCCCCGTGTCCGGGTTGCCCGTTCTACGATACAATACGCCATCCTTAGAAAAGATGTCTCCGTTGTGTCTGGGGTCCTTAGCCATGGGCAGTTTTTTAAAGCAGGGCGCCAGAGTAGGGTCCTTTTGTTGCGCCTCCTTCAGTTCATTCGGCAACAAATTTGGCGCAGGCTCCCTCTCCTTCTTGGCTTGCCCTCTTGTGGTTACCGCTGCCACAATCGGCTCCTTAGGTCTCCCAATGAACACATATCTACATCCCAAGATAACTGGGTAGATAGGATCATCCATAATGGCCGCTTTAATAACACCTCTGACAAAGTCAGAGTGTATTTCTACCAGTGCGATAGGAAGCGTCCTGGGTGCATCACTCCTGAAAACTCCACTAAGTTTGACGGTTTCCTCTGTCTCCTGACCGGGTTTGACTAGGTGCCTAGCGACAATACAATCAAAACTTAAGGGGGCATATACACCCAGAAAAAGACAAAAAAGGTTATTTTTGATTTTCATATAATAATTGTGTTTTAAATATTTATAAGCCTTTTTACTTTGATATTCTTTTTGAATTATGTGTTTATCTGTAATAGTTTATGAGTTATCAATGTTCAAAGAGAATCAGATAAGTGTTTTAACATTTTAAAAACTAAACTTTAACGAAAACAGGGCTTGCGATTCACAGTTCCGGTGATATTTTCTACAATTTTAAAGCTATAGCCTTCAAATTTTGCACACTTATAGCCCATGTTATCCTTTATGGCATGAACTTCCACTTTTTTCTTACATGGTATAGAAACAGAGATATTGCTATACAAAGTTCTAAATTTGTGCTATTTAAAAGGGTCATATTGCAAGAGCCATATCTACAAAACTCATTGGGGTAGACATTTTTGGGTGGTTCATGCCATAGGTAGGGATGTTATGCACATCATCTGCTGGTTTGGCATTCTTTGCACCTTTTATGTGAGTGAAATTTATTCCCAGGTGCACTGGGGGTTTTCCTTTCTTTTTTTTTTTCATCACTTCATGTTAATTAATTATTTTCACATAAAACATTAAAATTTATAAAGTAAACTTTGTTCATCATAAAATATAATATCTCTTGTAACATGTGGCCAAATTTTATGTCATCAAGTTTGTTAGTTATTTTCCTGTTAATTTTTTAAAAAGATAACCCATTTCTGGGTGGGTGTTCCCCCTTAATCCAGTGTCAAAAAGACAAGTAGTAGAGGTACCGTTCAAAATTACAGTTCCTCGAGTTGAGGGTCGGTCCCCCTCAGGTTGAGAATTACTGACATTGACTCTACCTTTCAAGGCTGTATGCAAACATCCAATGCGGTTTGCACCGGTTTGTTTGCCCTGATCAGACGTTCCTGGTGTAGGGGTCTTCCCTTTTCCTTGACCGTGGTGGCCGCGCTGCCACGTAGGCTTGTTGGGTTGATCAGAATTGTTGTTGGGGGGTATCGGGTTTTGTAGAATTTCGATTTTTCCGGGGGGGGGTTCTGGGTATTGTTATCTCGTTGGTTATAATGTTGAGAGGACTTGGACGAATAGGATGACTGCTCTAGATTCTGTTTTCGAAATGGCTCATCTGTGGGTTTACGTTTTGTGCTGGGAAGTTCGGCCATTGCATTGCTATAGCGTTCGGCTTTATTGAGTATGTCTTCAAGCCTGACTGCCCCTTGTTCCGCCAAAAATCTACGAGTTTCATTCGACAAAGTGGATTTTATCTGCTCCACAAGAACAAGTTCGAGGAGTCCCTCATATGAAAGAGGTAGGTCAGATAATTCAATGCACTTTGTCAGATAATCCGTGAGACGTGAAGAGAACTGGGGAAATGTTTCCCTGCTCTCTTTTCGGCTGTTTCTGAACAACTGCAGAAACTTTCGGGCAGTCATCTCAAACTGCTGTAGTAAGGCCTTCTTCAACAGGTCATAATCATGTTGATTCGGTCCCAGCTTTGTGTACACGTCATAAGCATTGCCTTTCAGTGACATTGAGAGTTTAAGCGCCCAGCGAGTACTCTCTAATCCATAAAGATTCGCCAGTCTCTCGAATTTTTCTAGGAAGCTGTCAATTTTTTCGTTAGGACTAGGAAAAGATTCTAAAGAAAAGGACATTGCAGTTAATTGGGCAGATTGAATACTGCAGAGGTCCATTGATTGAGACTGGGGCGAAGACGGCTCTCCGTTAGACGAAGTAGAGGCGCCCCGACTCTCTAGAGCCTTAAGCGCCAGTTGATGCTGTCTTTCCTTTCTCTCTCTCTCTCTCCCTGCGAGTTTCCATCTCTGCTTCAATTTTCTTCTGTTCCAAAAAACGTTCTTCCGCTTCTTTCTTATCTGCCCTCTCCTGGGCTTCTCTCCTCTCTGTTCTTTCTTTCTCTTCCTTCCTCTCAGCTTCTGCTCTCTGTTGCTCCGCCTTCCTCTCAGCTTCGGCTCTCTGTTGCTCCGCCTTCCTCTCAGCTTCGGCTCTCTGTTGCTCCGCGTCATATATTTCCAATTCCTGGTTAATAAACGCGTTTGCAGCTTCTGCATCTAATCCTGCCTCTTTCGATTCCAGCCTCAAGATTGACCTCATCTTTATCCTCTCTGCCATTGTTAAAGAATAAGATGAAGTATGCCTAGAGAACTAGTAAGAAGCAACGCGAAAGGGAGGAACTCTGAACCGCTACGAGAAAAAAACACAAGTATAAATTTACCTGTGTACCCTCCTACCTGTACTGTGCAAACTTATCGCTGCTATTATCTGGCAATTAAGGCTCTAAACGCAAGCGACTATGCCACTAAATGGCAAGTTACACTGGAAAAAATTTTACTGTTACTAAAAGTCGAGAAAATTTATAGTAAACAATTTAAGAGGAAAAAAAATTTTTTTTTTTCCCCTAAATTTTAAATCTCTGACAACAAACTCCGTCCCTAAAGTCAAGTATTGAGATGAGACGTTGTTAACTTAATTTTTAAAAAATCAGAACAATCCGTCTTTAGCTAAGCTCAACTCTTTTTAACTTCAAAAACCTTTAGTGACTGTAAAACAATCACGCAATCCCAGCAACTCTTATAAAGAAAGAAATTGAATTATCTCCGCCAGAGGATAATTACAATAGCAAATATTTTTATTTATCTGTACTTTCTACTGCTGTGGAGAGAAAACAACCTGTAAATATGCTGTGTGGACAACCCAAATACTTAGAGAACGTTTGTCTAGGGGTGTAATTATTTATTTATTTCCCTAATTCACACAGACAAATCATTCACACTCTACCTAATTAGACCCAGACTAAATCAGACTCAAAATATCTTTATCCCGGCTATGCGATTGCCTCAAATGTAGCTCAAGATCCCAGGACCAGCCCACAAATATTGTCGTAAATTTATTTTGAGAGAAAGAGTCTTAGAAATAGTGGTCCGGTTTAGAGTGGAAAATGATGGTGGAAAGCTCAGTGATAGAAAATGTAGAGATTAAATAGTTGCTTCACAGCGTGCTGGAGGAGAGTAAAGACAGACTTATTTACGACAAATCGTTTTCTCTCAATCTTCTCTTCCACTCTCCCGGTCAAAACAATTATTTGCCAGTTTTCCAGACACACCTCTGCGCGCACACCAATTTGGTGTTTTCAAACACACAGACGACGTAGATACAAACTATATTAAACGAATAGGGGAAATGTTGGGCTTTGGGTATCTCCAACACAGTACTAAATGAGTTTATGTGATTTTATTAACCTTAAACATCAATCACTAACAAATATCAGGTATTACATAAATTATCATAAGTACACAAATGCAAATAACAAGTTTGGGAGGGGTGAAGAAGATTGGTATCGACTAAGCCCTTCCCGCTTATTAGACAAAGATAAACCCAGTCCAGAGATAGATAATATCAGGAACTTGGATACGTTAACCTAACAGTGAAGTTAATTGCTCTGAAAGAGGTGTTACAAAGTTAGGTATAGGTGATAGAAAAAACCTGTTCTTCCCAACTGTTCTTCCCTTTACTAAGCAAATGGAAAGGAGGGGGGGGGTTTAAAACGGAGTTAACCAATTATCACCTCCCCCTTAAAGGAACAGTGCAGGGAGTACAGAAAAATTATATTACCAGGCACGAAAGTTAACAAAAGGGTTACAAGAGAAAAAAAGATTAAATTTCCTGTCATTCATGCACACGCGTGAGGATCCACACTCATATATTCACACACTTACCGAATGCAGCCTCAGACGATCCCTAAAATTATATAAAAACAGCATGTATTCTCTTGACATGTGAAACTGTCTAGCACTTCGATGTCCCGCCCCAGATGTTTGCGAGGTTTTGCTGGTAACAAATATTCTCGCTTATCGCAAGACTTGAAGGCTAAGAGTTCTTGTGTTTTTATTATATAAAAAAGGAGTCTCTGGGATGGCACTGACACAGTTCGGCACAGGGGTGAAAATGAAGTGGTCTCTTTTACTCTTCCGCTATGGTAAAATTCCTTCAATGCGTGATGATAGTAACTGACCGGAAAGTTTTATTAAATCCAATTGAGGAAAAACTAGGCTCAGTCACAGTCAGGAAAATATGTACTCTCTCACAGTAAACAGTAAATGTATTATCGCTACTGGCGATGATTACCTTCCAGTTTGTCTTACTGATTTGTAATGGTAATTTGACGATTGTTCTTTTAAATGTTCTTGGGTGGGCTTTATTTCATTTAATTATGACAGCTAGGTCGCAAAGGACCGCCACAAAGATTATATTTAAAAGAAATGTTTCTTCAATATGACTGGAAGTTTATAGGATGATTTCTTTATTTCTTTCTTTATTTAGCTGGGACCGCAGGTTACGATCACTCTGTATGAAAGAAAAAAAACATGTAACATACCGAAAAATCAAGCGCGATAAATTTCCCGTTAAGTCTATAATACACTCGAGTATTTAATTATGTATTTAATAAACACTGCGCGAATTCTAGTGGTTAAAACACACATCTATGAAACTAGGACTTAACTGAATTAATTAATTATAAATTCCTTCGCGACTTTAAAAGTTAATTTAAGCATCTATTATCTTTTGAAATAATATAATAGATAGATCATTATATTTACAACTGGAACTATTGAGATGGTTAAATTTAATAGATTTAAATTAACACAAAATCCATTGAAATAGAATGACTGAACTAGACCACTGATCACTTTACACAATATATATTACCGCTTTGCACAGAATAGAAATCACTGCAATATATATATATATCCAGGGGAAAATCTATAACAAGATTTCAATAAAGCTAGTGCTTCTGTAAAGGTCTGGCCAGCGAGTGATAAAGTGTCTATTCTTCATGGTCTATTTATCTAAAATGGAATGTAAGTTGAGTGGGACATGAGAAACTTGACAGCTTTTTTCATCCCAGGAACTTTGGGGGATCTGACCGCCAAATCAAGGAGAGAAACCGCCCCCTGGTTTCCGTATCTCCGCTCGCTGCTGCCCGTTTCGGCTTTCCCCGTTCGCTTTCCCTGCGATCGGTTCTGCGTTTGACACCGAGGCGCGAAAATAGCGGCAAGAAACTGCGTCTCCTATCGGGGACCACTACTGTCTTTGATAGCGACGATAGTCTCCCCTGAAATCCCTCAGTCTGTCTCTTTGATTGTGTTCGCATTATCTGTTTGATTCTGGCAACGCCCCCCCCCCACTGGCCAAGTTAGTTAAAATACCTGCCTATGATTGTTCAAGAGATGTTAGTGGGCGTGATTTAATCTCTCCTTAAATCAATGCGATGACCAGAATGAACGATAGGTAAACTGTCCGCATATCAATCAGCAAACGTGTTTGCCCTCTGTGTGGAACAGTTGCATAGCTAATGAATCCACGTGAAAAGAAGTCCCGTATGACAAGAATTACAACACTATTCAGGGTCAATCCGGGTCAGCTGAGTTCGTCCATCACAATCTCCTTATAATCGAAATTGGGGTCAATCTCACAGATCACGGGATTTTAATAAGAATGATCCTGGAAATTATCAAGGTAATAATTACATCCATAATTGGCAATCCAGATCAAATTTTCCTAATAACCGACATACTTCTCCAAACAAACAATATGGTCAAAGGGACAATAGTCATAACAATAATTGGCTAGCTAACAAAAATTGTAATCCCAATAGAAATAATAATTATAGCAGTTTTAGAGACAAGAGTCAAAGTCGATCTCGAGGTAGAGATAGATCTTCCATCGGGAGATCGCATCATCAGACAAATTCTGCTCTGCATGATACTCAGGTTAATTTAGATCAGGATACAAATGTTAATCCTCATATTGCATCGTCTTGTTCTCTTGATTTTGAGCAGGCTAAACTTTGCCATGAATGCATAACTTTATTCCAGCCCAAGGCGATCACTACTCTGAGTTGCGAACATGTGTTGCCAAGCCTTCATGTGATGTCTACGGCCATGTCAGCTTTGACACATGATGGAACAGTGTCTCTTAAATTACATAACGGATTTGTTAACGGAATTTCTGTCTCTGTACTTTTTGATACAGGTTGTAGCACCATCGGCGTCAGACAGTCGTTAGTCCACCCGTCACGTGCAACAGGGAAAACTGTGAAGTGCGTCACATTTGGTGGCACAGTTGAGACTTTTCCTACAGCAATCATTGATATAAATACTCAATTTTTTACAGGGAAAATACATGCCTGCCTCCTTCCTGCGCCAATTAGTGATTTGATAATTGGTCGCATACATGGGATTAAAGAGTGTACCCCACAGCAAATTGCTGCTTGGGAAAAGCAACACTTACATGCTGCTTATTCAGTTGCCACTTTGCTTAAATCTCATTACCAGTTACATTCAGCAAACGTGATACGTTCAGCTAATGTGGTTGAAACTTGTATTACTAATGATACCATTATACTGTGACCGTGTGGCCAGAAAGGTGTAATGTTAGACTGAGTAATTAGTTGTCGATCTAGTCTACGGTGTGAATTTGTGCTCATGATGGCATTCTCACCCGGTAACGGGCGATTTTAACGCAACACACCTTCGCCATCCGTGAAGAAGACAGACGTGTGAAACGTGGGAGACAACCATCGGTTGTTAGACATCTTGGCGCGGTCTGACACCAGAGGGAAAACACCTTTTGAGCACGAAGCCGTGAGGTGGGACTCCAGGCAAGAAATATCGTGGGAATGTAACCACCTTTGGGCGGAACTTCAATTTGGGCGTCTAGAAAGATAATCTTTACTAAAATGTGATCTCATGTCATCCAAACTGAGCATAGGACTCCTGATTTGCTCCCTAGAGAGACGGGTGGAGTTTTCCGTGACATTTTGACGTAGCTATCATGTGGTGCATGGTTGGAGATGCAGATTTAAACTGAAACAGTGAGAGGCTTCAGTGAGAGAGCTGAGAAGTAGCAAGATCGTTCTTGTGCAAAATGCGCCCTCGTACGATAACCAACTGAGGGTTGGGCTTTTGCATAGTTGCGTCTGTGCTAAGAGAACTAACGACATAGAGGTATGCTTGCATATAAGTACATTTTTATAATACTTTAGATTTAGTAATATTAGACTTTCAGGTTTAAAAGTTAATGCTTTGTAGCGTTTGTCTATCTATAGCTTGATAGAAGCTGCTGACTGGCGATTTATGTGTATTTAAGTGTAATTTCACGTATATCTCATCGCTATTTCCAACAGTGAGACTGTGTGTTAAATGTGTAAAGTACTAAGTGAATTTATAAGAGGAATTCTAGTGTCGCATTGCGCTGTATACAAGTGTGTATTTATTACCATTATTATTATTAGTTGTGTAGTGTTAAATAATGGTTATATTGCATTCTTGTGAGCCGTAAGTGTGGTTAATGTTACATCAGTGATTATTGTGAGAGAAAGATTAGCGTACCCTCTAGCTACGTGAGTAGCCTATGCCTATTACATTTAGTACAGAGCTGTAAGAATAGAGTATGTATCTCCTTTTTCTTTAGAGCAGCTAGACCTCTAAGATACTGATAAATTGATGTCATTTAGACCAGTGCGCTGTGTGGAATATTTCATCATAGATAGAAGTGCTTCATTTAAGTTTTATCTCGCGTGATGATGGAGTTAGTATCTAATATGCGTATGAAGGCATTGTTGTTGATTGAGATATGTTTATTGTTGATTACACATACATACAGACTTGCATGAACACACACACACACACACACACACATGGTCATTTAAGTGCATGTACTTGCATAATTTCACACATATGTATGTATTATTAAGTTTGTCCATTAGTACGATGCTAGTTTATTTTGTTTCATTTTATTTCAGAGAGTCCAGCAGTCTGTGCTGGGTTATTAGATGGTGTTACCTAAATAGCTTGGTTATATGGTGTTGCTTAGGAATTGTCTTCAAAGTAAACTTGCGGACAACATTGTTTCTGTATGATTCTTGTGATACCTGATAGGGTTTCATTAATAAAAGTGGGACCCCTGTCATCAAGAGTTTTTCTGTGACTGCGGAACGTGTGTGAAAGTAGGCCAGAGAGAGTGACAACAACATTACACACACATCCTTATTCTCCTTCACACATCGTCTTCGCACCGTCACAAATGGCGTCGTCGGCAGGATACTGACAGACAGTGTAGTATAGAGTCATACGCGGAATATTCAATGCTGCAAGAGAGCACTACAACCAGTGAGCACCTAGGATAACTAAGCTAAACCTTGCAAGAGTATTACAACATCCAGCACAGACGGAGCAGCATTATCTGCCCAGTACATCTCCCCAGTGAAGAATCGCACCACTGTATGAAGAATCGAAGCACCATAGGCCCGTTGAAGAGTCGCACCAACGTAGGCCAGGCGAAGAGTTGTACCAACGCAGGCCCAGAGAAGAATCATACCACCGTACATCCATTGAATATCTTATCAAGCCAGGGACCAGCCGTTTGCAGTTATATCAATTTTCCTGCAATAGTATCCTTGTTAATGATACTCCATTACAACAAACAGGAACACTATTGCTACGCCAGTGTTATGCCAAACCAGTGGCCGACCTACCACGATTGACATTCAGCCAGGGACTCAATCGTATCACCAGGCAGCACCTGAAACTGCTACAGGCCACAACAGCGAAGAGAAGACAAGAGCAAGCAAAAAAGAAATAAGAGACACTTTCTATTATTTATTGTAATATTATAATAAGTGTCATTGAATGCTATGAATGAATACAAACGTTCACCGAGTGCCAGAACCCTACAGATCCTGAGGGCTACGAGAAGCAAAGTTCAACAAACTGCTCGACGCTGTGCAAATGACTACTGGCTCCAGCTCAGTGAGAGCATCCAGATCGCAGCGCAAACAGGCAACATTAGACAAATGTATGACGGTATAAAGAAAGCACTTGGCCCCCATAAAAGTAAGACGGCACCGCTAAAAACCATCAGCGGAGAGAAGCTAACCGATAAGGGTAAGCAGATGGAGAGGTGGGTCGAGCACTACTCTGAGCTTTACGCTAGAGACAATACCGTTACGCCTGCAGCCCTTGATGGTGTCAACAGTCTGCCAACTATGGAGGAGCTGGATGCCGAACCAACATTAGAGGAACTCAGCAAGACCATTGATAGCTTGGCCTCTGGCAAAGCACCAGGCAGTGATGGGATTCCTCCTGATTTAATCAAATGCTGTAAGAGCACGCTATTACATCCCCTGCATAGGATGCTGTACCAGTGCTGGGAAGAGACAACTATTCCTCAAGACATGCGAGATGCCAAGATTGTAACACTGTATAAAAATAAAGGAGACAGAAGTGATTGCAATAACTACAGAGGCATCTCTCTTCTTAGTATTGTTGGTAAGGTTTTTGCCAAAGTCATCTTAATGCGACTACACAAGTTAGCTGAGCGCATATATCCAGAGTCACAGTGTGGATTCCGAGCTGGCAGATCAACAACAGACATGATCTTCTCTCTCCGCCAGCTTCAGGAAAAATCAAGAGAGCAGAAAAGACCATTATATATCGCCTTTATAGACCTCACAAAAGCATTCGACCTGGTTAGTAGGGATGGACTCTTTAAAATCCTCCTGAAAATAGGCTGCCCTTCTAAAATGCTGGAAATGATAAAGTCATTCCATGACGGCATGAAGGGAACAGTCCAATATGCTGGAAGCACGTCACAGCCCTTTGATATACGAAGTGGCGTTAAACAAGGCTGTGTTCTGGCTCCGACCCTCTTCGGAATCTTCTTTGCCTTACTCTTGAAACATGCATTCAGAGATGCAACTGAAGGAATATGCCTTCACACTAGGTCAGATGGCCGTCTATTTAATCTTTCAAGACTGAAGGCAAAAACAAAAATCAGAAGGGTCACTATAAGAGACTTGTTGTTCGCTGATGATGCTGCAGTCGTCACTCAAAGCCAACAGGAGCTTCAGAGCTTGATGAATCGCTTCACTAAAGCATGCAAGGACTTTGGCCTCACAATAAGTCTAAAGAAAACGAATGTGCTGAGTCAGGATGTGGGTGCTGCACCAGTTATCACTATCGATAACTATGAATTGGCAGTGGTGCACCACTTCACATACCTAGGGTCTACCATCAATGACAAACTCTCATTGGATACAGAAATCGACAGCCGCATTGGCAAACTGCAGCTACCTTTGCCCACCTCACATCGCGTGTTTGGGGAAACTCTAAACTCACAATGAAGACCAAAGCTGCGGTATATAATGCCTGCGTCACCAGCACACTCCTATATGGCAGCGAGACCTGGACGACCTATGCTAAGCAAGAAAGAAGGCTCAATACCTTCCATTTGCGGTGTCTACGCCGCATCCTCGGCATCTCGTGGAAAGATAAAGTGACAAATGTCGAGGTGTTGTCAAGTGCTGGCCTTCAAAGTATGTATACGCTTCTTAGACAGCGCAGACTTCGCTGGCTTGGCCATGTTCGCCGCATGGAAGATGGTCGCATCCCAAAAGATATCTTCTACGGACAATTAGCAGATGGCAAGAGAACAGTTGGGCGACCACAGCTGAGGTTCAAAGATGTGTGCAAGAGAGATATGAGGACACTGGACATGGATCCAGCAACATGGGAGGATGAAGCTGCCGATCGCACTAAGTGGCGATGCTATTTACGGCGCCACCTCAGATTGGGCGAAGAGAGGCTCACACAAGAAGCAGAGGTGAGGAGAAAACGTCGAAAGGAAAACCTCACCAGGAAAATAAGCAGCTGAGGGCTGTCACCTCAGGGGCGCATTCCCATAGTCAGTTATGACTGAAGGGGCTATTATTATTATTATTATTATAATGTCTTCTTGCCATCTGTTTTTGCATTGTATTGTACTAGGTTAGGGTAGAGCAGAGATGTCAACTCAATGCGCAGACGCAACATGCCGGTCAGAGCCTGGGAGCACCTCGACAGCTGAAGGTGGCTCCCGTGAAGAAATCCTCACACCAGGAGAGAGCCCGAGCAATGCGCATGTGAAGGTGATTTACATAACAGTGCCGGAGGTAAGAAGATTTGGTGAAAAGGCAGGCCCCACTTGGCAAGAGTTTGTGAAGGAGGTAAAAGCTGCATGGAAGGTAGGGCCCTTAACTGTAGAAGATAGGTTAGACATTGTGTGGAATAATGTTACACCAGTGGTCTCTAGGGAATTACGGATACGTGGCGGAGCCAAGGCCAGCCCTGAGAAGTTACTCGAAATAGTGGAAGAAGCCTACAGTGAACGACAACTAGTCAATGAGATGACTAAGGGTTTCTATGCCATGAGACAGGGGCCTAGCTTATCAGTAATGGAATTCTCTCACATGTTGCATGAATTATTTCTGAGATTGAATGCAACGCGCGTGAAGAAAGGCTTGGCTCCCGCAGACCAATCCATGCTCAGAGATCATTTTGTTGCCCAGCTTAGTAATGATCTGAGCAGGACATTTGTGAAGGAACATGTGCTAAAGAATCCTGGTGTTTCATTTAGGGAAGTTAGGGACTATGCCCTTTTCTGGGAAGGCAAAAAGCATGATGCACCAGTGCAGGTAGCCAGTGTAGAAGCCCACACTGAAAAGGACGAACTCGAAACTGAAGTAGCTCGCCTAAAGTTCCAGATAGCACAGCTATCACAGACCAGTTCACCAGCACAAAAGGAGACGAGAAAAAGAAGGAAACAGTGCCAACCGCGTGAAAACCTAGAGCAGAACCAAGGTGTGGATCAATTGGAACCAAAACTAGACCTTCCTGTAGGTGAGAGTCAGGCAGTTGATAGTGCATGCAGTGATTTAGAGGTTAGTAAAAACACAGATGCACCAACAAGGCGACAAGGATTTTGTAAATGGTATAATGTCGACAAAGGATGGGGATTCATTACACCGGATGATGGAGGTGTTGATGTTTTTGTACATCAGACAAAAATTTTCAGAAGGGGATTCCGTAGTCTGGGGAGAAATGAGAGAGTAGAATTTGACAGCAAACTGTCTGTTCAGGGCATTGAAGCGATCTTTGTATGCGGCATTGACGGCCAGGAATGTAAGGGTAGCAGGAGGCGACCCATGGCACAGAGGAAGCCCAGAAAAATAAGATGCTACAATTGTGGAGACTTTTCAGACCACATGGCAGCCAAGTGCCCTCATGGCCCGCTTCCGAAGCGATGTTTTCAGTGTAAGTCCCTAGAGCATTTGATATCGGTTTGTCCCTCAAAGAGCATCCTCTCTAAACGTACCGACATATCTAGGTTGTCTTCAGGGTGAAGGCCAAGAGATGGCCGTGACAACTGTTACCCTAAGGGCGCCAAGAGAAGCGGTCAACGTTCAGAAGAGGAAACTCATCTTAAACAGATAGGAGGGAATATACGTCGACACTCCGGAGAGGACACCAATCTAAATCAGATTGGGGGGAATGCACGCCGAAATCGACGGAACACAAATGTGAAACAAGCTGGAAGCATTCCACCGCCAAGGCCGACAACTGCAGGCACTAACTCGCTGAACTCTCAATCAAGTAGCGACGCTGTACGAGCGGACAATTCTAACAGACCACGAGAAGCAAAAAGACATAAACTTAAAAATGACAATGGAGCAGAGTATGTTTGTGGGGACCACAAAAAAATTTAGGGGCGGAACATGTGACCGTGTGGCCAGAAAGGTGTAATGTTAGACTGAGTAATTAGTTGTCGATCTAGTCTACGGTGTGAATTTGTGCTCATGTTGGCATTCTCACCCGGTAACGGGCGATTTTAACGAAACACACCTTCGCCATCCGTGAAGAAGACATACGTGTGAAACGTGGGAGACAACCATCGGTTGTTAGACATCTTGGCGCGGTCTGATACCAGAGGGAAAACACCTTTTGAGCACGAAGCCGTGAGGTGGGACTCCAGGCAAGAAATATCGTGGAAATGTAACTACCTTTGGGCGGAACTTCAATTGTGGGCGTCTAGAAAGATAATCTTTACTAAAATGTGATCTCATGTAATCCAAACTGAGCATAAGACTCCTGATTTGCTCCCTAGAGAGATGGGTGGAGTTTCCCTGACATTTTGACGTAGCTATCATGTGGTGCATGGTTGGAGATGCAGATTTAAACTGAAACAGTGAGAGGCTTTAGTGAGAGAGCTGAGAAGTAGCAAGATCGTTCTTGTGCAAAATGCGCCCTCGTACGATAACCAACTGAGGTTTGGGCTTTTGCATAGTTGCGTCTGTGCTAAGAGAACTAACGACATAGAGGTATGCTTGCATATAAGTACATTTTTATAATACTTTAGATTTAGTAATATTAGACTTTCAGGTTTAGAAGTTAATGCTTTGTAGCGTTTGTCTATCTATAGCTTGATAGAAGCTGCTGACTGGCGATTTATGTGTATTTAAGTGTAATTTCACGTATATCTCATCGCTATTTCCAACAGTGAGACTGTGTGTTAAATGTGTAAAGTACTAAGTGAATTTATAAGAGGAATTCTAGTGTCGCATTGCGCTGTATACAAGTGTGTATTTATTACCATTATTATTATTAGTTGTGTAGTGTTAAATAATGGTTATATTGCATTCTTGTGAGCCGTAAGTGTGGTTAATGTTACATCAGTGATTATTGTGAGAGAAAGATTAGCGTACCCTCTAGCTACGTGAGTAGCCTATGCCTATTACATTTAGTACAGAGCTGTAAGAATAGAGTATATATCTCCTTTTTCTTTAGAGCAGCTAGACCTCTAAGATACTGATAAATTGATGTCATTTAGACCAGTGCGCTGTGTGGAATATTTCATCATAGATAGAAGTGCTTCATTTAAGTTTTATCTCGCGTGATGATGGAGTTAGTATCTAATATGCGTATGAAGGCATTGTTGTTGATTGAGATATGTTTATTGTTGATTACACATACATACAGACTTGCATGAACACACACACACACACACACACACACATAGTCATTTAAGTGCATGTACTTGCATAATTTCACACATATGTATGTATTATTAAGTAGATGATGTTTGTCCATTAGTACGATGCTAGTTTATTTTGTTTCATTTTATTTCAGAGAGTCCAGCAGTCTGTGCTGGGTTATTAGATGGTGTTACCTAAATAGCTTGGTTATATGGTGTTGCTTAGGAATTGTCTTCAAAGTAAACTTGCGGACAACATTGTTTCTGTATGATTCTTGTGCTACCTGATAGGGTTTCATTAATAAAAGTGGGACCCCTGTCATCAAGAGTTTTTCTGTGACTGCGGAACGTGTGTGAAAGTAGGCCAGAGAGAGTGACAACAACATTACACACAAATCCTTATTCTCCTTCACACATCGTCTTCGCACCGTCACAATACATTATACTAATTTTGGTGCTCCTTTGAGCCCCTTACGACATACTTCGCTTCAGCAACACTCTAATCGTAATGATTCTTTATATATTATCCAAGAGGAAGATTCCTCTGTGGTGTGTGATACGCACACTACCTTTGACACGTCAACTGAATCTACATTCAGTCACGTGAATTCCAATTCCTGTTCTTCACAGACTAGTGAGTTCGTTACCACATGTACTGATTTATTTCTTCATACATTGGTATTTCTTGTAGGACTATTTAACTTCCTTTCTGGGCCGGTTAGCTCAATATCTAGCTGGTCATGTGCTTTTTATCGCACTCACTACTCTTCTTTTTAAATTTCGATACCCATCCAGATTCACACATGCCTGGTTTGGTATCTGTATTATATTTCTAATGTTTCTTTTGTCATTGCACAGTACACAGGCTATGACACTAATTCATCCTCTACAATCCATACTATTACCGACTGAATTTTCTTCATCTCACGATCTGATAACTAAACCATCTAAAGCATATGTTGGTTTTCATGATCATTTTCGTGGATTGAACACATTATTGTCCACTTTACGTTCGTATAACATAACGGCTAAACCATCTAAAGCATATGTTGGTTTTCATGACATATCATTTTTAAGTCACCGTGTTGGTCACGGTCTTTTACATACTGAGGACAGTAATGTTTCTAAAATCCTGAATATCACAACACCTGAGACTAAGAAACAAGTAAGGAGTCTTTTAGGTCTAATACAATTCTATGGGAGATTCATTCCTCATTTATCTACCTTCACTGCACCTTTCTCTACTTTGTTAAAGAAGGGCGCAGCTAACATGATTCGGTGGTCGCAAGAACATCAAATCACGTTAGATATCATTAAATCATACTTTTCTAATGCACCGGTCTTACGGTTGTCTAATGCGGACCTACCTTTCATTCTCCGCAGCGATGCGTCAAATTTTGGCATAGGCAGCGCATTACTTCAAGAATACTCAGGTACATTGCATCCTGTCATGTATGTGTCCAGGAAACTAACGCCTACAGAAAAGAATTATTCAGTCTTAGACAAAAGCTGTTGGCTCTAGTATGGTCGATAACCAAGCTTCAACGTTTTTATTGGGAGCACACTTTATTATAGAGACCGACCAGAGTGCTCTTACTGCTCTCAACAACAGAGACGTTAAGTCATCGAGATCAACCAGATACGCAATCGCTCTGCAACCTTTCAGTTTTACGATCCGAGCAATACCGGGATCTCAAAATGTTCTGGCAGACATCCTTTCGCGGTGTCCTTCTGAGTCAAGCGAGATTTTACGCCCTACGAAGAGTGACGCCTCTGCACGAACATTTCCTTAATTATGACTCACTACTAAAGTAACGTTACGTCGTTCAGCGACAATATTGTGATGAACTTTTTTTCGTTCACTGGTTGTGTATCTACATGTACATTTCCTTAAATTAGCATATACAGTTTGACGTTGAAATAACATGAACTTAATAAAATTGGACTAGTGTGTGCATATAACATTTAAAAGTGATAACATTTTAAGTCAAGCGGAACTTTGTGAAGTATTGACTGTTTTCTAATATAACATTGCAACTTCGTCACTTTAATTAATAGTGAACTCAGTGTGAATTAATAACATTTTAAAGCCATGGACGCTATGCTTAAACTATTACTTAATCACATTTAATTATGTCTAATATTTAATATTTTTATAACAAATAGATTATTTCTAGTTCATAGCGCTAGTGATTTTCACTCATACCATCGGTAGTATATCAACACTCATACTTATTTAGTATTGCTAAGTGTGTTGATTACTTCTCGTGGTTTATTTTCTTTTTTTTTTTCATTTATAACTCATCGTTTTGATGTGTTCATATTCCATTTATTTCAATTCATTTTTTGACATTTTTTCTTTCTGTTAAAATTTTAGTTGTGTTTTATCGACCTTATTACTTTATATTATCTAGTGTTGCCACATTTGCCTCATGTTGGTTAATAGTGGTTGTACATTTACTTACATTGCATTTTGTTTATTTGAGTTGAGTTCACTTTCATATTTATTCTGCTACTAGTAATATTTTCTTTTGTATATTTAGATTGATATTATGTGTAGATGATAATTTGATTTACCTCTCCGCGGTTATTAAAGTAAAAAAAAAAAAAAAAAAAAAAAATTTTCGTGGGGGTGTAAGGTACACTGTTACGTCCTTTTTGGGTCCTTAACAGTATTAAAGTAGACAGGGGTCTTACTTCTGTTAAGAGGGTACGCATCAACAAATGTGGTAAGAATATATTTGTAAGTTAAATTCATCGCGCACGGAAGCGCACATATTTGTGCGTGGGTATTTTTGCGTTTTGTTGCTAAACACTAGATGACGCAGTGACCTCAGAGAGAGATGTCATGGCTGGAATGGAAGTCAGACGTTGGTCTGCTTATTCGAACCCCATATTGGGTGTAAACTACTGTTAATGTCTATGTTATATGGCCTTCCATGTGGAAGCTATCGCCGTGAGGATTTCACAGTAAGTTTGTCATTGAAGCTAATGAAAATAAATATATATATTGCAGTTTCGCCATGTTGCATCTAGTCAGCACATCCAATGGGGAATTATTGACCCTCCATTAGGGTGTACTGAAATGGATCACAGATAAAGTGAAGTTAGTGGATCCAGCCGATTATTTTCAAGTACATGCCGCTTGGAAGAAGTATATCACAAACGTAAATACAAATATAAATTATATTTTCGCCGTCCTTTGGATTACGGCAGATGATGAGAGGTCAGTCAGATTCAGGACTTAGGATTATATATGTACTATTTACTTTGATGCCTCAAATAGGATATTCAGATATGCCAGTTAAATTGTTTACGAGGCCATTTAAAGATGGGACAATCTTTGATGTATCACATACCCTTGGTCATAATGGGTATGTCTGCCCATGAGAGGTCGGCCGTTATAATAATAGATGTCATTCAAGCTCATGATCTAAATTGCTTGATCATATATGAACATTGATGCTTTACTTACGATGTCCTGTCGTATTGTTCATTAATATGACTATCATGAGACTATCCGATCTGAACATTGATAATATATTGACATTTTCTCCATGTATATTACTATGCAAAATCGTCAATTGTCAGAGGATGTATACTCTGCCCGTTTTATCGTACGTCAAAACGTCTAATAAACTGTATAAATCAATACAAGAGTTCCAGTATGCTTAATTTGGCACCGGCATTTGTTGAAGTGCCCTGTTAATATTCCTGTTTGCCTGATCGCCACATAACCAAATAACATTCGCGTTATCAGCACCAGTAGTCAACTAGTCATCACTACCAATATACGACTACAACACTGACCAAAACACGTAAATAAAGTTTATGTAAATCTTATTTATCATAAAGAACTTCACACACAACAATAGTTTGAATATCAGATCACATACAAATAAACATAAGTCAATGAATTAATTAAAGAGGTAGACTCATAGGTTTACTCCTCCCTCCCTCTGGTGAGACAAGAGCTCCGTTAGAGCAAAGTTATTAACCCCCCAAAAAGTCAAAGGTTTTAAACGCTATGGTCTAAAAATGCCCTCTACGGTAAAGAATAGAGTATATGTTAATCTATTCTGAAAGAAATAAAGGGACAGCATTAGCAAGACTTGTATAATCAAATGCAAAGTTAGTACATGGGTTATATCCTACTTACTTACTTAGTCGTTCCCCTTCTACCGTGAGGTGTAGAGGTTTGGAAGAGAGAGCGCCAGACCACCCCACCGGCTGTCCTCCCCCCGGCCCGGTTCCACTCTAGTCCTCGGTCCTTCAAAGATTGTCTAATGTTGTCCTCCCAGCGGACTCTGGGTCGTCCTGGGGGTCTGGATCCTTGGCTCTTTGTTTCCCATGCTTGTCATGGTAGCCGGTCTTCTCCCATTCTGCAGACATGGCCAAACCATAACTATCCAAATATAATTATTCTTCCCCTGCTTTCTCTCGCTCTGACAGACCTGGGAACACAAATTCAGTCTCTCTTACCTACAAATGTGCTTTCACCACATCTGGAACAATTGTTAAGGTACCCACAGTCCACCCAAGGTTGGTTGTTTGGCAAATCAAGCCCCAGTCTCTTCAACGACTAATTAATCAAATGTTGGGAAACGCTTGATTCACTATTGTAAGTAGGATGCTGATAAATGTCACTTCAATTCTTGTCCAGGTAGTAAAATAATTATGAGATCTAATGTTCACAGTGTACAGTAGCTTGGAATCTTCAGTCGTTAAATCGAGTGTCAGGTAAATAAACTCTGTTCAGGATCAATCTACTTCACAACACAGTGATCGTTATTCAGTTAATGTCAATGTTTGATTAATTCGCACCACAGGCTGAATGTATATGACTTTGGGAAAAAGAAATTTGGATATCTATAAGTGTCAGAATGACTGTTTGATGGATGTGGCGTGTGTAGATGATGATCAATACTAGGGATATGAATGAACACGAACGCCACTGGTTACAGCTTCATGACATTTATTGAACAATTCACATACGGGTCCTGGATATCAAATATATCAGCAAGCATACGGACATCACATCCAGGCTGACAATGCCTGTAGGAAATAACTGTCACGACAATAACTAGGGACTGGCCTCCCTAACGTCCACAAACAGCACACTGAATACTTATACGTGCGGTATACCCTCCTCGCACAAATACAACACCATCCAGGTGTATATATATCACTTATCAGTGATTGGCGGCATAACCCTCGCCATAGATTCATATAATCTCCTCCCAGGCGGGACAAAACACTTCGCCTGTACTTTATAGCTAACAGGCGGGAAACGCGTCGCCTGACTCCTTCGTAGCTCCAAGGTGGAAAATCCTCACCTTATAATGTTCTCCGTGAACATGAAATGCTGGCTCCAACATGAGCGTCTCCAGGCGAGAAACACATCGCCCTTAAAACTAACTAGATAGAATCTATCACAGCATAAATATCACAGTCACAAATACGGATCCTCTCAGTCACAAAAATACAAGCTTATAGCTCGGCTTCTAAAACACAGACTCGAGCGCCCATCTCAGCGGTCAAACACAGAATCCTCCAGTCACACTAGACTTATGTTCACTACATGCTTTCTACCACGCATGTACAAGTCACCCCATGTTGACATAAAGTCAGACATGAACTCACTACTTGAGTTTACACTTAACCAAGTGTTAACAACAGTTCAGTGACCCTTAACACCAACCACTATCATCATTCATACTCATGAAAATGTTCTGTGACAATAAGTCCAGTTTACAATTTATTCTTAATAATCTCTGGGTTGGTACTCTGTCTCTTTCTGGGTGTGAAAACACGAGGCCAGACAGGTCACCTTGTGTCACGTAGGGTTTATATTCATTTAATTTCCTACATCTTCTTCCTATTCTTTCACCCGAATTCTCTCTTTTATTATCTCTGTATTTCCTTTTTTTTCCTGTATATTTTTCATCCATTCGTTTTGCGAATATTATTTTCATATAATTCGCAAACTTTACCTGTTTTCCTTTCTCTAAAACTGAGAATCGCACCTGGGTGGTATTGCGTACATGTCAGTCGCGCTGGTCGGATGATAGGCGTGAATTTACAGCATTCGCTAGACATTCGTCTGAGGGTCTCTGGCCTGGGGCGTGAAAATTCACCCGAGGGACATGGAAAGTAGACAGAGAGTCTGCATTTCAGTAAACGCATGAGGTTTTTTCGTCAGGAAAAACCCGGCTTAGCGTGAAAATCCACTCCGCACTGCAGACGGTGGTCTGAGATTTGCAACTCATGCAAGCCCTCGGCCACTGATGGCTGTTACGTCACGCGATAAGCGGACGAAGGTGTTATACGGACAGGGGAGACTATTTCGCTTGGCGAAATAAGATTAGGATCCTGTGTCCGATTTTAAAGATATTGGCCAAGTTTGAAACTTTAATTTCATTCTCGCTCATAGACTCACAGTAGATAGGTTGCTCGTAAACAGAATAGCTGTTAGCGAAGATCTCAGTTTGTTTCGGCAATTTGTCGAACTTCTAGACTTCCCGAAATATTTTCAGCATTTTATTCTTAAGTTGTGCGACTACCTGTAATTCTGTGGTTGAGGTAATTAATATGATAGATATATAGATTTTGTGAGTGTTAAAGTGTTAAATCGCTTAATTCATTTTAATCTATTTCTTTAGCGCAGAAGAGAAATAAAGTGGTAGGCTATTATATTTTCTAGGGAAGCATTCAGTGGAAAGCAGAATAAAATTAAAATCTCTAGCTTATAACGGCAAGAGTAGCTATTTATGAATTTAATTTAACTGCTAATACTCAGTCGAGTGTATTTTTCTAAACTAACGTATAAACTCTAGAATCGAGCCTCATGAATGGTGACGGAATACGCACGTGTTCCTAATTCATGAGGATTGCTGATTTTTAAATATAACTTACGTCACGGGAAGTTTAAATGATAAGCAAAGCTCTCTGCTTGCAAGTTTAAATGTAAGTTATAACCAGTACAGATTCTGTTTATTATATTATATGTGTTATTTTTCCTCCACACAGTGAAAGTTTTGGGGTGACCCTAACTTTACCAGCACCTAGTAGTAGTTTCCATACTTGTGAAGAAATAGACAGTCCTTATTTTGAACCACGTGGGTTTCTTAAGTACCACTGGACTAACAGTGCATATGCAACCCGAGTTAGCCAGAAATACTATCTCCCAATAACGGGTTTTCAAAGACTGTAATGATAAATACTGGACCTTGGAGCCAGATCTTAATTTCTTCTAGAAAAAAAAAAACTCTACGTAATCTTTCTGCCTGGTGGCGCGAAATACTTCTAGTATTAACTAACATTTCCCGACGATATATATATATATATATTTTTGTGGACAAATCTGTGGTGTGACTAAAGTGAATCCTATACTGAGGGAAGGCACCGACCTGACATTCATCATTTCTAGAAACCTACGCTATTGACACTGTGCTCTGCTAACTCCCGCGCCTGGAATAATTTTAGGTGACTTAATCAGACATTTGAACAAATTTGCACACCCAAGTAGTCGTTCCCGGAGACTCCGAGTTAAATACGTCTTTTGGAACTGGGGACTTCTTGGCAGAAGACTGCATTTTTTGAGTCTGTGTGAAAATCTAAAATCAGTGTGTTCCAAGAGGCAGCGAGCAAAGTCGTGAGTACATGTATGAGAGGCCATGGCGGAATGAATGAGTGTACGCTGGTTTGAGTGATATTTTCACTATTATATCTTTGACACCCTGTTGCTGTCCTATTTTTTTTTCAATCTGCATAATTTGTTGCTAAGGCTAGAGTTCTTGTGTTTTTGTCTTAGGTTAAATCAGATTTTTTTTTTCAAACTCTGTGCATATAATTACGAGATAAAACAAAGAAAACTCTTAGACTCAAACCCTATGTATCTGTGACTCGGGCGCCATCATCTGTTCTCTTAACGGGGCCGGGCTAAACCTAGAGTTAACACTATAACGGGGCTATCATCCTTGCAACATTTCCTTGAATTTTTTATGACTATGTGTATATGTATTTTCCTTGATGTACTTTCCTTGATGTTGTGAGCCGATTTTTCCTGATATTAAAATCGCTCTTGAACTTAATAATCGTGTTTGGTCAGCTCGTTCTAGATAATATATATATCTTTGTTATAGTTTTCCCACGACTGTGTGTTTACCTGTCGTCACGTGTATGTGCGTGCCTGTGAGTGATAGAATTATACGTAATATGTATATTGGTGTAGTCTGTCTGACGCTGTAACAACTGTTGTAGAAGATAGGTGAGAGAGAGAAGAATCCTTTTCGCTTTCAGAGACAGCCACTATATCAAATCTATCATCTCACGTGTGTGGAAATTCTATTACCTTTCACTAACTCTCACTGAGTCTATCACCTATTCAAACCTATTCAGAAGGGACCAAACCTAGTCTTAATTCTCCTATCGAAAATCTACGACAAATGGGGACTCGTTACCGGGAATTGAACCCAAAATCCTGAGACGATACGACAAATGGGTTCTCGTCCGACGGATTTTTGAACTTTGAATAGGAAGACGAGTACGACAAATGTGGACTCGTCTATCTGGACTTTGAACTTAAGATTCTGTATTCTGATATAGAGTAAGAGTGTGATGTCTTGTGACTGTGTATCTTTTAAAAATAATTACCCCCTAGACTAGCGATCTGTTTACGGGCGTGCTGACCACACAAACTAATAAGTTTTTTTTTTCCACAGCATCTTTGAATAATATACATTTTGGTTACAGGTTGATTTTGTCGGGATATATGTTAACTGCTGATTGTAATACTAAATGCTGGTAAAGTGGTGAGTGTATAACATTCACTGGGTACTGAGGCAGAACGGCGTTTGAACTAAGTTAAGGAGTGTGTTTTGGACTTTTTGTCCAGATTAATTCCCTCCCTTACCCGATCTGACTTCAGGGGTGAACGTGATAGTGGACTTTATAATTAAGGGATTATTTTTCTCTTTAATTTTTGCAATATTCTTTTGCTTTTCCACTGTAGCAACTTATTTTTCAGTTGTAATCTTAACTACCATTTATTTGGCGTAGTCGTGTTTTGCATTGAGTGCTTTATTGCCGATAATAGCAGCGATAGTTAGATTTTATTTTGGAGGAGGTATCCCAGGGTTAAATATATCATCTTTTGATTTTTTTGGTAATTTTTTTTCTCGTAAGTGGTAGGAACCAGGTTATTCTTTTTCCTATTTTCTTTCTCCAACAGTCTCAGTCACTGACATAATATGGCCGAGAGGGCAAAGCTTAGACAACTTCTCAGGGACGAAGCGAGAGAGGAGGGACTGGAAGGAGAGGAAGCGAAAGCATTTGTCAGAGACGAACTTGAGAGATATGATGCGGAGAGGAAAGCGGCTGAAGCTAAAGAGGAAAAAGAAGCAGCGGAGAGGAAAGAAGCGGAGGAACGTCTTTTACAGCAGAAGAAGATGGACGAGGAAATGGAAATTCGCAGGATGCAGCATGAGGAAAGAGAGAAGGAGAAGGAGAGACAGCATGAGGAAAGAGAGAAGGAGAGGGAGAGACAGCATGAGAAGGAGAGAGAAGAGAGACAGCATGAGTTGGCTCTTAAAACTCTAGAATTCCAAAGTCGTGGTGCTGCCTCTACCTCTAGCAATGGAGAGTCTTCTCCTCATTCTTCCTTAACTGACCTTGCTAACACTCAATCTCTTCAACTAAATGCTATGTCTTTCACTCTTGAATCTTTTCCTTGTCCAAATGAGAAGATTGACACATGGTTAGAAAAATTTGAGAAAATTGCAACTCTGTACGGGTTAGAGAGGTCGCGTTGGAATATGAAACTTTCCCAGGCCCTAAAAGGTTCTGCTTATGATGTTTATTCTAAGCTGGAAAGTAGCCAACAAGACGACTACGATGTGTTGAAGAAAGCGTTACTGGAGCGCTTTGAAATGAACGCTCGCAAGTTTTTGCAACTGTTTCGCAACAGCCGGAAAGAGAATTCTGAAACTTTTCACCAGTTCTCATCTCGTCTTAAGGGATATCTAACAAAGTGCCTTGAGCTTTCGCAGCTCCCCTCTACCTATGAAGGTCTTGAGGAACTTGTTCTAACTGAACAAATAAAGAACACTTTGTCTGCTGATACCCGGAGATTTCTCGCTGAGCAGGGGGCAGAAAAACTTGAAGACATCTTAGAGAAGTCTGAGCGTTACCATAATGCGCTGGCTGAACTACCGGCCACAAAGCGGAAACCGACAGAGGAGCATTTTCGAAAACATAACCTAGAGCAATCTTCTCAGGCTTCTAACCAAAATAACCACAGAGAAACTGGACCTCAAAACCCCCCTCCTGAAAAATCCAAGTTCTACAAAAACAAGTACACCAACCACCCCAAACAGCCTGATCAACCCGACCGCCCTACATGGCAGCGCAGCCAGAAAGGACAAGGTGGCAAAGGGAGAACCCCTGAGCACGGGACATATGATCAGACCGAGCACACCGAGCCGAAACGCATCGGATGCTTATTGACAGTCTCGCAAGGCGGAATTATTGACAGTGATTCCCAACCTGTTGGGGATAGACCCTCAACGCGAGGTACTGTTACTTTGAACGGTTCTCAAACTTCTTGCTTATTTGACACGGGGCTTTCTTATGATTGCATTGTTGCCAGAAAGCTGGTTAAACCCGGTCAAGAGACAGGAGAGACCGTCAAACTTTGTGGAGTTCGTAAGAGTGATGCACCTACAGCGCTTCCCATCGCATTGGTGGAGATACACTCTGACTTTGTCAGAGGTGTGATCAAAGCAGCTGTTATGGATGATCCCATCTACCCAGTCATACTTGGCGGGAGATACGTGTGTATTGGGAAACCGGAAGAGCCGATTGTGGCAGCAGTAACTACAAGAGGGCAAACCAAGAAGGAACGGGAGCCTGCGCCTAATTTGTTACCTATGGAACTTAAAGAAGCGCAACAAAAGGATCCTACTTTGGCACCCTGCTTTAGGAAACTGCCCATGGCGAAGGAACCCAAACAGCACGGGGACATTTTTTTCTGAGGATGGCGTACTTTATCGGAGAACGGGCAAGCCTGACCAAGGTTACAACCAGCTCCTAGTACCGAAACAGTACAGAAGCCAAATCCTAGAAATGGGGCACTCTCTTCCCTTTAGCGGACATATGGGACAGAACGCCACAAACCAACGTATAACCACTCATTATTGGTGGCCAGGAGTGAATACTGATATTATCAGGTACGTCAAATCCTGTGCCCAGTGCCAACGTGTACCACCCAAGCAACGGACACCCCCAGTCCACATGGGTGAAATGCCAATAATGGGAACACCATTCGAACGGGTTGTGATCGACATTTTAGGGCCTTTCGAAAGGACTAAAAGAAGGAACAGGTTCATCCTGACCTTAGTCGATACATGCACTTTATGGGCAGAAGCTATCCCGCTAACATGCGCAGATGCCAAGCATGTCGCAGAAGCCCTCGTGCAGATTTTCACTCGGTTGGGATTCCCTCAGCAAGTGTTGACGGATAATGGATCTCCATACCGAAACCTGTTGATGGATGAGATCGTTAAGATCTTGAGGACCCAGCACATCCACACTAAGCCATATACTCCGGCCGGAAATGGGCTCGTGGAACGTGCTAATGGAAACCTCACCATGATGCTAAGTAAGCTGGCACAAGTGAAACCTGAAGATTGGGATCTCTGTATTCCTGCAGCATTATTTGGCTACAGAGAATCTCCTCATACTTCCACAGGATTTCCGCCAGCTACACTCTTATTCGGCAGACCCATTAAGGGCCCGCTTGAAGCCTTACTTCAGTCTCTGACAGACGAGAAGGCTGATGAGACAGTTGTCTCAGCCAGTAAATATGTGTCGGTTTTAAAGGAACGGTTGAAACTAGGGTGGGACCTAGCAACGACTAACTTTAAGCGAGCACGCACCAAGCACGCTAACCGATACAGGAAAGTCGCGGAAGAGAGAGAACTGGAAGCAGGAGAGAAAGTTTTGGTGTTGCTCCCTACCGAGAACAACCAACTGAAGATCGGATGGCAAGGGCCGTTTACCGTCCTGAAAAAGATTTCTAAGGCTAACTACCAGATCTCTATTGAAGGAAAGGAGAAGGTTTTCCATTTAAATCTCTTAAAGAGATACTTGGAAAAACCAGTGCCAACCTCCGACCATCTCCTGACGATCGCCAAAACTGACGAAGATGACGATAGTGGCAGGGATATTCCACCGCTATCACAGGAAATCTTTCAAAAATGTCAGAAGCGGCGACGCTCTTTCAAGCGCGCATATGAGACATTCCAGGGGAAGGAAACTTTGAGGAGTGGACTTGAGTAGGAATTGGACAGAGATGGAGGGGGAAGAGGAGAGGGAAGAAGACAGACACCCCGAAGCTACGGTTATAGGAAATTAAACTCCATAACGTAGACATGGAGTGCTTCCATATCTTAAAGGGGGGAGGCTCTGTCACGTAGGGTTTATATTCATTTAATTTCCTACATCTTCTTCCTATTCTTTCACCCGAATTCTCTCTTTTATTATCTCTGTATTTCCTTTTTTTTTCCTGTATATTTTTCATCCATTCGTTTTGCGAATATTATTTTCATATAATTCGCAAACTTTACCTGTTTTCCTTTCTCTAAAACTGAGAATCGCACCTGGGTGGTATTGCGTACATGTCAGTCGCGCTGGTCGGATGATAGGCGTGAATTTACAGCATTCGCTAGACATTCGTCTGAGGGTCTCTGGCCTGGGGCGTGAAAATTCACCCGAGGGACATGGAAAGTAGACAGAGAGTCTGCATTTCAGTAAACGCATGAGGTTTTTCGTCAGGAAAAAACCCGGCTTAGCGTGAAAATCCACTCCGCACTGCAGACGGTGGTCTGAGATTTGCAACTCATGCAAGCCCTCGGCCACTGATGGCTGTTACGTCACGCGATAAGCGGACGAAGGTGTTATACGGACAGGGGAGACTATTTCGCTTGGCGAAATAAGATTAGGATCCTGTGTCCGATTTTAAAGATATTGGCCAAGTTTGAAACTTTAATTTCATTCTCGCTCATAGACTCACAGTAGATAGGTTGCTCGTAAACAGAATAGCTGTTAGCGAAGATCTCAGTTTGTTTCGGCAATTTGTCGAACTTCTAGACTTCCAGAAATATTTTCAGCATTTTATTCTTAAGTTGTGCGACTACCTGTAATTCTGTGGTTGAGGTAATTAATATGATAGATATATAGATTTTGTGAGTGTTAAAGTGTTAAATCGCTTAATTCATTTTAATCTATTTCTTTAGCGCAGAAGAGAAATAAAGTGGTAGGCTATTATATTTTCTAGGGAAGCATTCAGTGGAAAGCAGAATAAAATTAAAATTTCTAGCTTATAACGGCAAGAGTAGCTATTTATGAATTTAATTTAACTGCTAATACTCAGTCGAGTGTATTTTTCTAAACTAACGTATAAACTCTAGAATCGAGCCTCATGAATGGTGACGGAATACGCACGTGTTCCTAATTCATGAGGATTGCTGATTTTTAAATATAACTTACGTCACGGGAAGTTTAAATGATAAGCAAAGCTCTCTGCTTGCAAGTTTAAATGTAAGTTATAACCAGTACAGATTCTGTTTATTATATTATATGTGTTATTTTTCCTCCACACAGTGAAAGTTTTGGGGGTGACCCTAACTTTACCAGCACCTAGTAGTAGTTTCCATACTTGTGAAGAAATAGACAGTCCTTATTTTGAACCACGTGGGTTTCTTAAGTACCACTGGACTAACAGTGCATATGCAACCCGAGTTAGCCAGAAATACTATCTCCCAATAACGGGTTTTCAAAGACTGTAATGATAAATACTGGACCTTGGTTCCAGATCTTAATTTCTTCTAAAAAAAAAAAAAAACTGTACGTAATCTTTCTGCCTGGTGGCGCGAAATACTTCTAGTATTAACTAACATTTCCCGACGATATATATATATATTTTTGTGGACAAATCTGTGGTGTGACTAAAGTGAATCCTATACTGAGGGAAGGCACCGACCTGACATTCATCATTTCTAGAAACCTACGCTATTGACACTGTGCTCTGCTAACTCCCGCGCCTGGAATAATTTTAGGTGACTTAATCAGACATTTGAACAAATTTGCACACCCAAGTAGTCGTTCCCGGAGACTCCGAGTTAAATACGTCTTTTGGAACTGGGGACTTCTTGGCAGAAGACTGCATTTTTTGAGTCTGTGTGAAAATCTAAAATCAGTGTGTTCCAAGAGGCAGCGAGCAAAGTCGTGAGTACATGTATGAGAGGACATGGCGGAATGAATGAGTGTACGCTGGTTTGAGTGATATTTTCACTATTATATCTTTGACACCCTGTTGCTGTCCTATTTTTTTTTCAATCTGCATAATTTGTTGCTAAGGCTAGAGTTCTTGTGTTTTTGTCTTAGGTTAAATCAGATTTTTTCAAACTCTGTGCATATAATTACGAGATAAAACAAAGAAAACTCTTGGACTCAAACCCTATGTATCTGTGACTCGGGCGCCATCATCTGTTCTCTTAACGGGGCCGGGCTAAACCTAGAGTTAACACTATAACGGGGCTATCATCCTTGCAACATTTCCTTGAATTTTTTATGACTATGTGTATATGTATTTTCCTTGATGTACTTTCCTTGATGTTGTGAGCCGATTTTTCCTGATATTAAAATCGCTCTTGAACTTAATAATCGTGTTTGGTCAGCTCGTTCTAGATAATATATATATCTTTGTTATAGTTTTCCCACGACTGTGTGTTTACCTGTCGTCACGTGTATGTGCGTGCCTGTGAGTGATAGAATTATACGTAATATGTATATTGGTGTAGTCTGTCTGACGCTGTAACAACTGTTGTAGAAGATAGGTGAGAGAGAGAAGAATCCTTTTCGCTTTCAGAGACAGCCACTATATCAAATCTATCATCTCACGTGTGTGGAAACTCTATTACCTTTCACTAACTCTCACTGAGTCTATCACCTATTCAAACCTATTCAGAAGGGACCAAACCTAGTCTTAATTCTCCTATCGAAAATCTACGACACCTTGAAAAACCCGATATTTATATCAGAATGTTCTTTTTGTAACAAAGTTATTCTCAGATTCATATGGAAGCCGCTGGTAAGGTTTAGGGTTTGGCCCAAATACTGTATAAAGAGAGAACCATACACAATACCTAACATAATATAGTATACACAATCCTATCCTTACCCCGCGTAAAATGTAATATTTTCACTTCGGTTATATATCTTTAAATTATAAACTTACACGCTTAGAGCTTGTCTTATCGTTTAAAACTTCCGTGAAATAAATTCTAGTCATTTTTAAAAAATCAATCATCATGAATTAGAAATAAATACGTATTTCGTCAATACTCATGATGAATCAGTGCATTTACTTAGTAGGTTTAAATATTCTCTGACTGGTTCCTAGCAGTTAATAAAATTTAGATCTTAGCTGCAAGAGTTTAGCTAGAAATTATTATTTATTTATTTATTCTGCTATCCACTGTAACACAGTAAAACGTAAAGAGAAATATCTTTGACGATTTAACCAGTAAATCCCTCTGCACACAATCTAGTGAAATATAATCGTCGATTTTTATAGTTAATCACTCAAAACTACTAGTCAAGTATTTACCACAAGCCAAAATTAAAACGGTCTCCAATCGAAAAACTAAGTGAGACTTCTATTATAGAGATCTTTAGAATCGAAAGCTAGACGTTGTCTGCAATACTGGCGGTACTGGATAAATTCAGTTAGAAAGCTCTGGTATATATATATATATATATATATATATATATATATATATATATATATATATATATATATATATATATATATATATATATATATATATATATATATATATATATATATATATATATATATATATATATATATATATATATATTATATATATATATATATATATATATATATATATATATATATATATATATATATAAAAGGAAAATTGCCATTATAGACCGAAAAACCAGACTCTCTGCCAGATGTTAACACCTACGGTAATTCTACGTTCCGATTTGCAAATCAAATATCTTGCTCACACTACAGCCAAAATACCAGAACTCATGCTCTCTCGCTAGATCAAGCGTAAGGTAATTTGCTAATCCGTGCAAATCTTACACGTCTCTGTTCGTCTGGCCATCTAGCGAGCAGTATCCTTTGATCTGGCAAATCGCCGTGTTTAATTACTTACCAGCGACCAGTTTACAAGGGGAGTAATAAAAATTTTGTCTCCCTTGGTTCCAAAATTATCTCCACCTTGATCGCTGTCTGATCTCATTACAACGATCTTCGATCGCTGGTGTAAGATAATAGAGCTCACGTTAGCTAATAGTCTCTGATAAACCTACATCAAAGAAAGTAGCTAACAGCAATAAAATATGCGTGCTGATATAGAAAGAGGGACAAATCTCTGAGTATAGGAGAAGATGTTAACCAACAGGCGTAGATGACAACTAGACAAGAGAAAAGTGTAGATAAAAATATAGATAATATGAAATCTATTTCCATAATATGTCACATCACGTCATAGTCTCACTTTATCAGTGTTCTCCATTATTTCTTCTCACGTCATACTATCAGTGTTCTCCATTAGTTCGTCTCACGTCATAGTCTCAATCTATCAGTATTTTCCATCATTTCTTCTCACGTCATAGTCTCAATATCAGTGTTCCCCATTAGTTCTTCTCACGTCATAGTCTCAATCTATCAGTGTTCTCCATTAGTTCTTCTCACGTTATAGCCTCAATCTATCAGTGTTCCCCATTAGTTCTTCTCACGTCGTAGCTTCAGTCTATCAGTGTTCTCCATTAGTTCTTCTCACGTCATAGTCTCAAACTATCAGTGTTCTCCATTAGTTCTTCTCACGCTATAGTCTCAATCTATCAGTGTTCTCCATTAGTTCTTCTCACGCTATAGTCTCAATCTATCAGTGTTCTCCATTAGTTCTTCTCACGTCATAATCTATCATTTATATTTTCTCCTGGTCTTTCTCTACCTCTCTTGCCCTCTCTATTTTATATTATTACACTGCTTTCAAGCGCCCATCACATGTCCAACAGAAGCCCAATGCCTTCTCTTTAACTCTGTATGTATATTTAATTGTTTGTTAACCCTTACCAAGAATTCTTTTTTTTTTTTTTTTAGGCGGCTGTTGGACTCTTTTCTGAGAAACCAAATCTCTACTGCTTCAAATGCTTTTCTCGATTGATTGCTAAGTATCTTGGTTCCAGATCCATAGAATAAAATCAGTATTGTGTAACACTTCATTCCTTGTGTTTAGCGACAAGGATTTACTGCGCATAACGTGTGACGTTTTATGGAAGATGTTTTCTATGAACATCTAATATCAGGGGCGCATATTAAAAAGCCAGTGTTCATTCGCATAACATTATGCATAACACTCGCTCGTATAAAATTAAGGACCTAGAAGACATCTCCGTGTTTACCTGAAAGAAGCGTTAAATAAAAGGCTACAAATTTAAGATAGACCGACTATAGGGTGATTTAAGTCTTTTCCTATTTTTAAATTGTGTGTAAATTGTTATTTATACATTCATATCGAACTAATTTATATGAGATACAAATCACAATAAAATGGTCTTCTCAAAGAAAGTGGCTTCCCCAGAATGCACTATCAAAGTAAATGGAACAGTTTTTAAACAGCCAATGGATTCACATACCTGGGCACATTAGTAACAACAGATGGAAGATTCGTCTCAGAAGTGAAGAGCAGTATAGCTCAGTCAAAAACAGCATTCTATAAAATGAAGCGTCTATAAAATGAAGCTTCTATAAAATGAAGAGTAGTTTATGCAACGGTTCTTTGTCAATGGAAGAGAGTTTTTCAGTGTTATACAGAACCAATCCTGACGTATGGGAGTGAGTCATGGACAGTTAGTAAACAAGTAGGGAGGGCATTGAGGCCACAGAGATGTGGTTTTACAGAAGAATATTAAAAATACCATGGACAGCCAAAAAGAGTAATGAGGATGTCCTGAAAGAGGCCAATGCACAAAAGAAACTTATTTCACAATTTATAAAGAAGCAATCCACTATTTTGGGCATGTTATGAGAAGAGGAAATCTAGAATATATCTTCACAACATGTAAGATTGAAGGAAAAAGAGATAGAAGCTAGCAGATATGGACGTACGAAAAGATGTATCAGACGTGTTTACAACCACCGCCCTACAGAGGCAATCAGCATTTCATACCCTTCGACATTAGCTGAGGAAACTGAGCACCCATGGGTTTGCCCGTAGTGCAGTAATGTCGGTTTTGAACAACAATATTTTGCAGTCTCTCTCAGGCTTCACTCGTCGTCATACAATTTCTCCTTAATATGAGCTGGTGTAGTAGTTAATGTTTTGGGCTACCACCAGCTGTAGTATAACTTTTGTTTGTGACTGTTGTATAGTATATAGTTAGTGTTCTTTGGCCATCGGCTGATACGCTGTTCACTTCTGTATGTATTTTGACCTTTCGTCGATACGACAGTCATTTCTTGTGAATATGGTTATGTCTATTACTAATAGTTCATCAGGCTACTGACTAGGAATGCTGTCAGTTTGGTCGGGCCTACAGATGGCCGACTAATATGGTGACATTAAAGATTACAAGTCTATGGGCTGTGAGAATACTGAATCAGTGTCAATATGCAAACCAACATTCAGGTGTAACTGATGGACGCTGAATTCAGGGCTTGACTGACAGTTTATATAACAAGTTTATTAGACGAAACGTAGACGACACCATCATGAAGACATACTGGAACATCAGGCATGGTAATACGAATTCTGCATATAGATAATATCTCAATGTTAAACTTGACTGACCTCAATGACCGTTAGACAACCCGCAAACGGCAAAGTATTGAGGTGAAGATTATTCACTTCTTCTCCATGTCCGATCTTTTATCAAAGATACTTATATATAATTCTTTTGACCGGACATCTTGTCTTGAGACTTCATAAAATTATCGACTTGAATATTACTTCGCAAAAGGGATTTTGAACACACTAGCAGTAGGTCATGATGCCTTACTGAAGCCCTGTCAAAATCGTGTACAGTACTTACATCGAGTATCACATGGAGATACTGAAGAGTATGAATCAAACTTGGCTGTGGCTAACGCTTCGCCCTGGAAGGTAGCTAATATATATAATCACAATTAACTATTCCCGCAATATGGGACTCAAAGACCAGAACAACGTCTGTCTTGTAGTACCGGCATCTTGTCTCTTCTCTCTGGCGTCTCTCTTGCGTCATCAGCGCTCTTAGGCAACCAACGAATATATCGCACTGAATTTGTGCACTTTGGTGCAAAATAAATTTAAGTTATTATCACAAACATAGATGCTTACCTAAGTACGTCTAACATAGTTAGATTTTGGCATCTGGTAATCTGTTAAGTCTCGCATCATAAATGGTTGTGCGAAAATGGACGTAAAAGCTGGTGATGACCATCTGTCATTACGTTCCTCTCGTGGAGTAATAGACCTGTAGAACATATCCTACAGTTTGTCTTCCCCACAAGGAAACCAACTTGTCTGCCCGAATTTTGATTTGTTGCACTGATTGTATTTGAGTCTGCTATGAAAATTATAACGTGATCGCTTCATGGTAAGAAGTCTCTTGTTTCTGATGTTTCTGACTGTGTGTTCTCGGAGCCATTTAGTCACTGAAGTATTTTTGATTAATGCTGTATATTGCTTGGTCTTCAGTTCGAATGGTATAATTTTCAACAACAAAAATAGTATATGAAGTTGTAGAATTTAGTGATCACTACCTGCAGCATGTTAAAAGTCAACCACCTTAATGTCAGAAAACTGCATTTTCTTAAAACAATCACAAGATAACATTTAAAGATGGCAAAATAAGTGGGTAATAAAGATAACATTGAAATTCCAGGGTAAAAAAAAACTGCTAGCGTCCAGTCGACTCAGGTGTAAGTGAGTACCTGAGTTAAGGAATGAGTACCTGAGTTAAGGAATGGGTACCTGAGTTAAGGAATGGGTACCTGAGTTAAGGAATGGGTACCTGAGTTAAGGAGTTGGTACCTAAGTTAAGGAATGGGTACCTGAGTTAAGAAATGGGTACCTGAGTTAAGGAATGTGTACCTGAGTTAAGGAATTGGTACCTGAGTTAAGGAATGGGTACCTGAGTTAAGGAATGGGTACCTGAGTTAAGGAATTGGTACCTGAGTTAAGGAATGGGTACCTGAGTTAAGGAATTGGTACCTGAGTTAAGGAATGGGTACCTGAGTTAAGGAATGGGTACCTGAGTTAAGGAATGGGTACCTGAGTTAAGAAATGACTACCTGAGTTAAGAAATGGGTACCTGAGTTAAGGAATGGGTACCTGAGTTAAGGAATGGGTACCTGAGTTAAGGAATGGGTACCTGAGTTAAGAAATGACTACCTGAGTTAAGAAATGGGTACCTGAGTTAAGGAATGGGTACCTGAGTTAAGAAATGACTACCTGAGTTAAGAAATGGGTACCTGAGTTAAGGAATGTGTACCTGAGTTAAGGAATGAGTACCTGAATTAAAGAATGCAAAAGCAGAGAGGCAGGGAACTCGTTATCTCACTTCACAAAGCTGGACCTAGTGTATAGTCATGCGCCGCTTAACGTGCACGATACGTTCTGTGAAATAGGACGTTAAGCGATTTGGGCGTTGTGCGAACACCATACTTTATACTCGTACTTATCAAAGTTATATGGGATACTGTAGTGTACCTGTATTGACTAAATAGCCAAGATACTGTACACATACAGTACTGTATTTCAGCTAATGTACTGTCTTTAAAAGCCTTAAAACCTGGCTTTGACTTGGCCTCCTTATGGATGAAGGTCCTTTCAGGCATTCGTTTCCAGAATAAGGAGGTTTCGTCCATATTAAAAATTTGCTGGGGCAAATAACCTCCCTCTACAATTAGTTTATCTAGGGTTTCGACAAAATCTTCTAATGCCTTAGATCAGCACTCGCAGACTCACCACTCACTTTCACATAATGCAGCGAAAGACGTTGTTTGAAGCGCTTGAACCACCCAGAACTAGCACTAAACTCGATATTGTAGTCTGGTCCTGCTTTTTCTTTAAGCATTTCGAACAAGCTTTGCGCATTAGCAGTGATCGTCAACGTGTTGAGAGGGATTCGCTTCTGTGTTTGGTCCGCAATCCAGGTCATTAGCGATTTATCCATATCTGATATAGGTCCCTCTTGTATTTTCGTAAGCTTCGTAGCTTTCAGTGGAGCCGATCCTTTAACAGCTTGGATAATTTTTTCTTTGTTCTTAAGGATCGTCGTGACTGTCGAGTGCGACATGCCCAAATCACGAGCTATAGCATTCACTAGTTTTCCACTGTCGTGATGTTTAATTACCTTTTGTGTCACTTCCAAATCGATCCTTGTCCTTTGTCTCTTGCTGCTGCTATCACTAGAACAGGTTTTGCTGCGTTTGGGAGCCATGATGCACTTCACGGTAATGTATTTTCGAAAGTTCACATTAAAATAACGATAGTAAGTACAGTACAGTACATACATAGGCCAGTAACATAGGCGTTTATTTTGACTATCAAGACAAATGTACTGTATTATAGGTTATATATGTACTGTACCATTATACGCCTGGCATCGCAATCGCTTTGTACTGTATACAAGAGACATGAGATACTCGTGTTGCATGCGGGAATCTGTTGCTTTCGCTACGTCCGGTTACGTCCGCTTCTTTCTGTTCTCCGATCGGGATTTCTGAACTCTTTTATAACCTTATGGGACCACGGACGTATATGCGGTCGGACGTTGTCCGAACGGACGTTATGCGGCGCATGACTGTATAGTAAAGTAACTAACACCACTCCTTTACGGTGGTGTCTGCTATGAGACTCCCGTGACCTTTTGATTTTAAAGTTACAAAAATGTTCTCACGTGTTCTCAACATTTATAGTAAACGTTGTTGGACACCTTACCAAGGTGAACTAGAATGTTTAAAAGATATTCAGGGCAGGACGTAGATCTTGTGGCAGAGATAAAAGTTACTTATAGACTGGATTTATTCAAAATTCACGATATTTTGAAACCTTAAAACAAACATGACTGTATTACGGTAGATCTTCAGAGAGCTCAGTGTTTTTAAAGTAGATCTCTACAGTTCCTAGGTTGCCTACCCCTGCGTTAAAGTGACGCTGTGTTACAAAGTTCATAAGTGATAAGTCTTTTAATGATTCCCATTTCTGGATTAATTATATTTGTGATTCAAGAGGATTCGTTTGAGAAAGGTTGGTCGACTTTATTAATTAATGCACATTTTCTTTGCCGAGGTATTAGGGGCAGAAGTCTTGTCGCGGGAAATTCAGAAATGGCTCTTCGATACTCCCAAGATATTGCTTTCTAGTAGAGAGCATTCGTTCTCTCTTCTTTTCCACATTTCAAATAGATCTGTTTGTTTGCTTAAAAAAACAGTTTTAGACAGACTCTAGTAATAATACTTCAAGGGCGATAAGTACGTATTCACGAGCCCCATTCTCACCTATTAGACAACTACAGTTGTCTCACCGTTTGCCAGATGCACTTTAATAATTTTTTCCTGTTCTATATCCAAAGACTTCACGTCCACTTATGTAGCCCTGTGGAGTAATTCAACTCTCTACCCATTTGTCCTATTATCCATAATTTTTTTTCTGCAATTTTTAAGTTGTAAGTTTCTGCACTTGTCACTGATGGAGTGAGAGTCTGCTAGATTGTCTGCACATAAATTTTGTATGTCTATTTCTATTATTTTCTGTATCTGTCATGTGCCTTTAGAATACTGCTAATATAATCAATATCTATAGAGTGGTTAAAGCACCTGCCCCACGCCGCAAAGTTACCTGGTTACGGGTTCGTAACCTTTCAGCGTTACGCTTCAGTTTACCCAAATGTAAATGCCTACTTGACTCTGGTCTGGAGTTAGGGAAGCAGAAGGCAGCAAGGAAGGGACATGGTCACTTCACCATGTACAACTGAGCCTGGTATAGTGAAGTATCTATCACGTCACATCCCTAACACGGTGTCTGCTGAAGGACTGCCTTTACCGTTAATATTTTAAGCAATATCAGAGCTGCATCGTACCTCTGATTTGAGTCTCGGATATTCCCGTTCATTTCTTTTTTTTACTGGCACGACGAACAAAAAAAGACAAGACCATTACGCACTTACAACAGAAACAGTTTATTGTGAAAGATAAAGTAACCATCGTTTATTTGATAATGTCAGTTGTTCGAGTCACTTACGTAACTAAACTCAAAAGGTAAGATGCTGATAGATGAATCATGGTTTAACTTGGGCAAAGCCGACCCTGTTGTTTGCAAGGTCAAACTGGGTGTAATAGTAACCAATGAAAACATCACCCAGAATCCATAGGGGCCCTCGAGGGGGAGGAACATCAAGCGCTATAAATCCGCTTAAACAGATTGTCTCCCCTGCTTCCGTTACCTGAAACAAGAGATGCGTTACAAAGATGTAACCTACGCTTCTTTTCAATGGTGATTACCTAAAAGCCGTCGATACAATGTGAATTACGTTTAATGTGATACAGATATGGTAACGTCATCTCCAACTGCGGAAACAATTAAAAGCCAACAATTTTCTGCAACCTTATACAAGAGTTAGTCTATGAGTGTGTTTATGATATGTGCAGGTTTGAGATGTAATGTTGAATAAAGTTACATCTTTTTAACAGGGTTAAATTGTTTCATCATCATCTTCCTTTTTGCTCTCTGTGGAGCATGGAGCCACAACTGTAGCTGGCCTCTTGTAGGAAACCTCCACCACATCATTCATAAACTCTTGTAGCAGTGGTTTCTGTAGTATTATGTTTGACATGATGAGGTTGTCACCCCTAATCTGTGTATATGAACATGTATTTTCCAACAATTTTCTTCTGTTATGTATTTTCAACCTTAGGTAATATTTTAAAAAACTCTGTGTTTACCTTCATGCCAGCGATAAAGATTTATGACAACTCGAAAATTGTATGGCTGCGAAACATGGAGAACAACAAAAACAAGAACCAAGAGGTTACATACTTTCATAAATGTGGGTATTCGTAGAACAGAAGGATTGAAATGGTATGACCAGATCACACATGAGCAACTGATAAACGTAGAACAGAAGGATTGAAATGGTATGACCAGATCACACATGCGCAACTGATAAACGTAGAACAGAAGGATTGAAATGGTATGACCAGATCACACATGAGCAACTGATAAACGTAGAACAGAAGGATTGAAATGGTATGACCAGATCACACATGCGCAACTGATAAACGTAGAACAGAAGGATTGAAATGGTATGACCAGATCACACATGCGCAACTGATAAACGTAGAACAGAAGGATTGAAATGGTATGACCAGATCACACATGAGCAACTGATAAACGTACAACAGAAGGATTGAAATGGTATGACCAGATCACACATGAGCAACTGATAAACGTACAACAGAAGGATTGAAATGGTATGACCAGATCACACATGCACAACTGATAAACGTAGAACAGAAGGATTGAAATGGTATGACCAGATCATACACGAGCAACTGATAAACGTACAACAGAAGGATTGAAATGGTATGACCAGATCACACATGCGCAACTGATAAACGTAGAACAGAAGGATTGAAATGGTATGACCAGATCACACATGCGCAACTGATAAACGTAGAACAGAAGGATTGAAATGGTATGACCAGATCACACATGCGCAACTGATAAACGTAGAACAGAAGGATTGAAATGGTATGACCAGATCACACATGCGCAACTGATAAACGTAGAACAGAAGGATTGAAATGGTATGACCAGATCACATCACAACTGATAAACGTAGAGCAACTGATAAACGTACAACAGAACTGATAAACGTACAACAGAAGGATTGAAATGGTATGACCAGATCACACATGAGCAACTGATAAACGTACAACAGTACAACTTGAGTCGATGTCATAGGACAAGAAGGTTTGGCATGTATTTGTCCAGTCTGTAAAAACGTGTTAATTTTTTTCTCCATGTTGGACTCAAGGAATTTTCTGTCACTTTGAATTTTTAATCAATCAATCAATTAATTAATCAATCAATCAATTAATTAATCAATCAATAGGAGCATGGGCCTTCAACGAACATAATCATTGTTACTTCTGTCTCCAGTTCTCTTCTCCATGTGTGTTTTTCGACCTCTGCGTCTCTTACCCTGGGAATTCCAGAACAAGGACTACCTTGTAATGCTATCAACAGGTTTCCTCAATGTGTGGCCCATCCAGCGCCAGCATCTTCTTCTCTTCATTTGTGAATGCATAACATCGTCATAATTATTGTCTATCTCCCTAGGAAGCAAAGGACCTCAACCTTTTCACGCCAAGTTCTGATGACATGTGAAACCGTTCAAGTCTTTTTTTTTTAATCCATTCTAATTCCGTCTCCAATTCCTTTCTCTATTTCTTTTTAGATATCACTGTATTTCTGTTTTTGAAAATTGTTCAACTGGTACTTGTCTGGTTCTTGTCATCAGTTCCATATTGGTGACCTTGTCATCAGTTCCATATTGGTGACCTTGTCATGCCATTTCAATCCTTCAGTTCTAAGCAAACACCCATTTATGAAAGCTTTGAGTTGTCATATAGTGCTAAAATTTAAAGGTCTGTTCTTTTCGTGTCTTCTTTTTTATGCGAGGTAATACTGTACTTAATTGTAAATGATATTGAATGTGGATTAACAACATAGTGGGAGTAAACGAAACACAAACTTAGTTTAAATATAATGGCCTCCCGTCATGTCAGCCAGGTAAAATCGGCCCGGAATACTTACATGACTTCTCGTCATTTCAGAGATAAAAAAGTGCTTCACGGAAAACTTATAGTAGAGGTGGGTGCTAAACAAGGTCTTACTTACTTACTTAGTCGTTCCTCTTCTACCGTGAGGTGTAGAGGTTTGGAAGAGAGAGCGCCAGACTATCCTATCGGCTGTCTTTTTCCTGGCCTGGTTCCATTCTAGTCCTCGGTCCTTCAAAGATTGTCTAATATTGTCCTCCCAGCGGACTCTGGGTCGTCCTGGAGGTCTGGATCCCTGGCTCTTTGTTTCCCATGCTTGTCGTGGTAGCCGATCTTCTCCCATTCTGCAGACATGGCCAAACCATCTTAGTTGGGACTGTTCTATTTGGGTCTGCAGCGGGTGGGATTTTAGGCCTTGACGTATCGTCTGGTTGCGGACCATGTCTCTTCTTGTTACTTCAACCACCTTCCTCAGATACCTCATTTCTGAGGTTTGAATCTGGCTTTTGTGGGTTGTAGTCATTGCCCATGACTCGCATCCATATGTCAAGACTGGGACATAGGTGGAGCGGTATACAGCCATCTTCGTTTTCTTACCAACCTCTTTCTTGCTGAGGAATCCTCGATTTATGGCCTGATAAAGTCTCCCAGCCGCTGCTTTTCGAGTGGCCAACTCTTCTTTGATGCCCCCCTTTCGGTCTATAATAGCTCCGAGATATTTAAAGTGGTCGACCTGCTCCAGGACCTGTTCTCCCAACTTAATCTGATGTTTTCTTTCTTCTCGTGATATCACCATGGATTTTGTTTTAGAGCTGCTTATGACCATCCCTCTCTTCTCCAGCTCTTCCTTCCAGACTTGCAGGTTGGATTGGAGATGTGTCTCTGATTTAGCAATCAGGACAACATCATCAGCAAATGCTAGCTCTGAAATACAGACCTGTCTCATCTTCCAGTACCCCACTGAATACTTTCTTGTTCTCTCCTTACATGCCTTGATGACATCGTCCATGAGGAGTATGAAAAGATAAGGTGACAGGATATCGCCTTGTCTTACACCAGTGGTGGTCCTGAACTCTTCTGACTTATAGTTTGCTGTCCTCACATAATTTCTGCAAGACTTGTAGAAGCTCTGTATAGCATGAATCAGAGGTGCTGGAATGTTCTTCCTTGCCAAACAGTCCCAAAGTTCGCTCCAGGGGACCCTGTCAAACGCCTTTTCCAGGTCTATGAAACAAAGATGGATCTCACTCTTGTACTCAAGGGACTTTTCACTCAGCTGCCTGAGTGTGAAGATTAGGTCTTGAGTACTTCGGTTTGCTCGGAATCCGCACTGGGCTTCATCCAATTGTGGCTCAGCTAGGCATCGGAGTCTCTGCTCTAGGATTCTAGAGTAGATTTTACCAGGGACACTGAGAAGGGATATGCCTCTGTGGTTTCCACATTGTCGATTGTCACCCTTTTTGAAAATCGGTGTTATAATGGCAATCTCCCAATCCTTTGGTATGGCCTTGTTGCACCATGCTGCCTGTAGGACCCTTAGGAGTAATAGGTCGCCTGATGCTCCCATGTACTTAACCATTTCTGGTGTTATACCATCATGCCCTGCTGCTTTGCCCATCTTGATTTTCTCCAGTGCTGCCTTCAGTTCTTCCATCTTTATGTCATCTTCATCACCATTTGTATCATCTTCTGTGCTAGTGGTTATCATTTCTGATGCTCTACCTTGCTCACCATCAAGGAGTTCTGAGAAATATTCTTTCCATCTTTCCATTACTTCCTTCGGGGCAGTAAGCAATTTGCCTTGCTTGTCCTTTATAAATTTAAGAGGGCATTGTTTTTCCTTCCTCATGTTCTTTAGGGTCTTATAGAACAATTTATGGTTTTCTTGCGCATCCTTTTCTAGCTTTTCTCCAAATTCTTCCCAGGACTTCTGTTTTGCTGCTAGCACCTTGTTCTTTGCTTCTGTTCTGAGTATCACATATTCTCTATATTTCTCTATTTGTCCTGCTGTGTTTTTAGCTCCTAAATATTGTTTCCATGCCATTTTCTTTAATCTTATTTTCTCTTTGACTTCCTCTGTCCACCAAGGTGTCCTCTTTCTCTTGTTCCCAAGTCGGACTTCACCACATGCTTCTGCAGCAGCTGTCTTTATGATGTCCTTGAATTTAAGCCACAGGGTTTCCAAGTCATCAGGTTGTTCTTCTGTGTTTCTCACCGCTGTAGCAATAAGCCCCTGATATCTGGTCTTAATTTCTGGCTCTTTCAGCTTGTAGGTCTTAATGCTCATTTCTTCCGTTCGTTTACTTGGTTTCTTGCGTGGTGCTGGACAGTTCCTAGGCTGAGCAACTCTTTCAGTTGTTCTTTTGATTGTAAGCAGGTAGTGATCACTTCCAATCTCTGGCCCCCTCCAGACTCTAGCATCCCGGACATATTTGAATGAGCTCCTCCTAACAATGGCATAGTCGATCACTGACTTCTCATTCTTTGTTGGTTCACACCTAGTGTATGCATGTATGCGCTTATGGGGGAACTTTGTGTTGGTAATGATCAGATTCTGCTCACTGCAGAATCTGAGGAGTCGCTTTCCATTGTCATTGAGAGTATCTTCTCCATATCTTCCGATAACTCCACCCCATCTAGCATGGTCATTTCCAACTCTGGCATTGAAATCTCCGAGCATGATAATTTCATCTAGGCAGTCATCCACTGTCCTTTGAAGCAGCTCGAAGAATTCTTCCTTGACCTCTGCTCTCTCATCCTCATTTGGCCCATACACTATGACCAGGTTGACTATGGTTTCTCCTTCTTTTAGTTTTACAACCATAATGCGCTCCGAGACAAAGTTCCATCCCTTGATACTATCTTTCTGGTTTTTGGCCACAATGCAACCCACACCCCCTTTAGCTCTTTCAGATGTGGGTACACCACTGTATAGCAGAGTGTTGCCATCGAGATCCATGACTCCTTGTCCCTTTTTCTTTGTTTCGGTAATAGCCAGGATTTCTAGTTTTGCTTTCCTCATCTCTTCCATCAGCTCCTCTTCTTTCCCATTTATACTTCTTGTGTTCCATGTTCCATAAGTCGTAGTCCGTAGTCCGTTCCAGTTCGTCGCCTTTAGAATCAGTCCGGTTTTCTCTCTTATATTGCTTGTAATCATAGTTTAAGACAAACAGGTGATTGGCCTGTTGTGCCTTTGCATGGTGGAGGGGCTGCCTCCTTACGGCCTCCATGCAGGCCGCCCTCCTCCTTTTTCATCCGGGCTTGGGACCGGCATAGGCGGAGTTGCTAAACAAGGTCACGAAATGATTACCTGTAGAACGTACTGTTGAGCGGTGAGAGTGAATGTTCGTCCACCAAGCTCGAAATTCACATTGGGCATGGTGAGGATCTTGCTGCATTCAACTAGGTACTAAACATAGAATCAAGGAGAGAACAACAAAACTTTAGTTATTGGAAAAAAAGGCCGATGGATAAATATATAAATTTATACGCTTGGACTGGCGCTGAATCGTGTCTTGTTTCAGTCTTGCAGATCACAAGCAATGGCAAACCAGGCTATTGCTGGACGGATTAGAACATCTGCTGCGTATGCATCTATAGAACATGTTTAATGTCAGCCAAGAATACCCTTTCTTCTTCTTTTTCTCCTTCTCCTTCAAGTACCATGCCTGGTGACGTGTGCTATCATGTCTGTCTCTGTCAATCGCTAGTACTGTTGATCAATTATTTTTTTAAATTTCTTTCTAAGCCTTCAATGTCAAACTGTCCAGTATCTGCTCTCTTTGTCATTCTCGTTCTTTTCCATCCATCTTTAAATACGATTAGTAGATAGACCTGGCGTTGCCCGAGTCAAAAATTACACTGAACTTTTAATAGCTCACAGGTTTTCCTGTACTTCTGAGCCACAATTATTATCTGAGCAACCAGGACCAACCCTCCACATGTAATTTTCGTATTAACCCTGTTTGCTTTGTGTGATAATGAAGCCACTTAAAGTAAATCGTCTCTTAGGTGGCATTAATTTCAAACTGAACTACAATGTGAGAAGAATCTTTAGAATCTTTATAATAAGGGAAACAATTCTATTAATGTCTAACTTTAATTACCACTTAAAAAAAATAAAAAAAATTCGAACGCTGTATTAACTTCTGGTTGAATCCATTTTTTGTGGGTTTTTGAAGTCTGGAAACATGATACTGGTTTCAGTGTACCACTCTAAATTCTTCCCATTATTAAGACAAATCCAATGATATAAGAAAAGATTAGTATGTGTGATGGGTTTTGATGTTAATATGTTAATTTTTAATTGTCTACAGAGTGAGGTCAGCTATGAAGGTCCCTGAGTCTAATAGTTGATGATGATGTTCTCAGGGTACCTAACTGCTACCACCCTACGATCTCACTCTGCAAATTATTTTGATTTTATTATGTTATATGGCTACGTGTCTAGGGTAATGGATGTATGGTGTTGTGATAATAACTTGAACACAAGTGTAACTCAATACAATGAATTTAAGTAAGACAGTCGTTTTAGTTATCAACTTAATTTACAACTTTATTTTGCTGTACCTCAATTCTTTTGGGACAGGAATATTTAACTGAAGAAAATGTAGTTTACAGATACGAAATAAATAAAGATAATTTTCTGTCCAGATCAAATAATAGGAACTGTCTTTGGTGAGGTATTCACATAATAGTATAGTACTGTCTAATTGGTGAAAATCAATCTTGTGCGGGGCTGTTATTTACATCATTCCCGCGAAAATGTGGATAAAGTTTTTGGAAAACTTTGCACGTTGATGAGTTGACAGGATGCCCTTAAGATACGTTCACCTTTTCTTTGAGTTCAGCTGTAGAATACTGGAAATTATGACAAAGTCAGCCCAGAAGTCTTTCTCTGGCTAACACGTGCAGTAACAGCTCTGCTGAGGCCTTCACTTTCCTTAGATAAAGTCTCAGTAGGTCTCCTGTTACAGCTTGTAACAGGCAACGAAACCCTGCAAAAAAAGGTCATCCCCGCCCTTTTATATGCTGGCTTATAATTTCCACAACTAACCACATTTAACGATATGGGGTCAGCCTCGTGTGCAACCAAGTGCACCAGCCCCGAATTTATTTGACTTCACCTTACACTTTGATTACATTCTGCTTCCATATGGCTGCTACGCCACTGGTATTTAAACCTTAATTTGCTTCCATACACACACAGATGGAGTATACCATCTTCTTCTTATGATTTATTTTTTTAAGCATCCTAGGCATGTTTTCAGGTGTTCATGGAACACTGAGGCCTGCATAAGACTGCCAGTAGTTCCTGGTCTTATTATAATAATATTTAATTATGACAATAGTTAATTATTCAAATACAATTTACTTTCATGTCTTTATAATCTGCTTCAGGCATGTATTGCTCCCTAGGATGTCATAAGCTTCCACAATGGCTAAGTCGCACAACACAAAATTTGTGTGGGCCCCGCTCTGGGTTAGCCTCTACACATTAATAATAATATTAATAAATCATTTCTCTTACCGCAATTCAATGAATTTATTTACACAAGTAAAAGATGACTTGCAAATAATGGCACACTTCAGATCTGCCTTCGTCCAGACTGCAAAGAATTTCTTTTCAGAATCTTCACCTCTGCTCTCATCCTTACTGTGTCAAAATTTTATTATCAAATGGCGTCCTAACCTTGTATTCTTTTGCTATTATCAATTCTGCCAGCGAATGGAACAACGCGTCAAATATTTGACTCTTTTTTGAAAATCCCAAACATTTTGTGGGTGTTTATCAATACGTTTGCGAGTCTGCTTTTACTCTCACTAGATAGTAATATGTTCGCGTTGGCTGGCAAATCCGCAGCTTTTACCTCCCCTTTTCCTAACTAGTGGGGTGGCCAATCAAATCAAGTCAAAAATATTTGACTTGGACGAAGATTTTCAAACCTGAGTTATTTATGCGCCTGTCAGTCTGTCACAATTTTTATTTTCTACCATATCTTTGTTATTTATGGAGCGATTTTAAAGACAGAAAGTAATTCTTTTTCAGACCATTATCCTCTACATTTCTAGATCGTTTTATGTACTTCTTTATCATTATTTGCATCTTTATATTTTTCTCGTTATTTATGGTTTTCGTGTACTGTACCACCATATTAATGAAATAAGTCTTCTAAGGTTCATCTAAGTTATTATAAAGGAATATGAAGGATATTATATTCAATAATATTTATTCTATCTTTCAAGATCTTAGTTGTAGTTTATACAGAAAGCCATTTCCTAAAATTCACTTTTGCCACTAGCAGCCCTGCCCATAGTGTCAATTTCAAATTTACAAGTAGGCGAGATATTTTTTTTTCTTTTCTCCCCCTTGTCCCTTCTCTCTGTCCTTTGAAGACCAAGCAATGCGTTAACAAGTTGGTTTGCACGCTTTTTCAGATTTCGTGAGAAAAAAAAAAAAACTAGAGGCAGGAAACGCGGGCTGCAGTGTGTGTGTGTGTGCGTGTGTGTGTTTTGCGAAAGTGTCTTCAACGTTTTGTGTTTATACATTCGCATCTGCGTCGATCGTTTGCAGTTTTTGAAAAAGGCGATAGCCTTAGTTATTCCAATGCTAAAACGTATTACTCGATTGTTTGTCTATCGTTAGTTTCATTTTATCAACAATCGTCAATAATTAATAGGATGGGGTGGGTAAATGATTTTAGTAGGGGATTTGTACCGCTTTTTTCCAAATATGCTAGCAGAAAAAAGTCACACATTTGCCAATGTTTATTGTAAGTTATATATATTGCCCCTTTGCAATTTTTAAAAAAATCTAATGAGGTTTATAACTTGTAAAAGGCGTTTTATAGATTTACGAAGGGGGTGAAATTTGAGAGGGACGGTTAAGAATGAGTGAACTTTATCACAGTATGCTACCTTTTATTTAAGTGTAGGCCTATTTTATTTTTCGAATCCAACCCAGACGTACGGGATGTTGGTTACATTAAGGCGCATGGCTACATTTTAAAAGACCTTGCTGGATGTCGTGATGAGTAAACTATATCACAGTCAATACTCTTTAGCTCCCCAAGGAGCATAGGCCTTCAACAAACACATGCCAAGTCTTCCTGTCACGTGACATTTGCTCAAGTTATTTCCATGTTTTCCTCATCATTTTCACCTCTGTATCCAGTTCTCTTCTCCATGTGTTTTTTGTCCACATCTGCCTCTCTTTCCCTGGGGATTCCAGAACAAGGACTGCCTTGTAATGCTATCAACAGGTTTCCTCAATGTGTGTCCTATCCATCGCCAGCGTCTTCTTCTCAATTCTTGTTTCACTGGCACTTGTCTGGTTCTTGTCATCAATTCCACATTTGTGACTTTGTTATACCATTTCAATCCTTCTATTCAGCCCCCGTTTATAAAAGTCTGAAGCTTTTTGGTTGTTGTTTTTGTTGCTCTCCATGTTTCAGAGCCATACAATAGGACTGACTTGACATTTGAGTTGAAGATTCTTATTTTCGTGTTGGACTTGATTTCTCTTGTTCTCCATATGTTTCTCAATGCAATTAAAGCGCCTCTTGCTTTTTTGTATTCTTATTTTGAAATCATTGTCTGTCCCTCCAACTTTGTCTATATTACTACCAAGATATGTGTACGATTCTACATCGTTTAGTGGTGTTTCTTCAAGTTCAATCTTGTAATCGTTTCTTGCATTTATTCTCATAATCTTTGTCTTTTCCCTATGTATTTTCAGGCCCACTTGTTGTGACCTCTCATCGAGAATTTTCATTTTCTCTTGCATCTGATTATGGTTATGGGACAGAAGAGCCAAGTCATCTGCAAAATCCAGATCATCAAGCTGTTAGTCAGATTCCACTGGATTTCATTTCTGTTTTGTGATGTCGATGTTATCATAACCCAATCTATTGCTAAGAACCTTGTATTTCATGTCTTACAAAAAGAACCTTGCATTTCATGTCTAACAAAAAGAACCTTGTATTTCATGTCTTACAAAAAGAACCTTGTATTTCATGTCTTTCAAAATGAACCTTGTATTTCATGTCTTCACATTGTCCATCATGAAAGAGTGAAGGGAAAAAGAGAGAGAGAGTACGACAAAGAGAGAGTATACTGTGTAGTTTGGCATTCTTATAAGGAAAGAAGTCAGCAACATAACTGATAAATAATACTGGAGACACGAAGTTGTGGAGACACATGATGACCGACGCCACCAGGCATAGTGCTTAAAGAGGAAGAAAATGGTTTTCATATCAGGTAAACGAACTCATCAATTATAAAAGTAGGTCTTTGTCGAAGCTATCGAGAATCTTTTGTTATGGGCCCTCAGTTGTCCCATGTCTTAGAAGTTATGGATTTCTGTCTTTCTTTCTTATTTGTTTTTTGTTTTTTTTAACTGTTAAATTGTAACTCTTTTCAACCCCCAAGAAAGGGCAGATAAATCGTCCTCAATATTGATGAACAAGAAACCAGCTATATTGCTTACCTCCCCTTCAATGTAAGGTATAGCACCTATGTCCTTATTCAGCTGAGTAATCTCGTCAGTTGGTCCGGCAAGGAGAGAAGTCCCTGTGTCAGCAATGGCGTTACAACCACGCTTGCAGTAAGCATTGGAGCTCTTATCAACGTTCAACCTTTAGGCAGTAAGAAATATCTATTACCCCCAAACTCACAAAAATTATCCAGCCGATGTAGAATTGTCCAAGTAAAACGTGAAAAGAAAAAAAAAATACCACTAACTTTGCTAATTTTTGTTTTAAATACGCATATTTTGCACCGTGAAAGCTAAATTGCACTCCAACTGAAAGTGTCCTTAAAGTGTTTTCTTTGTAGATGTGTCAGAAATATTAGCACCGTTTTTTGTTTTTTTCTTGGCCAACATTTCGGGATTTTTTTTGGATCGGTACATATGAACAAAAACAACTATCTTAGATGTATTAAAAAAAAAACAGTACGTATTGAATACAGTTCACTAAAATTTGCAGGCAAACAGATCTGTACAATACACAGTCCTATAAACATTGTTGTAGATAATAAGATCACAATTACACTATTAAATATAGGCGGTTAATAAGAATTTGAGAGGGACATAGGACCCATTTCACCCAAATAACTATTGATACGTGTTAAATTACGCCTTGAATCGAACTGTTTAACAGGAACAAACTTAAAGCTAATGAACGAAACCTGTTAAATTACGCCTTGAATTGAGCTGTTTAAAAGTAACAAACTTAAAGCTAATAGATGAAACCTGTTAAATTACGCGTTGAATTGAACTGTTTAGAAGTAACAAACTAAAAGCTAATGAACGAAACCTGTTAAATTACGCCTTGAATTGAACTGTTTAAAAGAAACAAACTAAAAGCCAATGAACGAAACCTGTTAAATTACGCCTAGAATTGAACTGGTTAAAAGTAACAAACTTAAAGCTAATGAACGAAACCTGTTAAATTACGCCTTGCATTGAACTTTTTAAAAGAAACAAACTTAAAGCTAATGAACGAAACCTGTTAAATTACGCCTTGAATTGAACTGGTTACAAAAAACAAACTTAAAGCTAATGAACGAAACCTGTTAAATTACGCCTGGAATTGAATTGGTTAAAAGTAACAAACGTAAAGATAATGAACGAAACCTGTTAAATTACACCTTAAATTGAACCGTTTAAAAGTTGCAAACTTAAAGCTAATGAACAAAACCTGTTAAATTACGCCTTGAATTGAACTGTTTAAAAGAAACAAACTAAAAGCTAATGAACGAAACCTGTTAAATTACACGTTGAGTTGAACTGTTTAAAAGAAACAAACTTAAAGCTAATGAACGAAACTTATTAAATTACGCCTGGAATTGAACTGGTTAAAAGTAACAAACTTAAAGCTAATGAACGAAACCTGTTAAATTACGCCTTGAATTGAACTTTTTAAAAGAAACAAACTTAAAGCTAATGAACGAAACTTATTAAATTACGCCTGGAATTGAACTGGTTAAAAGTAACAAACTTAAAGCTAATGAACGAAACCTGTTGAATTACGCCTTGAATTGAACTGTTTAAAAGAAACAAACGTAAAGCTAATGAACGAAACCTGTTGAATTACGCCTTGAATTGAACTGCTTAAAAGAAACAAACTTAAAGCTAATGAACGAAACTTATTAAATTACGCCTAGAATTGAACTGGTTAAAAGTAACAAACTTAAAGCTAATGAACGAAACCTGTTAAATTACGCCTTGAATTGAACTGTTTAAAAGAAACAAACTTAAAGCTAATGAACGAAACCTGTTAAATTACGCCTGGAATTGAACTGGTTAAAAGTAACAAATTTAAAAACCTAATGAACGAAACCTGTTAAATTACGCCTTGAATTGAACTGTTTAAAAGAAACAAACTTAAAAAGCTGATGAACGCAACCTGTTAAATTACGCCTTGAATTAAACTGTTTTAAAAAAAAAAACTTAAAGCTAATGAACGAAACCTGGTAAATTACGCCTGGAATTGAACTGGTTAAAAGTAATGTACTTAAGAAAGCTGATGAATGAAACCTGTTAAATTACGCCTTGAATTGAACTGTTTAAAAGAAACAAACTTAAAGCTAATGAACGAAACCTGGTAAATTACGCCTGGAATTGAACTGGTTAAAAGTAATGTACTTAGGAAAGCTGATGAACGAAACCTGTTAAATTACACCTTGAATTGAACTGTTTAAAAGAAACAAACTTAAAGCTAATGAACGAAACCTGGTAAATTACGCTTGGAATTGAACTGGTTAAAAGTAATGTACTTAAGAAAGCTGATGAACGAAACCTGTTAAATTACACCTTGAATTGAACTGTTTAAAAGAAACAAACTTAAAGCTAATGAACGAAACTTGGTAAGTTACGCCTGGAATTGAACTGGTTAAAAGTAATGTACTTAAGAAAGCTGATGAACGAAACCTGTTAAATTACACCTTGAATTGAACTGTTTAAAATAAACAAACTTAAAGCTAATGAACGAAACCTGTTAAATTACGCCTTGAATAGAACTGTTTTAAAAAAACAAACTTAAAGCTAATGAATGAAACCTGTTAAATTACGCCTGGAATTGAACTGGTTAAAAGTAACACATTTAAAGCTAATGAACGAAACCTGTTAAATTACGCCTTGAATTGAACTGTTTAAAAGAAACAAACGAAATAAAAGCCGAACACTTTGTCTACATACCCGTCCATCTTAAATTGCCAGTATCCCCTGATGGCCACATTCAGGTAGGTGAAGTTACCTGTATACCTGCTTGGGTCTGTTCCTCCTAGAGTAAGTTCACCTCCAGTTTCTGATGTAGTATTTCTGTACAGAAATACAAATAAAATATTTACGCATCAAAGAAATGTTTGTAGGACGAACATATAACAGGCAAACATAGTTGATAAGGGTGGAATTAGGATGCCGTCAAATTACCACCTCTATCGACACCAGAAATTACAATGCAAGATGTTGGTGTCTTATCTGGTTTAGATTGTTGCGGTGTGTGTGTTGCAGTAGAACAGTTCAGGGTACACCACAGGCAACATGACGTGTAGAGTCATAAAAATGGTAACTTCGCTTTAGGTTTATACCATTTATTGCACGCCACAAAACAGTCATGATACTTATGTTATCATCGGCATAGTCCAACGAATGCAGCATTCAAACTCATGTTAACTGACAGTCATGTAGAAGTCAATACTCAATAGTTGTATGGAAAACAAATATCATAGCGAAGCTTGATAAATAATACATATAACTTCTGCAACTGTGGTCAGCTGCAGATCCTTAATGTTCATAGACAATAATAATTATTCCTTCCTGATGCTAGCAGATCAGATGTATACAATACGTCCGTTTACTGTCTGCACGTGAGTAGCATACATGGATTACAGGTCAGCTCGACCTTTATAACCCTCCTAAGTCTAACCATCTGACTTGGACGTGATCTCTGATATAACGAATCCTGGAACACAGACAATAGTCTTGTTGGTCTAGAGCGACCCATAGATATATAACTAGTTCAGGTATAAAGATACCGATGACTTAATCCTAGTCAAAGTACCTCTCCATTTTGAATCACACAGGCGAGCAAAAAGGCGACAAAATGACGAACCTCTAGATGATAGCCTAAAGTTCGATACAAGAGGAATTACCTTATTTCGGAAAATCAACCATGAACATATGCCTCCAGGCAGGCTTGAATAATACGGGGAAATAGTCTAGTTAGCTAACTAACTCACAAAGACAATGTATTTCCCTCAGAGAGTCACAAGACGCAGTCGCGTCCGCTCGCTAATCAGTCCATTTCTCAACTCCCCGACCTGGGCGGAACAACAAACGACAACCAAGTCGAGACATGCGCAGAGTGACAATCTCTGAGTCGCTGTTCACAATAAGACGATTCTAAGAACATTCGAGATAAAAGTCTTACACAGTCGCGCCTTTTATGGACATGAACAGAAGCGTTAAGAAAGGTTTCAAACATCTACAACAGTTGACTGATACTACCAAATAAGGAGATATGGTCACGCTTCGTTCAAGACATTATAGACCGAACGTGTCTCTATACAAGAGGAGGTAAACTCATAAAAAATAGCAGTATCGATATATCGGGTTCTGTCCCTTTGACCATAAAATATATATAACATGCATTTCAGTCAAATAATGATCATACATACGAAAAACGATCATACAAAGACTTTGGAAAAAAGTAATTATTTGTGCGTAACAATAGTCCCGCAGTAAATACTGACGTAGGGGAGTAAAGTTTTAGAGATGTCAATATACTGTCTGAGTTTTGAGATGGAGTGTCCGTTTGTCTCCTTCTGTCTTTGCCATTGATATCTCAAGAGCGGATTCAGGTGGTCTATTTACAGCTGGTTAGACTGGAGCGTGGAGATATCGAGTTTTGAAATTGTTAACGTTGCCTCAATAATCAAACGCTCTAACCCCTCGGTAATTTGACACTGAAAATGAAATTATAAATTTAAAATTTATTTTTTTAATGTATTTATTAATTTATTTTTATTATTATTATTACTATTATTATTTGCAATACACAAATAAACAAGAATAAGAAGTAGTGATTAAAATATTTTGTGATTTTTTTTTTAAACAAAATGTCTGCAAACGATTTTAATAGTCACAGCTGCATAACAGAAGAGCATTTCAGGGGAACAAGGATGAAAACAAAGTCGATACATTCATTAAAAAATATACCTATTGTTCTATTTATAGATTCTATTCCAACCTGTTTAAGTAAAATCCGAATACCGGCTGCTGAACCAGTTTTTGGATCACCATGTTGTAAAACACCGGAACCACCCCATCTACGGAAATCTCCTGGTATCCCATTCCAAGAATTCCATCAAATTTGGCGACGATAAACGTTATGCCAGGTTGAGTAACAGCTTCTGCGAACGTTTGGTTCTTAACTGGCAATCCGGCAATCTGGAAACAAAGAAATCAAAGGCACTCATGCTTACAGAAAGACGGAACAGCTGTCTCATTTTACCTCACATACCATTATTTTTTTTAAATCAGACCGGATAAAATCACAAATAAATGAATGAAGGTCCGCAGAAAGTTTAATAATATTGTTACGCACAGAATTTTTCAAAAGACATTATATAATTTTTCAAATGACATTGTATAATTTTGTCTAAAGACATTGTATAATTTTTTCTAAAGGCATTGTGTAATTAACTTGTCTGAATTGTACACCTTGATTTTTCGCACAGTCTAAGATAAATAACTCTTGTTTTACTGTGAGTACATTTTGCAAGGATGATTACCTTCGCTTGTGACGGGACTCATCGGTCCATTTTTTTTTGAACGATGTGTTGGTCACTCTCCTTTTATGGTAGTATCGGTCATCTGTTTCTTTGAAAGATTTGAAACCAAGGTTGAGGATTCGTTCGCTGTCCATATAAGGCAAGATTTCTTACAAAAATCTTTCTAGAAGGTCTTCAACCATCGTCTCGTTGAATTTCACTCAGGTGTAGGCTTTTCTGCGCATGTCTGACTTTCAGGGGTTAGAATCGTCTTCCGCCCAGCGGGGATTCGAGATGATGTACTGAGCAGAGGACAGACGCATCTGCGTCTTGTGATTTTTCATAGGGAAATATATTGTCTTTGTGAGTTAGTTATCTAACTAGACTTTTCCCAGTATTATTCAAGCCGCCTGGAGGCATATGTTTTAGTGGTTGATTCCGAAGAAAGGTAATACCTCTTTATTGAACTTTACGATACCATCTAGTAGTTCGACATTTTGTTGCTCTCTGCTCGCCTGTGTGATTCAAAATGGAGAGGTACTTTGATTAGGATTTCGCCACCGGTATCTTTATACCTGAACAATTTACATATATGGGTCGCTTTAGACCAACAGGACTATTGTCTGTTTTCCAGGATTCGCTATGCCAGCGATTACGCCTAAGTCAAAGGGTTAGACTTAGGAATGTGATAAAGGTCAGTTCGACCTGTACTCCTCAATGCTATTTCTCGTGCAAACGATAACGGACTTATTTATTACACCTGATCTGCCAGCATCAGGAGAGGAGTAATGATTATTATGTATGTGTACTGATGAAATGCAGCTGACACTGTTACACTATTGATAGTAATGAATATTAATGCATCCAGCTCTGTGCCATATTATTTAGACAGATTTATGAATAATAACTTTATGACACTGTGAACCTTGAACTGTTGTTTACGCTATGACTGATGAGGATTGGATCCTACATGTCTAACAGTTGGCACCAATATCATTTTTGAATGCTGAAAACTATTGAACTGTGATGTTTATGATGTATGTGAAGTAACTGTCGTTGTGGCGTGAAATAAATGATGAAAACGTCAAGAGCAGTTACCTCCTTTATGACTTCGCATGTCACTTTGCCTGTGCTGTAACTCTGTGGACTAGCTAACTACTTTACACACAGCAACAACATAAACCAGATAAGACACCCTACACTACAACTATAATTTAACTGGTGTCGATAGGGGTGGTAATTGAAGTCAGCCTAAATCCACCCTTATCATTTCATGGTGGCCAGTTTTGGTCCTATCATTTCATGGTGGCCAAATGTTGGTTTATTCTGGTACCAGCTCTCAAGGGGGTCAACAAACCCAGACATCATCATCATACTATATACAAGATTGCAGTTCAACTCACTACCTTCAATGAAAATACCCGGCGTTGCTGATTTCGGAAATATTTTCAAAGTACCCGGCGTTGCTCGTCAAGTTATCAAAGTTTCCTGACTAAGAAGGACAAGTGCCGATTGAATCGATTTACTGTTGCGGATTCAGAAGGTCAAGTGCCGATTAAGTCGATTTATAAGATTCAGAAGGTCAAGTGCCGAAACGACGTTTCCAGTATTAGAAGCTCATTTCCTTCGTCATGGCTGTTTATGGGAGCAGATGTTGATCAACGTTGGATCATTATCCTCAGAATGCTGATCACATCCTGTTCTGCACCGTGCTGACGCTGGATTTATAGAAGTTAAGTGGCCTGTTTTGTTTGTGAACTGTGCCCTTATATTCTAACTGAGCCTTCTACTCTTTCACATCCTATTGTCAATTTACTACATGTTATATGTTATTTGTATATTTATATGTTTATATTTCTGCGGTTTTGGTTGTGTAGGTGACTATCATAAGAGATACCACGTCATAGAGGTCTTATGATAGCGTTCTTTAGGAGCAATTTTCTTAATTGAAAATTTGCATGCAACATTTGTTGCTATTTGTGTTAGTTGTGATGACATGTGCATTTTTGTTTTCGGTATTTTTTTCGCATTCTTTAGTTTTGTTTTGATTTGTTTGTATTTGTAGGTCTCCTCTTTCCTATTATTCAGTTCTCTACACCATTTTTGTTTATACACTGTGACGTCATTTGTTTTTGAAATAAGTCCGTTATCGTTTGCACGAGAAATAGCATTGAGGAGTACAGGTCGAACTGACCTTTATCACATTCCTAAGTCTAACCCTTTGACTTAGGATTCGTTCGCTGTCCATATAAGGCAAGATTTCTTACAAAAATCTTTCTAGAAGGTCTTCAACCGTCGTCTCGTTGAATTTCACTCAGGTGTAGGCTTTTCTGCGCATGTCTGACTTTCAGGGGTTAGAATCGTCTTCCGCCCAGCGGGGATTCGAGATGATGTACTGAGCAGAGGACAGACGCATCTGCGTCTTGTGATTTTTCATAGGGAAATATATTGTCTTTGTGAGTTAGTTATCTAACTACAGGCTTTTGATTTTGGTGTAGCAAATAAATGTCCCCAATGTAGTACTTTGTTCGAACCAACTACCCTAACTACTTTAAGCTGTGGTCATCCTCGTCCCGCTCTCCCTGCTTGCAGTTGCGCATGACGGGAGAGGCTCTCTTATACTACATAAGGGTCTTGTAAATAGTAATCCAGTCTCACTTCTGTTTGATTCTGGATGTACTACTATTGGTGTTAGACAATCTCTTGTAAATCCATCCTGTGCTACAGGAAAAGTCATCAAATGTGTCACATTTGGTGGCACTTTGGAAAAGTATCCAACTGCCATAATACATATTGCTACTCCCTTCTTTACGGGAGATGTCCACGCGTGTCTTCTTCCTAATCCTATTGCGGACCTTATTATCGGTCGTATTCACGGAGTTAGTGAATGTACCCCACAGCAGATAGCTGCTTGGGAAGAACAGAATATGCATGCTACCAATGCAGTGGTCACAAGAGCACAAGCTCTTGAAACACCACAAACTTCATTGACTAGTGATGATGAAGTAAATAGCCAAGATAGTCACTGCATTATTTCACGTGACTCATTCATAAAGTTGCAAGAAGAAGATCCTTCTTTGCAGAAATTCTTCATTCTAGCAAAAAAAGGTGATCCAAATCAAAATACAAATAGAAAGTCTTGGATTTCTATGAAGAACGGCGTACTTGTACGTATGGTACAAGACTCGACTACGTCTGCGCATTCTCAAATTCTTGTGCCTAAGAGTATGAGATTGCAAATATTGCAACATGCTCATGACTCGCAATGTGCTGGACATATGGGTTTTTCCCGTACAAAGTCGAGGGTTCTTGCGGCTTTCTTTTGGCCATTTGTAAGCAAGGACATACGTATTTACTGTCGATCTTGCAAAGTATGTCAGGAGGTCAAATCGAGAGGACCACGACATGCTGCGCCTATCCAGGCTGCTGACATCCCTATTCGCCCTTTTCAGAAGATGGCGATAGATATTATCGGTCCTTTTAGGATTAAGTCGGCTAGAGGACATCAATTTATCCTCACATGTGTCGATATGTGCACATGTGGGCCAGAGGCTATCCCTCTCAAGAGCATCTCAACTGCTGATATTGCAGACGCTCTGTGGCTGATATTTTCTCGCTTGGGTTTCCGCAGAGAAATATTGTCAGACCATGGCACACAACTTATATCCGACACTATGTCACAGGTAATGTCTATTTTACATATTAAAAGGTCTCTCAGCAGTATATATCACCCAATGACGAATGGGTTAGTTGAGCGTTTGAATAGGACACTAAAGACTTTACTTGGGAAGATAACTGAGGATCATCCTCAGGATTGGGACAGGGTTTTACCTGCGGCTCTCTTCGCTTATAGAGAGGTCCCCAATGAACACACAGGATTTTCTCCTTTTGAACTTGTTTTTGGCGCGCGACTTCGCGGCCCTATGTCTTTACTTCATGATCTCATCACTGCCGATAATATTAGCGATGACAATCTATCTTCTTATGAGTATGTCATTGCTCTAAGGCAAAAGATCATCGAGGCATGCAAATTAGCAACTTCGTCATCCGAGTTTGCCAAAGAAAAGGCAAGACAATTTGCTAATAAAAATAGATGTCTACGACAACTTTGTCCAGGTGACAAAGCTCTCGTTCTACTTCCTTCAAGGGAGAACAGACTTCTTATTGCATGGAAAGGTCCATATGCAATAGTCTCCAAGATTTCCGACGTCGACTATGTCGTCGATATTGATGGGAAGCATAAAACTTTTCCCATAAATATGTTGTCGGAATTTCATGAACGACCTGACTATTTGCAGCCTATTTTCCAGGCGACGGACGACTCTCCAGTACCTCATGGTCATTACTCATCCCTGTCAGTCATACAGGATGAGGAAACTACTTTTTCTGATGTCAATCTTCCACTTCCTATGGTCCCACTTCATTCTACGAAATCTTGGAAAAACGTTACCGTTTCTCCTAATCTTTCCGCTGAAGAACATCGACAAGTTTCTTCGATGTTGCAGACATTTCAGGATGTCCTTACAGACATCCCGGGACACACACATGTCATCGAACATGACATTGTGCTTACGGACCATAATCCTATCAGAGTCAGACCCTATCCAATACCTATCCACTTTCAGTCACAAGTCGAGAAGGAATTGGATGAGATGATACGATTGGAAATAATCGAACCATCTACTTCACCTTACTCTTCGTCTATGGTTATTGTCCGAAAAAAAGACAATAATATTCGCATTTGCGTTGATTATCGCAAATTGAACCAGGTTACGAAGTTTGATGCTGAACCGATGCCTTCTCTAAAAGAGCTACTAAACAAACTCTCTAATTCTAGATTCTTTACCAAACTAGACTTGTCTAAAGGTTATTGGCAAGTTCCTTTAACTGAACGTGCCAAACCTTTTACCGCTTTTTCTACACCTAGGGGTTTATTTCAATGGAATTTCATGCCTTTTGGCCTTATGAACGCCCCTGCTACATTTGTACGCATGATGCATCGAATTCGTTCATATCGTACTGATGTCATAGCATACTTAGACGATATCTGTCTATTCAGTGATTCCTGGGAAGATCACTATTTGGGTTTATACGAATTGCTGTCTACTCTTCGTGAGTATAACTTGACTGCAAAACCCTCTAAAGCCTTTATAGGATTTAGCGAGATTTCTTTTCTGGGTCATCGTGTTGGTCATGGTCTTTTAAAGACAGAGGACCACAATGTTTCGAAAATACTAAACATTTCTGTCCCTAAGACGAAGAAACAAATACGGAGTCTCTTAGGTTTGATACAATTTTACGGACGATTCATTCCGAATCTGTCCTCCATTATGGCACCACTTTCTACTTTACTGAAGAAAGGATCGCCTAATCTGATCCGCTGGTCTCAAGAATGTCAATCCTCATTGGACCAGATTAAAACTCTATTCTCATCCCCACCTATTCTTAGGTTACCTACTATTGGGAAGACTTTTGTTCTTCGAAGTGACGCCTCGTCAACTGGAATTGGGGCAGCACTTATGCAGGAGTATTCTGATACTCTGCATCCGGTGATGTATATCTCTAGGAAATTAAATGCTGCAGAAAGGAATTACTCGGTTTTAGACCGGGAATTATTGGCTATGGTATGGTCAATTCTTAAGTTGCAAAGATTCCTTCTAGGCGCACATTTCATTGTGGAAACCGACCAGAAAGCTCTTACTGCCATTCAGAGCAAAAACTTGAAGAGCTCGAGGTCCACTCGATATGCCATAGCTCTTCAACCATTTCATTTTACGGTGCGAGCTATCCGTGGTTCGGATAATGTGATGGCAGACATTCTGTCCAGATGCCCACACGATTCCACTTAATTCTTCTGTTATATATAGTTACTGATATACAATCCTCTACTATAATGACATATCAGCACATATGTTATCACTTTTTGTGAATTTATAACATTGTACCATATAATGTTAAGGAGGCTTAATTAGCGATATATGGGCCAAAAGTTTACGGCCACATTATATACTGTAATTTGATTGATATATTAAGAAATGTAGCTGTAGAGCCATTTTCGTAGACCTCTACACTCCTTTACAGATGAAGGTAGTCTCATATTATTAATATGTTGTCCTACCTCTGTAATAAACTTTACGCACCGACTTACATGAGAGTAAGTCTTATTGGTGAGTTTGATTCCATTAGCGCACGGTTGTGCACTAAGGCGTATAGGGGTGATCCCGTCCGCACGTGTATCTAGACGGTCGGTTGACGTCATGTGTGGGTTTGAGAAGCAAGAATCCCAAGTTCTACTAATGAAGCTTTGGGAGTTCGAGACCCGTGTTTTAAGTAAAGTATTTTATATTTAGACCCGGTCCTGCGGATTAGCAGTCGTAGCCGGTGGTCGTCCACGTAAGTGTTGAGTCGTTGGAAGAGCCAAGTATGTACTTATTATAATAATAATGATTGTTCTCCAAAGTCGTGAGTATCTAGTCGATGACAGGTAACTAGCCTGTACCGAAATGGATTCACAGCTGAAGATATATTTTTGTATGCCAGTAAATGCCTATCAAAGGGATCGGCGGTAACTACCGTGGATCTACGTTATCTATATAATATTAGGAAGCCGTTGGGGTCAGTCACGGCTTACACAAGAGGTAATTCAAGTATCAATGCCTAAGTAACTTTACATGCCTAGAATGTATTTAGTAGGAACCTGCACCTACGTTCGACTATGATTAGTTGATGAGGACTTCTTTATAAATGAACATACTAAAGATCGGGATCTTAGATACTACCAAGTATAATGAGAATCTCCTGTCCTTGAGGAAAGGTCAACCGTGATCAATATAACCTTGTACTTAACTACTTCATGACCTTTATGACTATTGATGTATTCACTCAGAGACCTGGTCAGAATTTGCTTGAGGATTCTTCTGAGACTATTTATTTGAATTTTTATTGAGGACATGCGTCCACAATCATCATGTTGAATTACCTATTAACCGTCAACGTTGAATGTTTCGTCCCGTATGATGTGATGTCAATAAACAATGTATGAACTTTCAAGTAACGAGTTTGACTATCACAGTATTGGCACTTGTTGATGTGCCTACGTTGAGTTTTTCATCTTACTGCATCAAGAATTAATATATTCGCGAAATCAGCACGATTGACACAAGAACACAAACAGTCTCAACAATATAGTCAAAAACATCCAGCTTCAACAATATGGCGGCGCAGTGTGCTCTGAAAATATCCAGTTTTCAGTAGCGGAATCGAACTCAAGCCTACATTCAAACTCGGTTGAACAGAAATATGTTATCTTTCAAGGCGACAACATCTTGGACCTTGCAGCAATTCTAACGGGCATCCTATGTCAAGGACAACCCAGGAATTTTAACTGTCAAGTTTCGACATTTGACTCCGTCATTACAGTACTTCAAGTAGATGACTTAAGCATGCAGTCCCGGATGCGAGGGATATTGTTTTTTAGCCGGTTGAGATAAGTAAAAACGTCGTGTTGTTATTACACCGTTTTACGTTTAACTGTGCCTTGACTTAGTAATATGTCCACTACTCTTTATTCATGTTGCATGTTCTATGTTTGATGTTTATCGTGGGAGGTTGGGAATGGCGACTTAGGACGGAAAAATACCAGTTTCACCACAGGTCCGTCTTGAGTGTTCTATAGGAATTTTTTTGCAGACTTCCCTCAGTGGAATGTTCCTATGCGTGAGCATAGAAGGATCTTTGGTCCACTGTGTCTGGTAGTCTGTGACACCTGACTGTTTTAGTTGTAGCGTCAAGTTTTAATCGTTGTTTTTGGTAGTTATTTTACTCATACCTTAGTTTTATAATGTATTTTGTTAGTATTATGCGTCCTTCTAACCTGACTGTCGTTCAGTTTCTTACACCTTTGATGTCTATACACTGTGTTGTCAACTGCCTTGTGTATTATCTGATCGTAGATGTCATCGTAATTTTTTACGACATCCTATTTTAGTTCCACATTTTTATTTTAGTTGATTTCTACGATTGTGTTCACTCGTCTTTAATTATCGTGTCTAATCAGTATTGTGCTATTGTCTGTCACGTTATTGCTTTCATAACATTTCATTGTATAAATTACTTTATTAATTATTAATATAATTGCCTATTATATGACTTGAATTTACCGTTCTAGGACAGGAACGAAGACCACTCGTTATAGTAACACTTTTAAGTAGAATTATTGCAGAATAATTTTGAATAATGTCTACCTTAGACTATTTTATTAAGCAGGCTAAGGCGCTTAATATACCTCCGGAAGAGATTAGATCATTTGCTATGACAGAATACAAAGAGTCTCAAAGGTTGGAATCTCAAAGATTGGATGCTGAAAAGTTACGTTTGGAAAATTTGAAATTTGAAGCAGATCAAAAACGGATTGAGGCTGAGGAAAATGAAAAGAAGATGAAATTTGAGGCAGATATAAAACGGATTGAGGCGGAGGAAAATGAGAAAAAAATGAGATTGGCCGCTGAATTAGAAGAGAATCGATTTCAGCGTGAGTCCGAACAGAAAAAATTCGAGGCTGAAGAAAAATTTAAAAGAGATGCGGCAGAAAAAGAAAGGCTACTTAAAATTGAGATGGAAGTTAAACAAAAGGAAATAGAAGTTAAACATAAGGAAATGGAAGAAAGAAGATTAATAGCTGAACAAAATACAAAAAGACTTCAGCTTGAGACAGACGAGAATGAAAGGAAACGTCAGCATGATTTGAAACTTGCCGAATTGGAATTTGATAGAATAAGATTGTCAAGTGAATGTAATACACAAAAGACTCAGGAAGGCCAGTCTTCATCTAGACATGAGAATTTTAGAGAGGTTCATCTCAAATTGCCAAAGTTTACTCCACCATCCGACGATGTGATATTTTTTTTGGACAGATTTGAGGCTACATGTCGGTCGTACAACTTGGATAAATCATTATATTGCACCCACTTATCCAGATTACTAACAGGAGAGGCAATGGCTGTTTATCACACTACTAGCTCTATAGATAAAAATGATTACGATGCTCTCAGGGCCGCTCTTCTAAACAAATTTCAAATGACAGAAGATCAATACAGACTTAGGTTCAAGTCTATGCTCCCACAATCTAGCAAGAATTTTGATGATTTTCTTTCTCAAATACGTCTTACCTTGGAACGATGGATAGAACTATCCAAGGTAGAGAAATCGTATGAGGGTATTTTCGACTTATTACTTCGCGATAAAGTTTTATCGGCAGTAAGTCCTGCATTTCTTGCGTTCCTACATGAACGTAAGCCTGTTAATATAAAAGAAATGTCAGAACATTGTAAAAATTTCTGCACCGCTCATCCCAACATGGATGTCAGCAATGCGCAGCTTAAGGACGATTTACCCGTTGCTTTCGCTATGCAACAAAACAATTTCCCTAGAAATCGTTCGATGAGTAGCGATAGAAATTTTCAAAGGGGAAGTAATAATAATTTCAACTTTGGTCATTTTCAAAAGGGGAAACAATACCCACATTCTGCTCCATTTAATGTATCATGGGGTCAATCTCACAGATCTCGAGATTTTATTAACAACAATCCTAGATATAATCAAGGTAATAATAATAAACAACATTGGAGATCTCAATCATATCATCCTGAAAATAGAAATAGATTTATGAATAAGTCATTTCACCAACATCACAACAGTGATAACTTTCATTGGCGGACTCATCCAAATTTTAATGATAGCAGAAACAGTAATTATAGCAATTTTACTGACAATAGTCAAATTCGATCGCGACGTAGAGATAGATCGTCGAGCAGGCCACGACAACATTCAAATGTTGCTTCAATTGAAGCACAAACTAACAAAGATAAAGATAATAATGTTAATCAACATAACGCTATGTCTTGTATCGATCTAGAACAGGTAAAGACATGTCAAGAATGCTCAACGCTATTCCAGCCCAAGGCGATCACAACGCTGCGATGCGGGCACATTTTACCAAGTCTACCAGCAGTTTGTACAGCTACTTCTGCATCAGTTCACCATGGAAAGGGTTGTTTAAAATTTAACAGAGGATACGTCAACTCTATTCCTTGCTCTGTCTTGTTTGACTCAGGCTGCAGTACGGTGGGAGTGCGGAACTCTCTGATCGACCCCTCCTTGGCCACAGGCAACGTGGTCAAGTGTGTCACATTCGGGGGAACTGTGGAAACCTTCCCTACAGCCATCATTAACTTACATACACCTTTCTTTTCAGGGAAGATCCATGCCTGTCTTCTGCAGAATCCAGTTAGCGATGTAATCCTTGGTTGTATACACGGTATAAAAGAGTGTACACCAGAGCAAATTAATGAATGGGAAAAGCGACATATTCATGCTGCAAATGCAGTGGTTACCAGAGCGCAAGCTACTGAATTGTCGCGTGAATCAACTTCTGAACCTACGGTTCATAATAGTAATGATGATGATTCTCCTATTTCAAGGGAGCTGTTTGCTAATTTACAAAAGAATGACAATTCGTTGCAGAGATTTTTTCAATTGGCGACTAAGAGAAATAATAACAACACAATTGCAAAGTCTAGACACCAATTTGCTCTTAAAAAAGGTATTTTAGTTAGATTAATAAGAGAAACAGATTCATTGGTGCGTTCACAAATTCTGGTCCCGTCTGCTATGAGACCCAGAATATTACGACATGCTCATGATTCACAATGCGCAGGTCACATGGGGTTTTCGCGAACCAAATCTAGAGTGCTATCCGCATTCTATTGGCCTGGCGTTCATAGGGATGTTAATCTCTATTGTCGTTCCTGCGTGACATGTCAGGAAGTTAAAGTAAGGGGTCCGTATCATGATGCTCCTATCCAAGCTGCGGACATACCTATTAGACCATTTGATAAAATGGCAATCGACATCATTGGTCCTATATTGCCATCTGCAAGAGGACATACACATATTCTTACCTGTATCGATATGTGTACGCGTTGGCCTGAGGCCATACCTCTTAAGAACACCTCATCTGCCAGTGTTGCAGAAGCGTTAATGCTGATCTTTTCACGCATTGGTTTTCCGCGTAAGATCCTATCGGATCATGGTGTCCAGTTTATTTCCGAATCCATGTCACAGGTTATGAAGACATTGGGTATAGATAGATCTCTCAGTTCAATATACCATCCAATGTCCAATGGGTTAATTGAGAGACAGAATAGGACACTTAAGCAGTTGTTGGGTAAGATGACTCAAGATCACCCTCAGGAGTGGGACAGGGTCCTACCCGCTGCTCTCTTCGCGTATCGCGAGGTGCAAAACCAAGCCACAGGGTTTTCTCCCTTCCAGTTAGTTTTTGGCATACAACCACGCGGACCTATGTCTTTAATCCATGATTTATTGGTTGAAGATAATATACCTGAGGAAACTCAATCCTCATATGAATATGTCATCTCTTTAAGAGAGAGAATAATAGATGCCTGTAGGTTAGCTACTGCATCATCCGAAGAGTCTAAAGAAAAAGCTCGTCTATTTGCAAATCGGTATAGACGTCTTCGCCAGCTTATTCCTGGTGACGAGGCTTTTGTTTTACTGCCTTCGCATAATAATCGTCTACTTATCACATGGAGAGGTCCTTTTAGGATCATCTCAAGAATATCCGATGTCGACTACATCGTCGATATTAACGGAAAACACAAAACCTTTCACATTAACATGTTGAAAGAGTATTATTCACGTCCTGATTATTTACAATCAGTATTTCAAGCGACTGACGATCCTACTCCTCACATTCATAACTATACTAATTTGTCAGTTATACAAGAAGAAGAATCTTCTTTTCAAGATGTACAATTGCCCATACCAGTTGTACCTCTTCATTCCACGGAAAACTGGAATGATGTCACTATTTCTTCTTCTCTTTCGACTGATCAACGACAGCAAGTTTCATCACTACTTCAAACGTATGATAAGGTTCTCACTGACATTCCAGGTCATACATCAGCTATTCAGCATGATATTCTTCTAACTGATGAAACACCTATCCGTATTCGTCCATATCCCATACCTTTACACTTTAGAGATAAGGTCGAAAAGGAATTAGATGAGATGCTTCGATTAAACATAATTGAACCATCGTTGTCACCATATGCTTCATCTATGGTGATAATTAGAAAGAAAGATAATAACATTCGTCTATGTGTAGACTACAGAAAATTAAATAAAGTCACACAATTTGACGCTGAACCTTTGCCACTTTTAGAAGATTTATTAGTAAAATTATCTCATTCTACTTTCTTCTCTAAGTTCGATCTGTCAAAAGGCTATTGGCAAGTACCATTGACAGAAAGGGCAAAACCACTCACTGCTTTCTCGACTCCTCGGGGTCTATTCCAATGGAATTTTATGCCTTTCGGGTTAGTCAACGCTCCTGCCACGTTCGTACGCATGATGCGTCGAATCCTATCTCATCATCCCAACGTCATTGCGTACATAGACGACATTTGTCTTTTCAGTGACTCATGGGAAGAACATTTAGAAGGATTAAACTCATTACTGTCCACGTTACAAAATCATAACTTAACTGCTAAGCCATCAAAGGCATTTGTGGGTTTCCACGAGATTTCTTTTTTGGGGCACCGTATTGGTCGCGGTATGTTATATACAGAGGACAGTAATGTCTCTAAAATCCTTAACACCTCCACACCTAAAACAAAGAAACAAGTGCGATCTCTACTAGGACTAGTACAATACTATGGGAAATTCATACCACATCTTTCGTCCATTACTGCTCCTTTCTCTTCATTACTTAGGAAAGGTGCAGCTAACGTGATTCGGTGGTCTAACGAACATCAAATCGCGTTGGATATCATAAAGAATTTTTTTTTCGGATCCTCCTGTGTTAAGATTGCCTAATGAGAATTTGCCATTTGTCTTACGCAGCGATGCTTTCTAATTACGGCGTGGGAAGTGTCTTACTACAAGAATATAATGGCACCTTGCATCCAGTTCTCTATGTGTCACGGAAGTTAACCCCAACTGAACAGAATTACTCAGTTTTAGATAAGGAACTTCTCGGGCTTGTTTGGTCAATAAATAAACTTCAGAGATATCTGCTTGGATCACACTTTATTGTGGAATCAGACCAAAAAGCGCTTACTGCACTCAACACAAAGGACGTGAAATCTGCCAAATCTACTAGGTATGCGATCGCTCTACAACCATATAGTTTCACAATTCGATCCATACCTGGCACACAGAATGTTCTCGCTGACATCTTGTCGAGATGTCCGAATGAATCGAGTTAGCAGCTACGCACTAAAGACAACTGAACTTCGACACTGACAGTTCGTCGATTGTAACTTTTTACGTGTGAGACCTCGATTATAAGAGTCATTAACATTCAGTCAAGTGAAATCTACAATGCTTATGTATCAAAATAACATGGAACGTTAAGGTATATGACTATCTTTGTGAGAATAACATTCACTTAATTATGACATTGAAGAGATAATAACGTTGGAAAAGGATTATATTTTCTCACCGAAATAACATTTCTAGCACTTTGATTTCTTCGTGGAACTGAACTTGTTATATTATAAACTGTTCACTAACAGGAAAATGGAACTTTCGGTATTTAAGGAATTAATAACATTATTAGAGTGAAATAAATGAATTAATTAGATTATTAAACTTAGATCCTTAGTTAGTTAAAATAATGATTAATGTAATTAACTATACAATATTTAAGTGGATTTATCAATATTTGTATTTAAGCACATTAATTTAACATTAGTACTTTAATTAGTACCACAAAAGGACTTAGAGACACAGTTAAGTGCGTTGATCTTACACGTGGTTAAATTCTATTCTTTCATTTTTATTCATTTTTTCACTTGTCATTTTAAATGCATATCCATCACTTTTCTGTTTATTCATTTTTTTCTCATCATTTCTTTGTATTTGCGTTTACATTTGTTTTAATTCAATATTTCTAATATGATATTTTAGTTCATTGACTACATTGTACCAAAGGTGTGCAATTGTGGATGTATGCTTTTATGCATACCTTTTGTTGTTTGATTTAACTGGAATTTCATATTTTATTATTTTTATCATGATATATTGGTAAAATAGGAATATGTAAACTTGACTTACCTCTATCCTCGAGTAGTAAAGAAAAAATTAATATAATTAATTTTTTGGGGGGGGGGATTGGTAAGGAATCTGTAGAGCCCTTTTCGTAGACCTCTACACTCCTTTACAGATGAAGGTAGTCTCATATTATTAATATGTTGTCCTACCTCTGTAATAAACTTTACGCACCGACTTACATGAGAGTAAGTCTTATTGGTGAGTTTGATTCCATTAGCGCACGGTTGTGCACTAAGGCGTATAGGGGTGATCCCGTCCGCACGTGTATCTAGACGGTCGGTTGACGTCATGTGTGGGTTTGAGAAGCAAGAATCCCAAGTTCTACTAATGAAGCTTTGGGAGTTCGAGACCCGTGTTTTGAGTAAAGTATTTTATATTTAGACCCGGTCCTGCGGATTAGCAGTCGTAGCCGGTGGTCGTCCACGTAAGTGTTGAGTCGTTGGAAGAGCCAAGTATGTACTTATTATAATAATAATGATTGTTCTCCAAAGTCGTGAGTATCTAGTCGATGACAGGTAACTAGCCTGTACCGAAATGGATTCACAGCTGAAGATATATTTTTGTATGCCAGTAAATGCCTATCAAAGGGATCGGCGGTAACTACCGTGGATCTACGTTATCTATATAATATTAGGAAGCCGTTGGGGTCAGTCACGGCTTACACAAGAGGTAATTCAAGTATCAATGCCTAAGTAACTTTACATGCCTAGAATGTATTTAGTAGGAACCTGCACCTACGTTCGACTATGATTAGTTGATGAGGACTTCTTTATAAATGAACATACTAAAGATCGGGATCTTAGATACTACCAAGTATAATGAGAATCTCCTGTCCTTGAGGAAAGGTCAACCGTGATCAATATAACCTTGTACTTAACTACTTCATGACCTTTATGACTATTGATGTATTCACTCAGAGACCTGGTCAGAATTTGCTTGAGGATTCTTCTGAGACTATTTATTTGAATTTTTATTGAGGACATGCGTCCACAATCATCATGTTGAATTACCTATTAACCGTCAACGTTGAATGTTTCGTCCCGTATGATGTGATGTCAATAAACAATGTATGAACTTTCAAGTAACGAGTTTGACTATCACAGTATTGGCACTTGTTGATGTGCCTACGTTGAGTTTTTCATCTTACTGCATCAAGAATTAATATATTCGCGAAATGAGGACGATTGACACAAGAACACAAACAGTTATGATTTACCTTGCATTGTGATTTTGCCATCACTGTGGCGTATGTTGGTGGCACCTCCCTGGAATATACGCGTACACTTAGGGAAATATTTTCTCTAAGATTCTGAGATACAATCTCAGCTATCGCTCTATGCATCGCGATAGCCGCATATTAAGCATTATATCCACGCATCATACGTGCGTTTAGAGCCTGTTGTTTCTGGCTCTAGGATTTTAAAAAAACATGTTTCATTTTTTTTCCCGGGGGGTGCGGTAATCTGTTACGCACAGAATTTTTCAAAAGACATTGTATAATTTTTCAAATGACATTGTATAATTTTGTCTAAAGACATTGTATAATTTTTTCTAAAGGCATTGTGTAATTAACTTGTCTGAATTGTACACCTTGATTTTTCGCACAGTCTAAGATAAATAACTCTTGTTTTACTGTGAGTACATTTTGCAAGGATGATTACCGTCGCTTGTGACGGGACTCATCGGTCCATTTTTTTGAACGATGTGTTGGTCACTCTCCTTTTATGGTAGTATCGGTCATCTGTTTCTTTGAATGATTGAAACCAAGGTTGAGGATTCGTTCGCTGTCCATATAAGGCAAGATTTCTTACAAAAATCTTTCTAGAAGGTCTTCAACCATCGTCTCGTTGAATTTCACTCAGGTGTAGGCTTTTCTGCGCATGTCTGACTTTCAGGGGTTAGAATCGTCTTCCGCCCAGCGGGGATTCGAGATGATGTACTGAGCAGAGGACAGACGCATCTGCGTCTTGTGATTTTTCATAGGGAAATATATTGTCTTTGTGAGTTAGTTATCTAACTAGACTTTTCCCAGTATTATTCAAGCCGCCTGGAGGCATATGTTTTAGTGGTTGATTCCGAAGAAAGGTAATACCTCTTTATTGAACTTTACGATACCATCTAGTAGTTCGACATTTTGTTGCTCTCTGCTCGCCCGTGTGATTCAAAATGGAGAGGTACTTTGATTAGGATTTCGCCACCGGTATCTTTATACCTGAACAATTTACATATATGGGTCGCTTTAGACCAACAGGACTATTGTCTGTTTTCCAGGATTCGCTATGCCAGCGATTACGCCTAAGTCAAAGGGTTAGACTTACGAATGTGATAAAGGTCAGTTCGACCTGTACTCCTCAATGCTATTTCTCGTGCAAACGATAACGGACTTATTTATTACACCTGATCTGCCAGCATCAGGAGAGGAGTAATGATTATTATGTATGTGTACTGATGAAATGCAGCTGACACTGTTACACTATTGAGAGTAATGAATATTAATGCATCCAGCTCTGTGCCATATTATTTAGACAGATTTATGAATAATAACTTTATGACGCTGTGAACCTTGAACTGTTGTTTACGCTATGACTGATGAGGATTGGATCCTACATGTCTAACAGTTGGCACCAATATCATTTTTGAATGCTGAAAACTATTGAACTGTGATGTTTATGATGTATGTGAAGTAACTGTCGTTGTGGCGTGAAATAAATGATGAAAACGTCAAGAGCAGTTACCTCCTTTATGACTTCGCATTTCACTTTGCCTGTGCTGTAACTCTGTGGACTAGCTAACTACTTTACACACAGCAACAACATAAACCAGATAAGACACCCTACACTACAACTATAATTTAACTGGTGTCGATAGGGGTGGTAATTGAAGTCAGCCTAAATCCACCCTTATCAAATATTCAATATTTTAGTTGAAGAATTGTAGTTCCCCGAGTCGGTCTCTGAAGACAGAAAAAGAAAAGAAAATGAACATATCCCAAGGAAGAAACTGCCTTAGGGAATGAAGTGTTAGAGACTTCACCATACTTGATCTAGTATTATGAGGTGTGACTACCAGTTCCATTCCTCCCTACATTTGCCTTCCCTAAATTAAGAGTAGATTCAGGTGCCCATTTACAGCTGGGTAAGCTGAAGCATGACGCTGCCAGGTTTAGTTCCTGTAACCCGGTAACGGTACAGCGAGAGGAAAGCTCTCAAACAGCTTAGCGAGCTGACTCTCAGAGAAAGAAAAGGAATGCATAATCTGACATTAGTCGCCTGTTACGACAAGCTTGCAGGTAGCAGCATTCATAGTCATTCTTTGTACTCTCAGTAACCTAGGATACAAGATGGCGTCATCTATCCAAGTAACTGATGCATTATGGTCTTTGTTCTAATTTGTGTACTGGCTATTTGTATTCATGTTTTTTACTTACTTCTCATTTTCTTTCCTTCCTGTCTGTTCGTCTGTCCCTGGCGAGGGCCTTGTGGCCACAACGTAAGTTGCTCTCGTCTTTTATCCTAGTACGATGTATTTTTATTTTTTTCTCCCTCCCCTCTACAATAATTAATCGAGTTCTTCAATTTTTATTCAGTATGTTCTGGAGTAGTAAAAACCTATTTTTAAACTGATCATTCTATAAATTATGTCAGCGTCCCGTAAACATTCATAAATCACAGTCGTTTCCTTTTTCATCCGTTATGGGGCACCCAGCCCCCAGTGGAGGTGACCAATTGTCTCCCTCGCTGCCTTTGCCTTCCCTAACTCACGAACAGAGTCAGGTACCATTTACAGCTGGGTAGGCTGGAGTATGGCGAGACTTACAGAAAGCCATAATAAATACTCATCAGCTCTTGCCGTGTTGTTTTCTGCAGCAATTTATTTGACATGTTGAGGATACCAACTTCTCACATTAGTTGCCTCTTACGACATGCCTGATGACACAGTTGTCTTGTTCTTCTCTTGTCCCCTCAGACACCCCCGGGAAATACATGGGACAAAGCCCGTACAGACTCCCGGAGATTACATGGGACAAAGCCCGTACAGACCGTGATTGATCTGTCAGAAACTCTTATCAACTTACCGTGACTGTGTCTGTACTTAAGAAGCCAGTCAAGCTTCCAGTGCCGTAGGTGATTTCAAAAGATGTTCCGTTTGGTTTGTATGTATCCGACTTGGTGCTATCATACTTGTTGTGGAGTACTGTGTTGATGAAGACAATAGATGAAGATGATGCTGATGAGGGTAATGATATCAGTGTTGCTGATTATGATGATAATGTTGAAAATACTGATAGTGATCTAACTGTTGATGACTGAGATTGTATTGATGATGAAAATGAAGATGATGATGGTGATGATGGAGGATGATACTGTTGATGATGTTAATAATGGGAATTTGATTTATGAAGCTGATAGTGATGGTACTGTTGGTTGCTGTTACAAAACGGTTTGTGCGCTCTCATGTCCACTCCGGCAGTATTGCATTACCTTTACTGAGGGGCGAAATTTTGATATTTCTCTCTCTCCCCTGCCCCAACTTTGCCCATTTCTGTCAACACAGAAAACTCATCCGAAGGTCAATGTTTACATAACTTTCACACTTAAATTCACTTCACTTCGACGGTCCATCCGTGAGGGATTGATTAAGTTACAAAAAACCCGACGATCCTACAGGGACTCAGGTGTAAGGCTATCGTCGATGTTTGTACAAGATTCGAGACATCCCTTTCAATTCGTCAGAACAATAGACTCGCAATATTGGAGGTACGGATAAACCACGAATATGTCCAGACAGACCATCGAATTACGCCGAGTCATAGTATGATAACGACGTCTGAATTACGTGGGATAAGCAAGTCAGATAACCCCCAATTTGGGAAGACATTTTGAAGTGTGATAGATGTAACTTAATCAAATAATAATCGGATGTTGTTTACAGCGCAATTTTAGAAAGTACTGGGTTGAAATTTTGCACTAGATGAGTCATGCAAAATATTTCATTATAAAGTTGCCATAACTAAAACTTTAAAATAAGATTGGCTGGCATTTTAAGGCACGAATAACAATTGCGTCGATTGGGCGTTTGTCCCAACCGCCCGGAAAAGCAGGTACAGGAAATCTACGATATATATAATGTAGAACAATTTTGATACGAGACTGCATTCCAGAAATCGTCACCAGTAGACAGCTCGGACCTTGCTACAGGAAAGAATAGAGTTGGACTCTGAATTTATTAGGAACGAAACACGTATTAGAGCATCTTTTACCCACTGGAAAAGAAAACTCGCCAAAATTAATACGGACCCGGACTCCTACAGAAAACTACACACAAAGTCACAGAGGAATTTTGAAATAAGAACAAATCCCAGACGTGTGTTCGAGGCAAATCGTATTAACTTGCCGAGACTATTTATCTGAGCAGGAAGTCTAAAGATTCTCAATTTTATTGAGGTGAGTGTACATAGTTTTATACTTTGAACTTTATATGTGTTTAATTGACTAGTAGTGTTAAAGATTTATATAGACCGAAAAACTCATGGAGAAGAGAACTGGAGACTTAGTTGGAAATGATGAAAAAGACAAAGAAAGACCTGGAGCAGCTGGGATGCGACGTGAGGACTTGGCATTTGTTGAAGGCATAGGCTGCTTGGGGAGCTGAAAGTTAAGAATGAATTAATGAACTACCGTTGATACTTAAGAAATAAAACATTGATGGACACAGAGAGAACGTTTTCGGTTATCACTTTTTTTCGTTTAGCGCTCGAGTTTTCAAGAACCAATTAACGGGGCTGTAATTGCTGTAAATGAATACTTCAATCAGCAACACAACGAAGGTTGGCTGTAAGTTTTCTGTACACAGTCACATATTCTGTTTAAAAATGGGTCGAAATAACGTGTTCCGCTTCAACTTATGCAAAAGCAACAACAGTACAGCAATGAGAAAAGCAATATTGATTTAATTCAAATGAAATACAAATGTAAGATATAAAATTGAAATATGTTAATAAAGTAAACAAAACTTACAGCAAGCTATGTCCGTGATCTTGCACTTCTTGGACGGGACCCAGAGATTGGAGGACCCGGTGTCAAACACGACGTTGAAGGGTTGACCTGGTGTACCTATTGTGATAGGACCGTAGTATTGGGCCTGTCCAGAGTAAAGTGATAAGTCATTACTTAGGATCTCATTTTATCAGCAACAGCAAAAGTAAATGAGTAAAAATAAACTAAATGAAATTAAAATAATAAATAAATACTATACATTTTTTTTTTTAACATGAGGACGTCTTCGGTGCTTCTCACCTCGAGAAACCGATACTATTAAATACCTTAAAATACAATTAGTATTAAATACAATATAAAGTTACATCCAGTACCATAATTCCCGCCGTAAGTACGTCGGTCGGTCGGTCACATCATGCACACTGTCATTTGCGCACTTTTCTATTTTCGAGACAGTGCATTAACTTTCAACCACAGCTAAGGGGTGCAACTGTGGTTGAAAGTTAGACAATAATTGCATTGTTTCCCTTATATGTACTCTCCCGAAAATAGAAAAGTGCGCAAATGATGGTGTGCATGAACAGTTTGATTATGGAAAGAAGCCAACAACACAATTGATAAACAGTACATTAACTGGAGATAGGAAGGTGCAGAGATGCAGATTAAATAGACAGACAATCAAGATACTATTCTGTCCAGTTTCATTCGGGAAATGGATTTAACTCATCATTTTTCTTAATAAATAACCTTAAAATGTAAGTTTTTGATTGTTTCTTCAAGACATGACATGTTGTCATAAAAGAAATGTTAGTTATTTAGTCAATTTCCGGTCCATTAGATCATTATCACTTCTCCACATGTCATTTAGGAAGGTTACTCCACGTTTTCATAATTAATACATTCATATAATTTTCCCTACAAATATCTAATGACGGTCGCCTGCAATGAAAGGACCACAGTAGTAATACACTATAATTAAAAACCTGTCAATGTTGACGGGTTATTGCTAGTAAGTTTATAATATTTAACATATTTTCCGTAAGCTCCTGAGGCACTTGCGTATTTGTCTTTTGTCCTGTAAATTTTTTAAAAACATTATTAGGTTACAAAAGATTATTGTGTTTGAAAACGAAAGAAAGCCGTTCATTAACTGTTAAGAGCTGACAGTTTTCACATGCAGAATCAATGATATTGTTGTTGTTTAACCAGGGCTACTGAGCTTCTTTGTCTTTTGCAGCCAATACCTATTTGAAGAATCCTTATTTACACTTAGGCTTTTCCTATGGCGTTTCTACCATTCCGAAACGTGTTGAGTTTGAGTTTTGGCGTTATTGTCTCCCCTGCTCTGCAATAGTGGTCGAACAATGGTCAAAATTAGAGTATAAAGATGAGGGTTTACGAAAGTTTACCTTCGCTCAAGACTACTCTTTGTAGAGATATAAATAGAAGAACGATGCTTCTATTTCAGTCTCACAGGATTTCAAAGAAAACAACTCAGATTATGTAAGCTGTCATGACCTTATTATTACCCGCCATAGTAGTGACTCGTATTCCTGAGTCCCTAGCTCAAAGTGATTCAGCAACTATTAATCTAATAGCTCTATATGGTTATATATTTAAAACAATATGAATCATACGAGTGCAGACAACTCACTCAATGGTGATTAATCCAATGATAGATTTAAAGTTACAGATAAACATGTTTAATAATCACTTATGGTTTAAACAATGTAAATTAAATAAAGTTGCTTCAAAAATGAAGCGATGATATTTCTCATCATCGGATGATGTTAAATTTTTGTGGATAATATGAAAAATGTTGAAATGTTCATTTTCTGTGCTTGTATTGTTACTTAACTGCCGATATGAGGCCAGTTGGCGCCTGCTTCAGTTACTGTTGGTTCCCACATGTGCTTTGGACTGGTCTTTATCTTAAATAGCCAAATCTGGTGGATGGAGCATGTTCCATGTATTAAGGCTAAGGTAATCAAAGGTTGTCAAGCGTCTTCAAGACCAGTATGATGTTGGTGTCTAGCATCGACTGCTGGCAACTTTTAACACAAATCCGATATCGGGAGAACAGAGACTTTTTGCAGAGGAAACGTCTGAACATTGTCGGGCAACTGTTTAAGACGCCGGATACTTTCAGGTGTGCTAAGTGTCTAACTAGGTTCACTTGAAGTAGGATCCTAAACTTAAGGCGCAAAGTGATGACTCTGGAGTTGCTCCCTTCTAATCTTAGCATTCACTTGCAGTCCTTTGGCCTGTCCTATATTGGGGTCCTAATATTATGTGTTCCTGGCTGTCTGTGATTTTTTCTTGACGAAACTGGAAGTCAGTGAAGTAGTCTTACAAAGCTGTATGTTATAAGCGAAATTTCTGCCCACACACCCATGTTGCTTCGTTGATGAGAGATCCAATCAGCAGCAGTCTTAGCATTTTCATGCCAAACGAACCATCATCAAGGCGTCTGATATTGGTAGGGATATCTCTCCCATCCTCATGTAGGACATTACTACAAGTAAACATCAGATACTCCCCTTTACTTGTTATTTTTAAACTCTATGACCATATATAGGTCTTGTCATTTCCGTTGTTGCCTGTCATGTTTACCAACTCACTACTTCACGGATCTATCACTGATAATCTTCTCCAAGATGTTACTTTCTGGTAGTTGATTATTACAAGTCAGTCTGCTGGAAGTGTTACGTCACTTTCCGTGCATTAATCTTTAACAAGATTGTCATCTTCCGACATCCCAGTGAAATCGGCCGGGTATTTGGGCACGTCATGTTTGCGACTAACATCTATCTCCAAATATAATCTGACATCTATACTGGAAAATTCGAACAGCAGGGTTTTCGTGGCAATTTCTTCCATCGTTTTCCATCTATGCCGTCTGGCGGTGTTTTTTTCAATCAACCCGTCTCGTTTTTACAGACACCTTTTCTGTCTGGCCATAAGCTGTTACATAATCTAGTACGCAAACAACTTCACCCTGCATAAATAGAAGTCAATGTTGCTTCAAAAAACAGCTCAAACGGTCAGGAAATCCGTAGGGAGAGACTAGATATGATAAGATAACCTTGGTCGATGAGAGCGAAAAAAATGCGATAAAGAGAGGGTGAGAAAAAGGAAAGGAAGGTCACAGGAACGAGTTGAAGGAAGTGACAGGATAATAAAACGATCGAAGATTTGATTAGTCACAGGAGTCATGAACTCCAGTTTCTCCGGCGCGGCTTGCATTTAAAAGATCATTCCATCTGGTCCCAAGCTAGGAGAAAAAAGTGAGTGCCATACGATGCATTCCTCGCCACCCACGGTGGCTCTCTCTAAATATTCAGAGCTAAAATACTGTTATCATCTTCCCCTGCCTATCGTGGGTTCATAGTGAAATCCTGCTTCCTGCAGCCAACCAGTTAAAAGCGAGAGTTAAGTATGGGGCTGAAGTAACTCCTTCAAACTTAGTGTGTAATGCTAGGTTCTCCACACGTTTCACCACAGGGGGATCCCTGGAAGTGTGTGGATGATTTCAAGAGTCAATGGGAGTGCACGTAACCTCCAGACAGAGGTTCACTTCAACATCTGTATACTAAAGCATTGTCCTTAGCTGATAGTCATATAAGGATAACACTAGAAATACCTCCATGCATAAAAAGATATTCGCTGATTGGACATCAGTCAACCTATCGACTGTGTCCACCTGGTCATTAACTTCTCGTGGTTACCTGAATTGTACTCACCTCATGATTCGTGAGGTCATGAAAGAGGTCAAGGTCAAAACAACATTTTTGACAATAACTCGTGACAGGTTCATGAGAACCCCGTGAAACATACTGAACACAAAACTCTCTGATCATATTATTGTATGCTTATAAAAGATTGACGCTCCTCGAATAAATTCAGTTGAAAATTCAATGCGCAAGTATGGCTCATCTCACTACAGAACAACGTCTCATCATAACTGGACGTTTACAGACTGGACAGTAACAAAGTGTAGTGGCCAGACAATTTAATGTGGTTAGAAGAACCATTAGTCGCCTTTGGAGGCGATTTCAAGAAACTGGCTCAGTGGCAGACCGGCCGCGCAGTGGAAGACCCAGAGTCACAACTCCTGCCGAAGACCGCTTCATACGGCTGCGTCACCTCAAGAATCGACTTGCATCTGAGTCCTCCACAGTCCAGTCCATGTCAGCAGCTCGTCGAATTTCAGATCAAACGGTCAGGAACCGGCTGCACGACTCTGGTCTTTGGGCTAGACGACCCTACAGAAGTCCTGTTCTTACGGACCGGCATCGCCAGAACCGACTGCAGTGGGCGAACCAGCATCGTCAGTGGACCGTTAGGAATGACTGCAGACGGGTTTGGTTTAGTGATGAATCATTTTTTGTGCTCCAGCGACACGACAGACGGAGAAGAGTTTACCGCAGAGTCCATGAGTGCTACGCCCAGAACAGCGTTGATGAGGCTCCTCCACATGGTGGTTGAGGTGTACTGATGTGGGGGGCGATCAACTTCATGGGAAGAAATGACCTGGTGCAAATTGAAGGACGCCTGAATGCCCAACGATACGTCGCTGAAATTCTTCGTCCTCACGTCCTTCCACTTCTAGCTGCACGAGGGTCGATTTTTCAGCAGGATAACGCTCGACCTCATGTGGCACAACTCACCACC